>JAWPHD010001515.1:0-315884 GCA_037043455.1 Cyrtodaria siliqua | reverse complement strand
CTATTGAATAGCAATATTTATCACTTTGATAATCTCTTTCAAATAAAATGAAATAACGTGGACAAATAACATGTTAAACATTCATATATTAATTATTAATATATAATGCAAGTTCTATGTAATATTTTCTCAAAAGGTCTATGTTTTCTTACAAGCACAGTATGGGGTTTCTTCAGGCTATGTTTAATATTTGAATTATATAAAAGATATTTTTGATATTTTAATTTAATGTCCTTTCATTTCCCTGAAAGTAGATATAAAAATCGAACAGGAAAGGCAGATTCAAGACAGTCAACCGCAAACACAGACAGAAACAAAGAACAACTTTAAAGATGAACAAAATGCAAAAGAATACATGACAAACACAAAAGGTTTGACAATAGGGCTACCGCCTTGGAACGGTCAGGGGCAAAACAAAACTCTGGGAGTTTAAACCAGGTTCGTGGGTGCCCCAAATCTCACTCTTATCCTATTGTCATCCCAATAAACGGGACAGTGTAAATAAAGATATCCCCGCCAGGTTATAATCTCTAACAAACAAGGCAGCATTATTACGCAATATAAGTAAAACACATAAATGATCATGTATATATAATATAAAAAAAATACCTAGAACATCACAATGTAAGTACTTGGTAGAAGCCAGAGCAACAAGAGAACAATCCGTGAAGGGTACGACAAGACACGATTAAAGACAAAGGCTACCGTCCTATAAGGATTTAGGTAGACGTCATCATAGGTCCAAACTCTTTCCGGTCATCGCACAATCAAAGAGGAAACATAGTGGCGAACTGTAAATAGTCAATTAGTAAACATGCAGTATGTTGCAAAATGATAGGGTCATAACCTTTTTGATAAACTTTTTAACAAGTTTAACAAAGATAGTATGAAAGTGATCATGACCAAGGATCTTACGAAGTTTGTAAATCACGTCACCATAGAAGTCAGGTTGTGATAGTTCTTGTCGCAGAAGAGTTCTTAAAATACTTTTATATTGGAAAGTAGATCAGGGTTAGAGGGCGTGAGCGGTAGCTAGCATATTTCACTACCGCTCATGAACAGTCTCAATCAAACCGAGACTGCAATATTTCGTACGTGTCGTGCTCGGCCGTTTCCAAAGGTCCATTATCATACTCTTTTTTACAATAATAAAATATTGCAAAGGTTTAACGAAGTTTATAGTAACGGTAACCCTGATGGAGTATCCTTTTAGTAAATAGTATGAGAGTGGACCTTTGGAAACGGCCGAAACATTACGAATATTTTAGTCCTCAACTCGAGTACAGGCTTCAGAAAGTTGAGACACATAGACCCCATAAGACGTTGCTCGGGAACATCCCCATCTGGGGAACATCCCCATCTAAAAGGGGATAATAACACATTTTAAAATAGGAGATGTAAATCGAGAAAAGAAGCGTTTAAACCCCCAGTGGCCTACTTTGCCACTGACCGTTCTAAGGCGGTAGCCCTATTGTCAACCCTTTTGTGTTTGTGATGTCGTTTGCATTTTTTATTACTTTTGCCTTTTCGTTTGTCTGTTTGCGTGTTTGTTTTTGTGTTTTGTGGTTGACTGTCGTCCTTGAATGCTGCTTTCCCTGTCCGATATTTTTATCCTTATTTAGTATCAGAAATATAAGCTTTGTTAAGTTAGCTCATTCGATTTGCTAAAGCGTGTTATTATATTATAGACTTCAATGATCGAAATCAAGTTATAACAAGTAAACTTCTTCAGCAGGGTTTTCGTTATCACAAACTACGTAGATCTTTCTCTAAATTCTACCGCCGCAACGAGAGCCTGCTGGAAAAGTACTACACCAACCTTAAAACACTTCTGCGACTGGGCATATCACAACCCTCATTTTATGGAGAGGTGGTCTATAAACTTCGAATATTAAAGGGGTCTGAAGGGTTTCCTGACCGCTTTACAAATTTAATCAGGAAGTTCGTCAGAAAAGGATATAACCCTTTGGTTTTACAGCGCACTGCATGTTTAGTGATTGACCCCTCTACAGTCAGTCATTACGCTTCACTTTTCACTTGTGCGATGACTGGACTACCTCTTGGGACTCTATGATTGTACCTACTGAAACCCCAACTAAGGGAGGTGGGTGCATGAGCTTTCGTCCCTCGGGTTTTCTGGTCGTACCCTAGATTGGTTTTCTCTTTGGCTGCAACTACTATGGTTGTTCAGTACGATTCTGGATACATCCTGAGATGTTTATTATTTTGTGTGTGTATCTTTAGTTAGTTTCTCTGGATGTGGACTTTATTGTTAGAGAATTCCTTTTGATGGGATGTAGTTTTGTTTACACTGTCTTGTCTATTTGGGCGCTGAATACTGGATAATAGCGAGGATTGTGCGCATATAAAATCGATTCAAGCTAACCAGTAGGCCTTATTGCCTACTGACCGTTCCAAGTCGGTAACCCTGTCTTCACCACCCTTTCTGTTGTTTGTTGTCTCTTTCATTGTAGTTTCTATTCCTTGTTTGCAGTACAGTGCGGACCTACGATGCCATTGCGTTCGGACGCTGTGGTTTCTATAGGACCCTATATATCTTTTTTCTTAAACTTAACCTGCATATTTAGTGGTTGACCAAATTACAGTTCGCCATTATGCTTTCCTCTGTGATTGAGCGATGAACGGACAGATTGTGGACCTACGATATGACGTCTGCCTAAATCCTTATAGGACAGTAGCGTTTGATATTTGTCTTTAATCATACCGATTAAATACAGTAACTTATTCAGCGATAAATTTAAATCAACCGGATATTGGGAAATTGACGCATTGCCGTTTTGAGACATTCTAAAATGCAGTTCCCGTTCTATTTTCACGGAGCGCCGAATGTTACGGTATTTCAATGTTATACAAATAACCCTTTCACGGGGGTACTCAGTAGGGGCGCAGCTGAATCATTTCACGTGCCTGAACTGCATAACTCAAACATAAATAACTGGGGTTGGAGGCAAGGTAGTTCCCATTTTACGAGCACGTGCAGATGCGCGGATTTTATAGTACTCTTTTAAAAAAACCTAGTTTAAAGCTTAGACTAGATGACAGAGAAAACAAATCATATCAGAAGTAAATTATTATGTCGGAGATTCACCAAACAATCGTGTTGACAAGTTTTATGGAGATATCACAGTCAAAAATCGCGGTACAAATACGAAGATCGAAAAAAAAAGTTTTCGTCTTCTTCGAAATTGCCAATGTTTCAAAACGGTCACACAAATTGTATATTCTTAAATATTGTTGAAATTGTCAGGTGTCAAAGATCATTACCAGTTCTACCTTTTCTGAACATTTCTTACTTTTTCGTGAATATACATTTTTCGTGACCGACTATTCAAAATGGCGACGACACAGAAAAACACCCCTCCTAGGGCCAGTCAGCCGCACGCCACAAACCCCTCTTCTCCCTGGACAAATTAACATATCATAATGTCACACAGTCACTAAAACTAAATTGTGAATTGAACTGAACGGTTGTATCCAAAGGATGTGCTAAAAATAACTCACACACAAAGGTCAAATTATGCTGATGCGTGTATACACACATAGATATATCCGGCCCGATAGATCGATGGATTATTTGTATAGGAGTGGAATTATATCGTTAGGTCGAAACAGTGTTACAATCACGAGCGTATATAATTCCAAAAATGAGATATAGGGTCGTATTGAAACCTCAGCAACCGAACGCAATGGCATCTTAGGTCCGCACTGTACTGCAAACAAAGACTTGAAAATACAATGAAAGAGACAAAAACAACAGCGTAATTTACAAACTACAAACACATATATCTATGACAGTAGACTATGTCGGAGAATTAAAATTGAAAAGTGTAACACCAAGCAAATGGTTCATGGCATGGATTGTCTGTACTGTAGCCTATGTAAGTAAATACACTTTTAATTACTATAGGACAAGTGTTTAACGTTGAAACATATAAAATAGTGGTGGTTCATATATATTAACTTAATTCTGATAATTTTTTAGAACAGTAGTAGAACACATGAGTGATGAATGATTGATGAAAATGTAAGCCTTGAAAATACTATTTGTTCATGAATGCCACCTGTGACTGGGTCTGTGACTTACATTTTGGACAGTATCCATCTTCTGGAAAGCACCACATTCAATTCCAGTTGTGTTTTAAGTAAAATATTAAGGAATTCTGGCATTGATATCATTGAGAAAGTTGGACAGAGTTATTAATATTACAATATCATATATCAATGTTTCAGGTCTGCTAAGTTAGAGGCAGTGTACAGTGTTACCACAGCCAGATTCACGTCAAGTTTCCCAGTCTCATAGTATAACTACACCAAGAGCCTTGTATAAAATGAGATATAGGGTCCTATAGAAACCACAGCGTCCGAGCGCAAAGGCATCGTAGGTCCGTGTAAGCCAGTGTTTAGGTAAGCACAGCTTCAAAAATGCTATGAATTTCTTTGTAAAATATGTGGCATTGTGCACCTGCACTTAGTCTCAGACTTTTTATACTAAAAATAAAAATGGTGTTTTACAGCACATTGACACATAAATAGGTCATATTGTGCTTAGTACGGGTGTAAAATGAAACGAACAAAATAAAACGGTCTTTGTATTACATCTAAAATATTAAACGTAACCAAGACTATTAAACGTAACCAAGACCCTGACTTAACATACTGTGCTGGCAATAGCACGGTGGACGATAGCAATCTGGAGCTTTCGGGTTCAAGTCACACATGCACCACTGAGATTCGTCTGTGTTTTCGGGCAATTCACCTTCCCTCAGTCTTGTTTGTTCCTCAGCCTCGTTTGTTGGATTGGGATTGAAACTGGGGAGTCTATCCTCCGAGGACGATAAACAACCATAGAAATATATTCATTAGTAAGAGTAATAAATACTGATAAAGGTGATTCTTTGAGAGCAACAAACACAATTAAGAGAATAAAAAAGAATAAAAATATCGGACAGGGAAAGCAGCATTCAAAGACGACAGTCAACCACAAAACACAAAAACAAACACGCAAACAGACAAACGAAAAGACAAAAGTAATAAAAAATGCAAACGACATCACAAACACAAAAGGGTTGACAATAGGGCTACCGCCTTGGAACGGTCAGTGGCAAAGTAGGCCACTGGGGGTTTAAACCGGTTCTAGGGTGCACCAAACCTCACACTTACCCTACTGTCATCCCATTAAAACAGGACAGTGTAAATAAAGAAATCCCCGCCATGATCTAATCTCTAACCAACAAGGCAGCATCAATAGGCAATATAAGTAAAACACAAATATGCTCGTGTAAATATAATACAAAAAAACAATAGCCTAGAAAGCCACAATAAAGGTACTCAATGACTTTGCAGAAGCCAGAGCAGTAAGAGAATAAACCATTAAGGGCACGACAAGAAAGATCATGGACAAACATCAAACGCCACCGTCCCAATGGGCTTTAGGTAGGCGTCATCACAGGGTCCACAGCCTGTCCGGTCGTCGTACAATTAAAGAGGAAAGCATAGTGGCGAACTGTAAAAGGGTCCACCACCAAGCATGCAGTACGTTGCAAAATGATAGGGTCATAACCTCTTTTGATAAACTTTTTAACAAGTTTAACAAAGATAGTATGAAAGTGATCATGACCAAGAATCTTACGAAGTTTATAAATCACATCACCATAGAAGTCAGGTTGTGATAGTCCTTGTCGCAGAAGAGTCCTTAAATTACATTTATATTTGGAAAGAAGATCAGGGTTACGATAATACAATTTTGCAAAGGTTTTACGAAGTTTATGGTAACGGTAACCCTGATTGAGTAACTTTTTAGTTATACAAAGATTACGAATATTAAAGTCCTCAACTCGAGTACAAGCTCTAGAAAAACGAATAAGTTGAGACAGATACACTCCATAAGAAGTTGCTCGGGGAACATCCCCATCCAAGTGGGGGTAATTAACAATGTCAAAATTAAAATCATCTCTCTTGTCATAGATTTTGCTAATTATTTTACCATTTTCAATCGAGAGATCTAAATCAAGGAAAGAAGCGTTATTATCAGATATATTTTCTTTATTAAGCCGAAGTTCTTTAGGATAAATATTATGAACCATAGTTGGAAAGAAAGGGTTGTCAATGTTCAGTATGTCATCCAGATACCGAGAGGTGTCATTAAAAGCTTCAATAACATCTGCCTGGTTATCTGGTGAAAGACTCAACATGAAATCCCTTTCATAGCAAAATAAAAACAAATCTGCGACAAGTGGTGCACAGTTCGTACCCATAGGGATACCAACAATTTGTCTATAAACGGTGGTACCATACCTGACGAAAATATTATCTAATAGGAAGATGAGTGCTTCACAAACTTCATAGCAAGTCCACATAGTATAATTGTCTAAACTGCCGTTAGTGAAAAACGCTTTAATATTATTACATGCCAAAAATGTAGTATTTTCTCTAGCGAATGTTTTTTGAATAAGAGAAATTAGCTTGTCTTTAATAAGATGATGTGGTAAGGTTGTATATAGTGTAGAGAAGTCATAGGTACTTAATGTTGAAACTTGACCTTTATTGAAAATTTTATCAAGAACGTCTCCTGAATTTTTTATAGACCAAAATAAATTAATCCCAGAGTTTTCATAAGTTTTATCACAATATAGTTTAACGTGATCTTTAACGGCAGTAAGACAAGAAGTTAAAAGTTTGGAGATGTATGTTGTCGTGCAGGCACTAGAATTAGAAATAAAGCGAGCCTTATATGGATTTTTATGTAATTTAGGAATCCAGTACATGGTAGGCAGCTTATTTTGCTTATCGCTTACACCAGCCTTGAAAGTAGTGCACCGAGTGATTGTGCGGAAACAACATCATCCTCAGTAGAATTAACTGGAGTATACGAATTGGTGCTGCCGAGTTCCAGAGATAAAACATTGACGTAATGTAGACGTCAAACAATAATTACATTATTAGCTGCTTTATCTGCAGGAACTAAAACAAATTTATTATGAAATTCCTGAATTCCCGATTTTAGATTACGAAAGGAAAACCTAGGTCTCGGAGGTAGTAAAGAGGGGTTAGCATTATAAAAGTTAATACGTGTATCAGACTCGGTTTTATTGAGTCTGTTCATGAGATAGACAGGTTCTCGAATTCCTATGTGTCATTTGGGGCGGCTCTAAATAAGGTATACCGGTAATGTGTTGATTAGCAGAAAACGATTATTTTTAATTCATCGTACATGTAAAAAAAGTTCTATAATCACTATTCATTTACATATTTCAATTCTACAACCAACCCTTTCTTTCCAACTATGGTTGATAATATTTATCATAAAGAACTTCAGCATAATAAAGCTAATATTTCTGATAATGACGCTTCTTTTCTTGATTTAGATCTCTCGATTGAAAATGGTGAAATAATTAGCAAAATCTATGACAAGAGAGATGATTTTAATTTTGAAATTGTTAATTACCCCCACTTGGATGGGGATGTTCCCCGAGCAACTTCTTATGAGGTGCATGTGTCTTAACTTATTCGTTTTTCAAGAGCTTGTACTCGAGTTGAGGACTTTAGTATTCGTAATCTTTGTATAACTAAAAAGCTACTCAATCAGGGTTACCGTTACCATAAACTTCGTAAAACCTTTGCAAAATTGTATTATCATAACCTTGATCTTCTTTCCAAATATAAAAGTAATTTAAGGACTCTTCTGCGACAAGGACTATCACAACCTGACTTCTATGGTGATGTGATTTATAAACTTCGTAAGATTCTTGGTCATGATCACTTTCATACTATTTGTTAAACTTGTTAAAAAGTTTATCAAAAGAGGTTATGACCCTATCAGTTTGCAACGTACTGCATGCTTGGTGGTGGACCCTTTTACAGTTCGCCACTATGCTTTCCTCTTTAATTGTACGATGACCGGACAGGCTGTGGACCCTATGATGACGCCTACCTGAAGTCAATTGTGACGGTGGCGTTTGATGTTTGTCTATGATCTTTCCTGTCGTGCCCTTAATGGTTTATTGTCTTGTTGCTCTGGCTTCTGCTAAGTCATTCACACCTTCATTGTGGTTTTCTAGGCTATTTTATTTTGTGCATTATATTTACACGAGCATAATTGTGTTTTACTTATATTGCCTATTGATGCTGCCTTGTTGGTTAGAGATTAGATCATGGCGGGGATTTCTTTATTTACATATTTACACTGTCCTGTTTTAATGGGATGACAGTTGGGTAAGTGTGAGGTTTGGTGCACCCTAGAACCGGTTTAACCCCCAGTGGCATTTGTTGCCACTGACCGTTCCAAGGCGGTAGCCCTATTGTCAACGCTTTTGTGTTTGTGATGTCGTTTGCATGTTTTATTACTTTTGTCTTCTCGTTTGTCTGTTTGCTTGTTTGTTTTTGTGTTTTGTGCTTGACTGTCGTCCTTGAATGCTGCTTTCCCTGTCCGATATTTTTATCTTTCTTAAATCTGGTTGCGGTAAACAAAATATGTATCTTTTTAATTTTCTTAAGTGCCCTTCCCCTCTTTCAAGGGCGGCTCTAAATGACATATAATATGTTGTTGAACCAACTTAGGCCAGCGTTGTTTTGTTTGTTTTTTCAGTTATTAGACCCTCCGACCCATTTTTTTATGAATAACAAAAAAAATAAAATTTAAACACGAAAAACTGCTAAGAAAAGTAACCGGCGATACCCGTATTGTGGTCCCATATTTCAAACCACCATTGATCATGTTTAAAAATTAAAGTAAAATTTGAACGTCATGTTATATAGTTTTTTTCTGGTCGATCTTCCCACCATGTTCTGTTCAATTTATGTTCTTATACAAAAAGGTTCTATAGTCACTTGTTATTCACCTGGTTCAACTCAATAACTTGTTACCTATTTAAGTTGAAACAAAAATATCATCTGTATGGTTAAACAGAATCTGTATCATGAGATGCTGTTAGTTAGCTGAAAAATGTTACTGAAGTCACAATATATATGGGAGGATTTGATTGAAACAAGTGTCTAGTCACATATGTAATAACTTTATACAACATTAACAACATAATCAGAAGTACTTAAACGAACAAGAATAGTTTTTTTTATTATGAATCATGAATCGACAATACCTCATACCACTGTCTTCACCATCCACTACTGTGTAGTTAGTCAACTCTGCAAGTTAATAACATTGTTATATGTTGTGCCAATATTTGAAAGGATAGTGTGTATTTAATAATAGTATCAAATATGTTTAAAGTTAAAGGGAAGCAACTCGTACAAACCACTTTCCAAACAACTTACACAGTTTACCTTAATTATCACTCTGTAACAATTACAGGGTTAGTCGAAGTTGGGGAAGAAGGAAATATTTGTCACGTGTTAAGGACTGTAAAGAATGAAAACAATATTGGTACTCATGCTCTTCAAATGGTATTTTTGGGCATAAGTGGATATCGCTTTCCCTTTGCTCACTTTATAACAGATGGTATTCAGGCACGTGAGTTGTATACCCTCTTTTGGGAAGCTGTGGATAAACTTCAGATGTTTAGATTTAATGTTGTGTATACATGTATGAATGGAGCGCAGTCAAATAGATTCTTAATGAAGTATAACATCGGAGAGTCATCAACTACATTGACAACACCATGTCCATGCACTTTGGGTTCTATGATATTTATGATGGATGTCTCTCATATCATCAAACAATTTAGAAAGAATTTATTGAATGAATGAATGAATGAATGGTGTTTTACGGCACGTCGACACATAAATAGGTCATATTGTGCGCAAAAACTGACAAAATATGAATAAATGAAGTATTAATTAAAAATTAATGTAAATATATCAGGATAAAACTATTAAAAATAAGGGATGATATAGTAGTAACATAAACTATATATGCAAATCAACGAATGCCCGAAAACGGGTATATAAAAAAGTAATTATATACAAGAACATATTATACTGATTTATAAAGTCTGATTTCCTTAAGGAAATCTAAAACTAGACTAAAATCTATAGTATTAAATAACTCGGTCATAGTATTAACACTGTAGTACCTTTGACGCATAGGATCAAAGTCTACACATTCCAGCAATATGTGATTGACCGTTAACGGTGCAAAGCAGGGTATACATTCTGGTAATGGCTCACCTTGTAATAAATATGAATGAGTATAACGTGTATGCCCTATTCTGCACCGAGCTAGGACAACTTCCTCTCGACGAATGGGTCTACTAGAAGAGCGCCATTCTCCGAGTAATGGTTTAATTGAATGGAGTTTATTGTTAACTGACAAATCCCAAGTGGCTTGCCAAGAGTTACGAATATATGTGTTGATACAGCTTTTAAAATCAGTATAAGGTAATTTGGTATTAGATATATGTAAATCTAATTCTGCCTTGGCAGCACTATCAGCTCTATCATTACCACGTATTCCTACATGGCTTGGAAGCCAGCAGAAAATAATAACATTATCAATTATAAGAGAATTGTACTTTTCTAAAAGTTGAAGCACAACTGGGTTATCATGTTTCATATTACCCAGTGCTTGAAGAGATGAAAGGGAATCAGAAAAGATTACAAAATGGTCATCATCAGATTCCTGAATATAATTTAAGGCAAGTTCAATTGCTTTAAGTTCAGCTGAAAAGATAGAGGCCTTGTCAGGCAGGCGGCTCTTTATGCTGTGTTTATGAACAGCTGCTGCAGCTACCTTATCTCCATCCTTAGAGCCATCTGTGTAGATATGTTGAAAGTCACTGTATTTCGATATAATTTCATTAAATTTGCTCTGAAAGACAGAAGGGTCTGTACTGGATTTGTTATTATTACAAAGATCAAAAATAATTGTTGGAGTTTCCAAAGTCCACGGTGGAATTTGTGGTACTTTGTACTTGGCAATCAAATTTAGGTCGATTTCAGTGTCTCTTAATTTTGGTTTAATCCGAAGACCAAATGGTCGAATGGCCTTCGGTTTTCGATCAAAAAGAGGTTCACAACTAGGATTAAAAACATTATCGAAAGTTGGGTTATAAGGGTTAGACTTTAATTTAATGGCGTATTGAAGAGCTAATTTGTCTCGTCTATGAGACAGTGATGGTTCATTGGCTTCAACATATAGACTTTCGGCTGGTGATGTACGAAAGGCACCTAAGGCGAGTCGTAATCCTTGATTATGTATAGGGTCAAGCATCTGCAAGTACGACTTGCGAGTCGATCCATATACTATTGAGCCGTAGTCCAGCTTGGATCTGATAAGAGATCTGTAAAGTCGCAAGAGGACTTTTCGATCTGCTCCCCAATTAGTGTTTGCAACAACTTTAAGTAAGTTAAGAGCTTTAAGGCATTTGGCCTTCAAGTATTTAAGGTGTGGTATAAACGTTAATTTACGGTCGAAAATAAGACCAAGGAATTTTGTCTCATCCACTACTGGTATTGGTGACCCATCCAGTGTTAGATGAGGGTCTTCATGATGTTTACGAAGTTGACAAAAGTGCATACAATTAGTTTTAGATTTAGAAAATTTAAAACCATTTCCATCAGACCAGGTCTGAAGTTTATTGAGACATTGTTGTAATTGTCTCTCGATAGTATTCATGTTTTTTGCACGATAACATATAACAAAGTCGTCAACATATAGAGAACAATCCACACCTGGATTGATGCATTTTACTATACTGTTAATCTTTATATTAAAAAGTGTGACAGATAGTATGCTGCCCTGTGGAACACCCATCTCCTGTTCATGAATATCAGAGAGGGTTGAACCCATTCGGACACGAAACTGTCTATCATCTAAGAATTTTTCTATAAAAATGGGTAATCGGCCTCTAAGACCAATGTCATGTAGATCATTCATAATACCGTACTTCCATGCAGTATCATAAGCTTTCTCCAAGTCAAAAAATACAGCGACTAAATGTTCTTTTTTTATGAAAGCTTCCCTAATAAACGATTCAAATCGTATGAGATTGTCTGTTGTGCCTCGTTGGCGCCGGAATCCACTTTGATACTTTGTTATCAGTTTGTTGGACTCCAGGTACCAAACGAGTCTCTCATTAATCATTCGTTCCATGGTTTTACATATACAACTCGTTAAAGCGATTGGGCGATAATTTATTGGATCCGTATGATCCTTTCCTGGTTTGGGGACTGGAATAACGATTGCTTCCCGCCAAGAATCGGGGAAGTTTCCCGTCACCCAAACCTTATTAAATATATCAAGAAGGGTAGAGAGACAGGATTCAGGTAAATGTTTTAGTAATTGATAATGGATATCATCAGGACCAGCTGATGTATCATGAGCCTTTTTAAGGGACTCTCGAAGTTCTTTGAGAGTGAATAGTTTATTGTATTTTTCCAAGTTTTTCGACTTGAAGTTCAGCTTCTTCTGTTCTTTTTGTTTCTTATTTTTCAGAAAATTTGGTTGACAATTTTCAGAAGAAGAATTTTTTGAAAAAGTTTCTGCCAAATGTTTGTAATATCTTTGACAGATGTTATATCTCCATTATCTGTTTTAAGATGATTTACAGAACTAGAATTACCTTTACCACTTATTTTCCGGACCATGTCCCATGTCTTCTTAAGAGATGAGCGAGAATTCAGCCTAGAGACGTAAGATCTCCAGGATTTCCTCTTGCTATCCTTAATAGTACGACGGGCTTTCGCACGAAAAACTCTTAAAATATCTAAATTTGTGTGAGTTGGCCGCAAGTTAAAATTATTTAATGCAGCTTTACGATCGCTGACTGCCTTTTTGCAGTCATCGTCGTACCATGGTTTATGTGGGCGTTTAGGATTTGCCGAGGTTTTTGGAATGGTTTGATCAGCTATATCGTGAAGAGTTTTGGTAAAAAGAGCAGTTGCGTCTTCGACATCCTCGAAAACGGAAGGCTTTAATTGTTCCTCGCAAAGAGATTGAAACGTAGTCCAATCAGCTTTGCGAAGTTTCCATCGTTGCGTTTTTTCGAGAAGTGGAGGGCCGATATTTTCAATAAATATGGGGAAGTGGTCACTTCCACAGAGGTCGTCTCCAACACTACACGAAAAATCCATCAAAAGCGTTGGATCGCATATTGTTAAATCAATGGAAGAATGAGAGCCTGTAGCAGGATGTAAATAAGTATGTGACTTGTTATTAAAAAGACATAAATTGTTTTTGGCTAAGAAATCCTCAATTTTTTTTCCTTTATCGTTTATATCTTTACAACCCAGATGTAGTTGTGTGCATTAAAATCGCCCAAGAGTATAAAAGGTGATGGCAATTGTGCAACTAGGTGATTGAGATCTTTAGGATCTAGTGAAGAACTAGGTGGTAAATATAAGGAACATATTGTTATGACTCTGTGCATAGTAACACTGACCGCAATAGCTTGCAAATTTGTTTTCAATGCAACTGGTCTGTGAGGAATGTTTCGATTAACGATTATCGAAACTCCACCAGTCGCCTTGTCCCCGGTATCACAAATATGATTGTATAGTGAGTATTGTTTAAAAGATACCTTATCACTTGTCTTCAAGAATGTTTCTTGAAGACAAAAGGCAATAGGGTTGTGTTCATTTAAAATTAAGCTGATTTCATCATAATTTGGTTTCAAACCTCGACAATTCCATTGAATGATCTTATTAGTTTTACCCATTATTGAGCGTTAAGGCGACTTTTAATTTTATTTTTAGTTTTGGCCTTAGATTTAGGAGAGGTATTAGGAGACTCAAGCAGCGACATCTCCACTGATGAATCCTCCTCCCTGGAAGAAGTCAGCTGAAGTGGCACCTCAACTAACTTTTCATGCGAGGATGGAAGTGGCAGTGCAGCTGCCGGCTCTGAAATGTCCATGAGCTGTTCGAATTTGTTACGCAGCTCAATAGGGCCGTTAGACACCTTTGGCTGCTCCTTGTGCTCCCTAGTTGGAGAAGCACTAGGCTTTCCAACTTCCTTAGTTGGAGCAGCACTAGGCTTTCCAACTTCCCTAGTTGGAGCAGCACTAGGCCTTCCAACCGAGGAAGTATTAGTCCTCACGACTGGGGAACTACTAGACTTCACAGTCTTTGAAGAACCCCCTTTCCAATTCTGAGAAATTGGCATGCTCTTGACATTGCCAGAGCTTGCCGATTTTGTGTTTGGTTTAAATGAAAAAGTTTGATTAGATGAAAAGTTTAATTTGTGTTTGTTAAGTTGTATTTGTTGACTTTTGTTTGGATTTGATACTGAGGAAGTATTCTTTGTATTTTGAATTTCTGACTGTGGTTCGTATTGAGTACCTGCATCCCTGCATTCTGTGTGTGTTGCCTTTGTTTTGAGAATAGATGCGTAAGAGGTTGGACTTGAAATTTTATATTTTTCTTCTATCAATTTTCGTGCTTCTGGAAAGGGAATGTTTTGTGTATATTTAACTGTTATGATTTCTTTTTCTTTTTTAAATTTTTCACATGATTTTGAATTTGCGTGATGTCCCAGACCGCAGTTGGTACATTTGAGGTCGTTAGGACAATCTGGTTCGTTATGCTTGAATGCAGACTCGCCACATTTACCACAACGTTCTTCTTTAGTACACCTGGAGTTGTGGTGCCCAAAGCCTTGGCAGTTGTAGCAACGTAACGGGTTTGGAATGTAGGCGTCAATATGCAATTGCAGATATGCCACCTTTATTGTTTTTGGTAAGACGGGTGTTGAAAATGTGAGGATGATAGTATTTGTACTGATAATTTTGTCATTCCTCTTGATGGTTATTCGACGAGCCGCAGTTACCAACTGTGGCGCAAGCTCGTGAATAATTTCATCTTCAGGTACTCCGGAGAGATCCGGGCACCTGATGACGCCTTTGGAGATGTTCAAAGAGGAGTGAGGGTAGCATTTGACTTTTGTGTTTAAAATGTGTTTAATAGTAAGTAAATTATCCGAATGAGATTTTTTTTCTGTTTCAATAAGAAGAGTTTTGTTCTTTAATTTTTTAATTTGTTTGACATGTCCTGCAATGGAATGGACAGTTTTCTCGATAATAAAAGGTGATATATCTGCAACAGGCCTTTCCCCGTCTTCCGATTCGATGATGAGAAAACGAGGAAAGGACTTGTTGATCACTGGTTCCTCAGTATCAGATTCATGTTCTGTTTTTTTGCGTTTGTTTGTAGTTTGTGCGTTTTGTGATGCCATGATGGGCGTTAAGAATTCATCTTCCACGCTTCTCACCCACCTCGGAGTCCAACAAGGGGACATTTTGCTGTGGATATCCAACAGTCAAAATGCCAAGAATACGTAGAAGGTATACTCATATAAAGCTAACGCATCAGACCCCCCATACCACCCAGCGGACATAACCCCTTAACTAAAAAGTCAAAGAGCCGCACTTATGTTCCGCTTAAAAAGTGGCACAAGTATAGCCATATAGCGTTTTGAAATACATGATTAGCCCGTGCGCCACCGCCATAAAAGACCCTATGTATATAATGTTTAAAGTAGAACAATATAAAAAGTAAGTAAGATACAGTGTACTGGTACTGTCTGAATAATAAGGTCGGATCTCATATAGCTGGCGTGACAAACCGATTGATCAGATCGGGCCAAATCTGACCTCCCGTCTAGTTGAAGTCCGGACCAAAGTGGTGTGTTGCAACGTGGAGATAACTATCAGATCTCCACGTCACTCAACCACCAGGACTCCCTTCTCCAACGACACGGGTCGCCACCCACGGTCAACAGGTGGGTTACATTTCGGGGGGGTCCTACCCCTCTGCTAAGTAACGAGCAGTCGGTTGATTCTTATCACCCCACCACCGACTGGGGGGTAATTTATTGAAAAGCAGTGTTCTGAAAACCTGTACCATATTACTAACATTACCATCGTCACACACTGTCCTATGTCAGATGTTCATTGATTGCTTCCACTGGGACAAGACAAATGCTGTGCAGTTGCACAAAAAACTGACTAACTAGCATCTGTTTCCTTCCACTAGTCCAATAAATACTGATAAAGGTGATCCTTTGAGAGCAACAAACACAATTAAGAGAATAAAGCAGCAGACTCGGTTGTGTTGAGTCTGTTCATGAGAAGTAATGAAAGAAGCAACACTTCTCACGCCCCCTAGCACCGGCTTAAGCGGTATTCTACTTCAAAGTCACTTATATTGGACTTGTTGGTCCGAAAGGACCAGTAAAAAATAACACTACTGATTCGTAGCACGGGGAGACTTTTTCAACATGAGGAATCATATTGCAGATGAAGTGCTGAACAATGATATGATGCATTTGATGTTACAGTATAAACTTTATCTTGGACCCAAAGGCTGTTTCTTGACGGCGTAATTGATTTTTTAAGATAAACATCAAAGCTCATCGAAATGTTTAGAGGTATGAGACCTGTGAGATTCACTGAGGATGAAAGACTGCATGAAATACGGGAAATTAATGACTGGTTTCTGACTTGGAAATCCGCAGTTAATTCAAACGAAGAACATTCAGCGAAAGCCAAGTAAACAACTATTGTCATATCAGTGTCACGAGGATATACACGCATATTTAATTGGCTTCCTGAAGTTGTGTGAAATCGTTCTGAAGAAGGATACTACAATTATAATAACAGCTGCTCTAATAAACTCTGACGTAGTTGAAAATACGTTATATCAAACGAGATCAACCTACAACGGTGCCACTAGCAATTCAAATGCCCTGCAATACAGGCGAACTTCGAATAGCATTGTTCTTTGACAAAATCGGTATCGAGTAAAGGAAATGCTGGAAAAGTCCGTGATGCGGCAGGGCTGTTTAATATAGTGTGACATGTGCATAATATACAAGACAATTGTAGTACAGAAGGAAATAAATAGCACCCGGACCAATGGGCCTATAAGCCACCTATATGTTAATTTTAACGATATATTAATAGACAATTAACTTTTTCAGACCGGTTATAGGAAGCTGTGTCTGGAACACTTACTCTGGCTCGGGAGTTTTCTATATCCCGAATGACATTAAGTGACCATGTAAAGAAGCCGGCGATTAAGACAACGACTGTACCAGCCCGTATGCTGACACGAGGAAGAGCGGGCGTTGGTGGAATATGCGAAGTACATGGTGTCTCATGGCCTTCCATTTGCCGATATATGATGAGATGTTGCGTCAAAGATATTGTAAAACGATCAGGTAAGATAATAATCAGGTAATATAACACCGGAGCAACTTCCAAAAAAAAGAAGAAAAATAAGTTCTTGGCTTATGGCAATGTGCTTTTTGTTTTAAAAACAAACATACATTTAAGCCATACACAATTGAAAAAACATAGTGCTTTATGATTTATTTATTTTTAAATATTTTCATGTCGACAGACCCTGTTCAACATAGAGAGATGCCCTAACGATTGCTGGTTTCGAAAATGAGATATAGGGTCCTACAGAAACCACAGCGTCCGAGCGCAAAGGCATCGCAGGTCCGCACTGTACTGCAAACAAGAAAATACAATGGAAGTGACAAAAAACAACAAAAAGGGTGGTGAAGACAGGGTTACCGACTTGGTACGGTCAGTAGGCAATAAGGCCCACTGGTTAGCTTGAATCGATTTTATATGCGCACAATCGTCGCTATTATCCTGTCGAAAACTCTTGCAGCGTTATCCGGAATTATCCGAGAAAAAGTCGGAGAACCAGGACAGATCGAGGCATAGGATGTCGAACGAAGAAGGGTACTACTATTTTAATAACACCTGCTCTAATAAACTCTGACGTAGTTGAAAATACGTTCAATCAAATGAGATCAACCTACAACGGTGCCAATAGCAATCCAAATGCCCTGCAATACAAGCGAACTTTGAATAGCATTGTGCTTCGACAAAAATCGGTATCGATTAAAGGAAATGCTGGAAAAGGCCGTGATGCTGTTTGACTATAATCCGTCCAACCTTCTTGCTGATTGTTTGCTTGAATCTAAAAGTCTTCATCATAAAGGTATTCACTCATGGTACTCAGAAATTGTAACAATTCTTGAAGTACTTACCATGGACATTGATCAATTTTCTCCTCACTCTCCCTTAGTAATGTCAATGTCAAAACTTGTAAAAACAGTAAAACTAAAATTAATTGAAAAGTTCCAGGATAACTGGGACAAAGACAAAGCTAAGCTCCTTCATGGAAACTTGAGAACTTTTAAACACGATTTCCAATTAGAAGTGTACCTGTGTAGTATTGATAATTTTGAAAAACGTAATGCCATTGCTAAATTTCGTCTAAGTTCCCAAAATCGAAACTGGATAGTATATTAATACTCCGGTGGAACATAGATTGTGTAAACATTGTACCAGTAATTTTATAGATGATGAGGTGCATTTTCTCCTAACATGTCCTTATTATTGAGATGAAAGAACTAATTTATTAACATGCATATCTTCAGAATGTTCTAATTTTTCCAGCCTTGATTTGAATAATCAACTTATTTGGCTATTATCTTGTGAAAATATACACATTCTGAAAGCATTAGGTACTTACTTAATACAGTGTTTTAAAAAACACAATTAACCCTAATAGTCATTATAAATAATAATATATAATTACTGGTGTGATTATAGTTTAATGCACTGTAGGCGACTGCTCAGTGTATGTGCTCTGGTTTATTTTGTTATTGTTTGTTTGTTACTTACCAATCATTGCAGTCACTGTACTAAATTAATTTTTCCTTTGAGGGCCCTTAATTGGTTAATAAAATCTTGTATCTTGTATCTTGTATCTTGTTTGACTGCATCCCAAAGAAATGTGGTGTGAAACGAAAAAAGCCTACCCCAGGCAATGACAACAAGATTATTGAAGTCATCGAATGCTCGGAGAACCAGGACCGGTCGAGCCATAGGATATCGAACGAACTAGTTATGAGGCAATGACAACAAGACTATTAAAGACATCGAATGCTCGGAGAACCAGGACCGGTCGAGCCATAGGATATCGAACGAACTAGTCATGAGGCAATGACAACAAGACTATTAAAGACATCGAATGCTCGGAGAACCAGGACCGGTCGAGCCATAGGATATCGAACGAACTAGTCATGAGGCAATGACAACAAGACTATTAAAGTCATCGAATGCTCAGAGAACCAGGACCGGTCGAGCCATAGGATATCGAACGAACTAGTTATGAGGCAATGACAACAAGACTATTAAAGACATCGAATGCTCGGAGAACCAGGACCGGTCGAGCCATAGGATATCGAACGAACTAGTCATGAGGCAATGACAACAAGACTATTAAAGACATCGAATGCTCGGAGAACCAGGACCGGTCGAGCCATAGGATATCGAACGAACTAGTCATGAGGCAATGACAACAAGACTATTAAAGTCATCGAATGCTCGGAGAACCAGGACCGGTCGAGCCATAGGATGTCGAACGAACTAGTTATCAAGCTTTTTTTTAGTTTATTGAAAACGTCATCACAAATAATGGGCTAAACGGCAAACCATCACAATCGCGTAATATACAATAGCATGTTAACTTCTAGCGAAAATTGTTGAATGTATGTTATTCAATAAAATTGGTGTAAACGCTGTCTATATGTGATATACATATGCGTAGCTAGGATAGGCCTTATTTTAGCGGGATTGCGGGGCATGTTCCTCCAGGTTATGTTTTATGTTATAATGTATAAGGAGCCTTCTGACGTTTATTTCAAGGTAAAGTTAAGTAGATACGTATCTGAAAATACCCCCATTCCCTTTCCTTTTAATTGATGAATTTCTGGATATTAGGCGTAGGAATACAGTGCCTACGCAGAGCTACGCCAATGACATATACCATAATAACGCATGTGAACCGTCAGATTGCCTATATATCTTATTCAGACATGATGTTGTTGATAATGCTATATGGCTTTTAACGTATACTGTTTATTTGTTGCATTTATGAGCTGTACCTTACCTTCCGATTTTCAACTGTGACGAGACTGGCTGGTCCGGTAAAGAAGGCCGCCGTCGGAAGGTGCTGGGTGTGAAGGGGACCCATACTTACCAGGAGAGAATCACAACTTCTGATCATGTGACGGCACATCTGTTGTCTCAGCCGACGGCAGATAATGTGCCCACAATGGTCATATATTCCGGCGATTTTCCACACATACAGTTTAGGGACGGTGTACCAAACAACGGATACTGCTGATTGTTAGTCACAAACTTGATTTATATGAGATGGGAGGAGTTTGGAGGAGGGGTTATATGTCGGTGAGTTCGTTATAAATGCACCATCGTGATTAAAAAAATGTCTTAACTTTATTTATTAAACAACAAGAACATTCAAATTATTTACAAAGAAATGATAACGAAGTTAGTAAAAATAATTAAATATGTATATCACCGTCGTCACCGACGCGTTTACCACAATGATACTGTCGTCTTGGTTAGTTAAGGTTAAGGTAGAGGAGCCAGCCAGGCCTTAGGAACCAGGCAATTAAAAGCAAATCTGGCACGATAACTATATATTATTATGGTATTGCAGTACGTAATTATGTTGTATACGATTGTTATATTTTGCTTCTTGTTTTGAACTATTATTCAGTATCCATTTCTTGTCCATTCCCTTTGAATTTAAAGACGATTCGGTGCCAAAGTATCAACGAACTCTGCCGGAGTAATGGGTTTTCGAGGACCGTACCACCGTGTATCTCTGTTATCAACTATAGATCGTTTAGTTTAACATGTGTATCTTGTAATAAATGCTGATAAAGGTGATCCTTTGAGAGCAACAAACACAGTTAGGAGAATAGAGCAGCAGACTCGGTTTTATTGAGTCTGTTAATGAGAAGTAATGAAAGAAGAAACACTTCTCACGCCCCCTAGCACCGGCAAAGACACATATATTGGGCTCGTTGGTCCCAAAGGACCAGTCAAAAATAACACTACTGATTCGTAGCACGGGGAGACTTTTTACAGTCGCCACACTGCACTAATCGAACGCTAGTGTGAATGTTAATAAATACTGATAAAGGTGATCCTTTGAGAGCAACAAACACAATTAAGAGAATAAAGCAGCAGACTCGGTTTTATTGAGTCTGTTAATGAGAAGTAATGTAAGAAGCAACACTTCTCACGCCCCCTAGCACCGGCTTAAGCGGTATTCTACTTCAAAGCCACATATATTGGGCTCGTTGGTCCCAAAGGATCAGTAAAAAATAACACTACTGATTCGTAGCGCGGGGAGACTTTTTACAGCCGCCACACTGCACTAAACGAACGCTAGTGTGAATGTTAATAAATACTGATAAAGTTGATCCTTTGAGAGCAACAAACACAATTAAGAGAATAAAGCAGCAGACTCGGTTTTATTGAGTCTGTTCATGAGAAGTAATGAAAGAAGCAACACTTCTCACGCCCCCTAGCACCGGTTTAAGCGGTATTCTACTTCAAAGCCACATATATTGGGCTCGTTGGTCCTAAAGGACCAGTAAAAATAACACTACTGATTCGTAGCACGGGGAGACTTGTTACAGCCGCCACACTGCACTAAACGAACGCTAGTGTGAATGTTAATACATACTGATAAAGGTACTTGAATAAATACTGAGAAAGCATTTTTGTTCACTTGAATTCAGAACATTTGATCAGCAAAAATCAGCATGGCTTTGTAAAAGGTAAATCATGTCTAACAAACTAATTGCTAGAAACTCTAGAATCACTCACTGATGATTTAGATAATGGTATATCTGCAGATATTGTTTATCTTGACTACCAAAGTGCATTTGATTCAGTTGAACATCAGAGACTGTTATTGAAACTGGAGGCTTATGGGATACAGGGGAAGGTTTTAAATTGGATAAAATGTGTTCTCACTGGACATAAGTTATTAGAGGCCAGTCATCTACCGAGAAATACGTCTTAAGTGGGGTACCCCAAGGATCAGTACTGGGACCTCATTTGTTTATACTCTTTATAAACGAACTACCAGATATTATTGACAGTAAATCGCAGCTTTTTGCGGACGACACAACGATTTTCAATTCATGTAAAAATATGAATATACATGTATTACAAGATGATTTGAATACATTACAATCATGGTCAGATTTATGGCTTCAGAGATTTAATGTAGCCAAGTGTAAAACAATCCATTTTGGTAATGACAATACTTACAAATTAAACAATATAGATATTAAAAATTAAAAAGATTCAGAAAGGGATTTGGGAGTTATTATCAGTAAAACTTTAAAGCCAAGTCAGCTGTGTAGTGCAGCAAGAAAGCGATGCAACGTCTCGATTATTTGAAAATAATTGTTTAACACATTGATAGAAAAAGCTATATTATTATATATACCAGTTATATTAATAATATATGTCTCTATTAGAATATAGTGTGCAGGCTTGGAGCCCTAATTATCGAAAGGATATTGAATGTTTAGAAAAAACACAACATCGAGCAACTAAACTAGTACCAGAGCTAAGAGATCTCAGTAATGAAGAAAGACTTTCAGCTTTAAATATGTACTCTCTTGAACAGAGACGTGTCAGAGGCGATCACATCGAAACATTTGAGATATTGAAACATAAATATGATTTGGAGTATATTCATCATTGTTTAAAGTTACTTATCCAACCACACATGCTATGAGAGGACACAATATGAAGTTATTTAACTCAAGGCTTGTAAAAGGACTGTTTCTGAGACATAATTTCTTCAGTCATAAATCACTGGAAGCTTTAAGAAAAGACTTGATAACCACTGGCAGATCACTACTGAATATGGGACACAATCGGCATTGCCTATTCCTTAACTATTGATTTCTGTTTCCCTCCCTCATGTTAATAGCCGAGTATGATCTGATTGTCTGATGACAGCTCATAATACAGATATAGTTCGCATAAGATTTCTTGTAAGAAATGTCTAAGAAATGTTTATGGTGTCCCAGCCACACTGGGAAATCTAAATCATTGGAAACTGACTGAAGACTGAACATGTACTTTGGGGAAAAGAGGGACCCTGGATCACATACTATGCTCATGCCAAGTAGCCTTGTTTCAAAAAAGATATAGATAATGCTTTTAGTTATGAAAAAACAACAACACTGTTTCCATGTATGATGTCCAATTATTGACCCCACGCACGCACAGACACTGTGCCGGTCCGTTATAAACTATGAATGTGTTGCTTTACCAGTACCAGTTTAATATAAACAAGACTCGCTTGTCTAGATAGGATTCGTATAGGGGCCAAACTGGTTAGGTGTCTAATCAACTTGATCTTCAGTTTGATCATGGATAGATGAATAGAAAAATATAGTTTGATATGTTACGAATGTAACGATGATATATCTGATATAACTATGCACGATAACCACATGTAATACTTTACTTTATTTCACAGATGAAGACCTTATTGAGACTCCTGTTATATGTTACAAGTATAAGAAATCTACTAGAAATCTTATTTTCAATTATAATAGGATCATTTCTGATCTTGAGATCGAGACATCTACTCCTACTGATTGAGATTGTAAAAATTCTAAATTTTGTTACGAACCTGCCGGTCACATTCTTACTGGAAATCTTGATGTAATTGAGGATAAGAGGATTCGGCATTTAATTGCCAAAGGGCCTAAGTATCGCCTTCCACCTGATATTGATTTTAATGCCTGTCGCAATAAAATTGCGGGTTCTTTAACGGATTTCTGTACAAAGTGGTGTAAGCGAGAAAAAGCAGATAAACAAGCACTTACTGCTTGGATGAAAACTATTTCAGAAATTGTTGAATAACGTATTTTATTTTACGAATCAAATCCATCCCTGCTTCCACGGCCTTCTACTTACAATTTACGGCACCTTAAGAAGGGTATTCAGAATTTACATACCAAATTTTCTCTAGTTCCAGCAGACAAAGCTTCCAACAATATAATTATTATCTGACGACTACATTATATCAATACTTTGAATGCTGAGCTAGCGAGCACTTCTGCTTATCTGACTACACCTCTGCTGGAGACGGACATGGTTTCCCAACATGTGACCTTTATGAAGACTATAAAGGTTTCTGTAATTAGTAAGCAGACGAAGCTCCCTACAATGTACTGGATACCCAAACTTCACAAAATTCCTTACAAAGCAATATATCAAAACTAGTGACTTCCTGACTTTCCGCGATTAAAGAACATATTTTAAAATATTGCGGAAAGACCTTCGAGAACTCAGGAATCAATCTGTGTTGGTCTATCAAAAACTCTGGAGAAGTTCTTGACAAACTACGATGTAAGCATTTCCATGCCTCTTCTCTAAGCACCTACGACTTTTCTACACTACCACATAATCTTATCAAAGAAAAATTGCTTCAGCTTATTCAGAAGACATTTGCTAAAGAAGATACAACTTTTCTAGCTTGTAATAATGTCAGGGCTTTCTTTACTAACGCCCTCATTGAATTGGATTTTATAGTCGCACCAACAGCTAAGGTCAAATGGCGACTTTCCAGCTTCCATTGGTGGAGGAAGACCCCAGGTGCCCCTCCGGGCAATTTTCGTGCACGGGCGGGCACCTGGGTAGAACCACCGACGTTCCGCAAGCCAGCTGGATAGCTCCCGCACATAAAGATTTTTAGGTCCCTGAGGGATCGAACCTACAGCGGTGAGGGGCAAGTGATTTCAAGTCAGAGACGTTAACCACTCGGCCACGGACGCCCCTCCCTCATTGATAGTATAATTTGTGAACTTGTACTGATGTTTTCAGAGCCTTATCTTTTCTTCTGGATAACATCTTGGTCATGATCACTTTCCAGGTTGTTGGTATTCCTATGGGTACTAACTGTGCGCCACTTGTTGCAGATTTGTTTTTGTACTGCTATGAAAGAGGTTTTATGTTGAGTTTGTCACCTGCTAGCCAGGGTGAAATTATTGATACCTATATCTGCGTGACCGTCAATTCATTCGTTAGTAACTTGCAGGCTGAATCCGTTCTTTGCTCATATGGTTACTAACATTTATCCACCAGAGCTCACGTTGAATAAAGCCAACAGTTCGGATACAGTAGCAGCATTTCTTGATCTTCATCTCTCGATTTCAAATGATTGTATTCATACTAAAATCTATGATAAGAGAGATGATTTCAATTTTAACATCGTTAACTATCCACACCTGGATGGAGATGTACCTCGTGCTACCTCATACGGGGTGTATATCTCCTAGCTCATTCGATTTGCTAGAGCGTGTAATGATGTTATAGACTTCAAGGATCGAAATCAAGTTATTACAAGTAAACTTCTTCCGGAGGGTTTTCGTTATCACAAACTTCGTAGATCTTCTACCGCCGCAACGAGGGCCTGCTGGAAAAGTACAACACCAACCTTAAGACACTTCTACGACTAGGCATATCACAACCCTCATTTTATGGAGATGTGGTCTATAACATCGAAAGTTAAAGGGGTCTGACGGGTTTCCTGACCGCTTTACAAATTTAATCAGGAAGTTCGTCAGAAAAGGATATAACCCGTTGGTTTTACAGCGCACTGTATGTTTAGTGATTGACCCCTCTACAGTCAGTCATTACGCTTCACTTTTCACTTGTGCGATGACTGGACTACCTCTTGGGACTCTATGATTGTACCTACTGAAACCCCAACTAAGAGAGGTGGGTGCATGAGCTTTCGTCCCTCGGGTTTTCTGGTCGTACCCTAGATCGGTTTTCTCTTTAGCTGCAACTACTATGGTTGTTCAGTACGATTCTGGAGACATCCTGAGATGTTTTATTTTTTTGTTTGTGTTTCTTTAGTTAGTTTCTCATGATGTGGACTTTATTGTTAGAGAATTCCTTTTGATGGGATGTAGTTTTGTTTACACTGTCTTGTCTATTTGGGCGCTGAAGACAGGATAATAGCGAGGATTGTGCGCATATAAAATCGATTCAAGCTGACCAGTGGGCCTTATTGCCTACTGATCGTTCAAAGTCAGTAACCCTGCCTTCACCACCCTTTCTGTTGCTTTTTGTCTCTTTCATTGTATTTTCAAGTCTTTGTTTGCAGTGCAGTACGGACCTGCGATGCCTTTGCGCTCGGACGCTGTGGTTTCTATAGGACCCTATATCTAATTTTTGCGGTTGAGACTACATCAAGATATGTCTGTGTAAAAACCAGAAACCTATGGAAATCAGGCATGTAGCTGCTTTTTTATTATAAATAATGTTAAAACCAGAGCTGATCAAGGTAAGTAAAACAGTTTAAAATAGGTTATCTCTACTATATTCATATAGTGATAAAGCACTGATAAAAGTATGGACTTTGATTACCTGTATGATATGTTATTTTTTACTGGTCCTTTGGGACCAACGAGCCCAATATATGTGGATTTGAAGTAGAATACTGCTTAAGCCGGTGCTAGAGGGTATGAGAAGTGTTGCTTCTTTCATTACTTCCCATGAACACACTCAATAAAACCGAGTCTGCTGCTTTATTCTCTTAATTGTCTTTATTCTCGTAATGTCCCGCCCACCAGGTTTTTATCTGGAACAATATAAACCTGCTGGAAGTATTTTATTTCTTAATTTGAACATAAATTTTTGCATGTAATATACCCAATAACCACATGTAATATTTGATGATAATTTATTTCACAGATATACAATTGTTTAATGTATCATACAGTATGTTATTATTTTCTATACTTTTTAAGACAAATTGTCATATTTTGAAAATTTCCAACTGTACCTGTGAAAATCCAATACTTTATTGGTTATAATGCTTGACCTATAATGCTCTTGCAAAGGACGAAGTACTAGCTTACTGAAGCTCTATACGTAATGTGTGTAGCATTTACCGCCTGCTTGCGTTTAAAGATTGTTCACTACTTCTGTGACATACTGACATCACATATCAATTCTTGATGTAACATTATACATGTTTTTACTTATTCTTTCCTTTCAGTTGTGATCACCTTGGATAATGAGAAGCTTTTCTTTGAAGACTGCACAATTGGAGAGCCTAAAATTGTTAGTAATCAGCATTATGACGAAATGTAGAAAGAATGCAAAACTTAAGGTGAGAAACTGATTTTATCTTGCAGGTATAATTACTGCAATTCAAGTGAAATTAATGATTTAATAATCAGAGATTTTCTCGCAACATTTGTTTTTAAAGTCAATATATCTGCGTGACCGTCAATTCATTCGTTAGTAACTTGCAGGCTGATCAGGGTTTACAATGTCCGGCTGCTGATCAGTCATTTCCCCCAAAACATATAAATGGAATGGTATTAATTCAAAGAAAGAAAGTCCATTGTATATATGTAGCGGGTTAAATGATATATAGGGTCCTATAGAAACCACAGCGTCCGAACGTAATGGCATCGTAGGTCCGCACTGTACTGCAAACAAGGACTTGAAACTACAATGAAAGAGACAAAAAACAACAGAAAGGGTGGTGAAGACAGGGTTAATTAGTGATTGGATTTCAACCAACTTCGTTATATGCTATCCTACTTTTCGAGGCTGTGGGTCCCCCATCCTTCCTGGCGGTCATACATTCAGGAAGAGCATGGAAGTCAAGTCACTCATAACATGTCAGGCCCCACTGGAGATCACACTGTATGGAGCTGGACTGATCCCAGTCGACAATTTAAAACTAAAACTAAAATAAAAAAAATGCCTACATACTTACATATTTTTTTCAGCAATGTTACAGTAAACACAAGTATAATTTTATTTGGCCAAAGTAAGTGATGACCCTGAAAATCATCAATAACAAGGAAGCAAAAAAGTCATGTAATTTTTGAAATATTATTCTGGGGCTAAGCCATGTAAAACCGCAAAATCACTGATGAGGAACGACTGGCAAAACAAGCAATATGAGGCCAACAGACCAGAGCAAATTACTGCTGGATAATTTATGCGACAAGGATAACGGTCCAGATTTAGATGACGAAACATTTTATGACTCGGACCAAAACGATATACTTTGAACAATTAACGTCCTACGCTAAAGAATGAAATAAAACTCTACGCAACATAACAAAAGTACTTTATTTTAACCAGATATTTACCAAATAACACAAACTAAACATTTTTTGAAGAAGCGATTTTCGGTCAGACAAACTTTCTCTCCCAACCCTTTTGTGTTTGTGATGTCGTTTGCATTTATTGTTACTTTTGCCTTCTTGTTTGTCTGTTTGCGTGTTTGTTTCTGTGTTTTGTGGTTGACCGTCCTCCTTGAATGCTACTTTCCCTGTCCGATCTTTTTATATTTCTTTCTCTCGGTCCGACACAATTTTCCAGTCTGTCTGACCAAATGTCTGGCAAATTGTCCGCCAGTTTCGGGAAGACTGTGCATCTGCACCACTAGGCGGTGTTTCTTGTTTAATGTTGAAATCTGGGTTGTGCCTGTGACCCCAGAGGGTAGGATTAATTGTGTCATTGGCTAGTGTGAGCTGTCTGCTCATGTCAGAATTGTAAATCAGTCAGTGGTTGAACCTTTGTCAACCCCAATATTATGGAAGTATCTACACTATATACTAATGCAGGGTTCATTTCGATTCAGTCATCATAGCAGGTTGACATGTAATAGGTTTACATGTATAATAGTTTGAAGTTAGTTAATTGGAAATTCAACATCAATTGTAAACTCTATCTACTCTGTCTGATAGTACAGCTTTTGAGAGTACGTCTTCAAATGAAATTAAACTGAAATAACAAGGTACTCTGTCAGTATAGCTTTTGAGAGTATGTATTTTCATATGAAATCAAAATAAAATAACAAGGTCACAGTTTGATTTCAATTAAGTTCAATACATATTTGTTCTTGAATAGTTTCATGTTACCAGAAATAATTTTGGAAGAGTATCTAGGCACTGTTTTGTCTGGAAATTCAACCTTGACGTAGTTACAATTGTCTTGCGAGTGTTACATATGTTTTTTTTTATTGATTTCAGGATGTTGATGAGCATGGTTATGAGCCATCTGTTGCTTCCAGGATCATTATTCAGGACTCAAAGAAACTTGACTGTCCTTCTAAGATAAGAATGAGAAAAATTGTCAGGTTTCCTGATTATAAGGTAAGATATTTTAACTATATTTGTTTTGTATGCAAATAAAAGTCTATATGGCGTTGAAACCATCCTGCATTGTTGACCATCAAAAAGCTTAAAATGCATTTGATTTTTTTCCATGAATTAATTCGAAGCTTGAACATCATTTTTGTAAACTGTTTATGATGTTGTCTTGTATACACACTACCATTTTGTCCACATATAAGACTTTTATGATTCTTATATGATTCTCATATAATTCTCATATATGTATACTCTGATACTTGTATAAAAGGAGTTGTATTAAAAGGAGTAGTATATGACCTTGTATATGCATATACATGTACATGCTTATTAACTAAAAAATAAGTTGCGTATCTTCAACATAAATATAAAAGTCAATATTATTGACAGAGACTCGAAGTCAGCAAGGCTGTCTGTTCCAAAAAGACTGAAGAACAATTTTTCCACCAACATGACCAATGTGGCCCAGGAATATCAGTTGCTTGTAGAAATTGACGGGGATCACTAGAATCATATTGAGGGAGAGGTAAAGATTTTTCAGTAAGACATACATGCTGAATATATAAAGTTAATAAAAAATCTGTTTTGATAAGATACTCGTACAACCTGTAATGCATGTACATGTGATGGTTTAGCCTCCAACTTATTTATAGCCAGGTCAATAAATAAAGCTCCATTAAGAGGAAGAATAGAACTCATCCCACTAAGAAATAAAGAATATTGATCTTGTAGGGATAATAACGCATAATGAGATGATAGTTGTCATCACATTGGTAATAACAGGAACTCCCCCCCCCCCCCCCCCACACACACACCCAATTTAGTATTCTAGTTCATCTCTGACGGAAAAATTGCTGAGAATTTGCTTGAGTTTTATAAACTTCACCCTTGTTTTCTGTAACTATTACAAGTTTATGGATCAGTTTACTCAACAAATAAAACCTACTGTTTTAACCAACTACATTAGAAATCAGCTTAACCCATGAACTGCAATCTACGACTGTGTTGGATGTTTACACGATGTTATGATGACTGACATTTTTACTGCATGCGAGATTGATGATTGAAAGTTTTTTTTACATGATGTTCAGCCGTAAAATGACTCTGAATGCAGTTAGAATAAGTATATCACCATTGGAAACTATTCATCGATTCCAATTAACAAACTCTATTGTTTGACTGAAATTCAACTGATTCTATTGCCCCTGTTCTGTAGTGCCTACTACCTTACTAGTGCACATGTACATTGGTGGCTACTACCTTTCTAGTGCCATGTACTTTGGTGCCTACAGCCTTACTAGTGCCCATGTACTTTGGTGCCTACTACCTTAGTATTGCCCATGTACTTTGGTGGCTACTACCTTACTAGTGCCCATGTACTTTGGTGTCTAGCAGCTTACAAGTGCCCATGTACTTTGGTGCCTACTACCTTATTAGTGCACATGTACTTTGGTGCCTACTACATTAGTAGTGCCCATGTACTTTGGTGCCTACAGCCTTACTAGTGCCCATGTACTTTGGTGCCTACTACCTTAGTATTGCCCATGTACTTTGGTGGCTACTACCTTACTAGTGCCCATGTACTTTGGTGTCTAGCAGATTACAAGTGCCCATGTACTTTGGTGCCTACTACCTTATTAGTGCCAATACCTTCCTAGTGCCCATGTACTTTGGTGGTGGCTAATACATTACTAGTGCCCATTGATTTTGGTGACTACTACATTCCTAGTGTGCATGTACTTTGATGGCTACTACCGCCTATGTACTTTGGTGGCTACTATCTTCGTAGTGCCCATGTACTTTGGTGGCTACTACCTTAATAGTGCCCATTTACGTTGGTGGCTACTGCAGTCCTACTGCCCATGTACTTTGGTGGCTACTACCTTCCTAGTGCCCATGTACTTTGATGGATACTACTTTACTAGTGCCCATGTACTTTGGTGGCTACTACCTTCCTAGTGCCCATGTACTTTGGTGGGGGGTGCTACCATACTAGTGCCAATGTACGTTGGTGGCTACTGCAGTCCTAGTGCCCATGTACTTTGGTGGCTACTACCTTACTAGTGCCAATGTACTTTGGTGGATACTACCTTACTAGTGCCCATATACAATGGTGGTTACTACCTTACTAGTGCTCAGGTACTATCGCTGGCCCTCCTAGTGCCCATGTATTTTGGTGCCTACTACCTTACCAGTGCCCATGTACTTTGGTGGCTACTACATTACTAGTGCCCATTGACTTTGGTGGATACTACCTTACTAGCGCCCTTGTACTTTGGTGGCTAATACCTTACTAGTGCCAATCTATTATGGTGGCTACTACCTTACTAGTGTCAATGGACTTTGGTGGCTACTACCTTAATAGTGCCCATGGACTTGGGTGGCTACTACCTTACTAGTACTTATGTACTTTGGTGGCTACTACCATACTAGTGCAAATGTTCTTTAGTGCCTACTACCTTACTAGTGCCAATGTACTTTGGTGGCTACTAACTTACTAGTGCCAATGTACTTTGGTGCCTGCTACCTTACTAGTGCCAATTGACTTTGGTGGCTACTACCTTTCTAGTGTGCATGTAGTCTGGTGGCTAATACCTTCCTAGTGCTCATATACTTTGGTGGCTACTACCGTCCTAGTGCCCATGTACTTTATTGGATAATACTTTCATAGTTCCCATGTACTTTGGTGGCTACTACCTTACTAGTGCCCATATACTTGTGTGGCTACTACCTTACTAGTGCCCCTATACTTTGGTGGCTACTACCTTACTAGTACCAATGCACTTTTGTGGCTACTACCTTACTAGTACCCATATACTGTGGTGGCTACTACCTTACTAGTGCCAATCTACTTTGGTAGCTACTACCTTCCTAGTACCCATGTAATTTGAAGGATACTACCTTCCTAGTGCTCATGCACTTTGGTGGCTACTACCTTCCTAGTGCCATGTACTTTGGTGGGTACTACCTTCCTAGTGCCCATATACTTTGGTGCCTACTAACTTACTAATGCCCATGTACTGTGATGGCTACTACCTTACTAGTGCCATTGGACTTTGGTGGCTACTACCTTACTAGTACCAATGTACTTTGGTAGCTACTACCTTACAAGTACCAATGCACTTTGGTTGATACTACCTTACTAGTGGCCATATACTTTGTTGCCTACTACCTTACCAGTGCCCATGTACTTTGGTGCCCACTCACTACTAGTGCCACATTGGTGGCCACTACCTTACTAGTACCAATGCACTTTGGTGGCTATTACCTTACAAGTGTCAATCTACATTGGTGGCTACTACCTTTCTAGTGCCCATGGTCTTTGGTGGCTACTACCTTACTAGTGCCCATGGACTTTGGTGGGTACTACCTTACTAGTGCCCATATACTTTGTTGGCTACTACCTTCCTAGTGCCCATGTACTTTGGTGGTTATTGCCATCCTAGTGCCCATGGACGTTGGTGGCTACTACCTTTCTAGTATCAATGTACGTTGGTGGCTACTACCATACTAGTACAAATGTACTTTGGTGGCTACTACCTTACTAGTGTTAATCTACTTTGGTAGCTACTACCTTACTAGTATCAGTGCATTTTGGTGGCCACTACCTTACTAGTGTCAATCTACTTTGGTGGCTACTACCTTACTAGTGCCCATGGACGTTGATGGCTACTACCTTACAAGTGATCATGGACTTTGGTGGGCACTATTTTACTAGTGCCCGTATAATTTTGTGGGCGCTACCTTACTAGTGTCCATATACTTTGGTGGCTACTACCTTCCTAGTATCTATGTACTTTCATGGATACTACCTTCCTAGTGCCCATGTACTTTGCTGGATAATACTTTCCTAGTGCCATGTACTTTGGTGGGTACTACCTTCCTAGTGCCCATATACTTTGGTGCCTACTACCATACTTGTGCCCATGTACTGTGGTGGCTACTACCTTACTATCGCTAATATACTTTGGTGGCTATAACATTACTAGTACCAATGTACTTTGGTAGCTACTACCTTACAAGTACCATTGCACTTTGGTTGCTACTACCTTACTAGTGGCCATGTACTTTGGTACATTGCTAGCCTTCCTAGTGCTCATGTACTTTGTTGCCCACTCAGTACTAGTGCCAATGTAATTTTGTGGCTACTACCTTACTAGTACCAATGCACTTTGGTGGCTATTACCTTACAAGTGTCAATCTACATTGGTGGCTACTACCTTACTAGTGCCCATGGTCTTTGGTGGCTACTACCTTACTAGTGCCCATGGACTTTGGTGGGTACTACCTTACTAGTGCCCATATACTTTGTTGGCTACTACCTTCTTAGTGCCCATGTACTTTGGTGGTTATTGTCATCCTAGTGCCCATGGACGTTGGTGGCTACTACCTTTCTAGTATCAATGTACTTTGGTGGCTACTACCATACTAGTGCAAATGTACTTTGATGGCTACTACCTTACTAGTGCCCATGGACTTTCTTGGCTACTACCTTACTAGTGCCCATGGATTTTGTTGGCTACTAGCTTACTAGTGTCCATGGATTCTAGTGGCTACTACCTTATTAGTACAATCTACTATGGTGGCTACTACCTTACTAGTACTTTGTTGGCTAATACCTTCATATTGCCCATGTACTTTGGTGGCTACTACCTTACTAATGCCAATCTGCTTTGGTGGTTACTACCTTACTATTACCAATGTAATTTGGTGGCTACTACCATACTAGTGCCAATGTACGTTGGTGGCTACTACTTTACTAGTGCCAATATACTATGATGGCTACTACCTTACTAGTGCCCATTGACTTTGGTGGCTACTACCTTACTAGTGCCCATGGACTTTGGTGGCTACTACCTTACTAATGCATATTAACCTTGGTGGCTACTACCTTACTAGTACCAATCTACTATGGTGCCTACTACCTTACTAGTGCCCATGGACTTTGGTGGCTACTACTTTACTAGTGACCATGGACTTTGGTGGCTACTACCTTACTAGTGACATGGACTTTTTTGGCTACTAACTTACTATTGCTCATATACTTTGGTGGCTACTACCTTACTAGTGGCCACGGACTTTGGTGGCTACTTCCTTACTAGTGCCCATGGATTTTTGTAGGTACTACCTTACTGGTGCCCATATACTTTGGTGGGCAGTACCTTACTAGTGCCCATATAATTTACTTTGGTGGCTAATGCCCAAGTACTTTGGTGGCTACTACCTTCCGTGTGCCTATGTACTTTGGTGACTACTAACTTACTAGTGCCCATGTACTTTGGTGGATACGACCTTCCTAGTGCCCATGTCCTTTAGTGGCTACTACTTTAGTAGTGCCCATTTACTTCGGTGGCTACTACCTTCCTAGTGCCCATGTACTTTGATGGATGCTGCCTTACTAGTGCCCATGTACTTTGGTGGCTACTACCTTCCTAGTGCCCATGTACTTTAGGGGCTACTACATTACTAGTGCCAATCTACTTTGATGGCTATTAACTTACTATTGCTCTAAACGTGTGTGGCTACTACCTTAATAGTGCCCATTGAATTTGGTGGCTACTACCTTACTACTGCCCGTGGACTTCGGTAGCTACTTCCTTACTAGTGCCCATTGATTTTGGTAGCTACTACCTTACTGATGCCCATATACTTTGATGGCTACTACCTTACTAGTGCCCATCTACTTGGGAGGCTACTACCTTCCTAGTGCCAGTGTACTTTGGTGGCTACTACCTTACTAGTGCCCATGTACTTTGGTGGCTACTGCCGTCCTAGTGCCAATGTACTTTGGTGGCTTCTGCCTTACTAATGCCCATGGACTTTGGTTGCTACTACCTTCCTATTGCCCATGTATTTTGGTGGCATCTACCTTTCTAGTGCCCATATGCTTTGGTGGCTACTTCATTCCTAATGCCAATGTACTTTGGTGGCTACTACCTTACTATTGGCAATATACTTTGGTGGCTACTACCTTAATAGTGCCATGTATGTTGGTGGCTACTACCATTTTAGTCAGTAGAGTGATGCAGGTTCTCTTGTTTGTATAAGTTCTGCTCAGTGTTATTTACCTGATTTAGTGAACACAATTTAGATGCACTGCGACTTTCATCAAAATATGAGTCGCGTTTTGTTTAGGGTACAGGTTCAGAATTTCACCTGTTATTGATGTGATGATAACCAAACTGCGCGTGTATGTTCCTTTTATCGACCTTAACTTGTAAACCAACTGTTAAATGTCCTGGCTGGGACCTACTTTGATCGAAATGTGGTTCATGTCATGCTATTGATACAACCTCATCTCACTTTCGATACATTAACCAAACTGGATCAGTTTGCACTTCATTTTGGCCTGTGTAGCACTGACATTAAATTTCGCAAAAAATAAAGGAAATGGCGGATGCTGGGGCCACAAAAGTATCCCAAATAAAGCCAGCTATCTATGACTTTGCAGCCACTCTGACAAACAGTTCTAATAATTACAACCGCAGATACTTCCCCAATAATAAGGCGATATGTAGTCATTTGCATGATGCCATTGTCTATGGCAGGTAAGTTTGTATGACAGTTTTAGCTTGACTATTTGAAGAATAAGACCCACCAGTCGGTGGTGGGGATTTAAGAATCAACCGACTGCTCGTTACTTAGCAGAGGGGTAGAACCCCCCCCCCCCCCCCCCGAAATGTAACCCACCTGTTGACCGTGGGTGGCGACCCGTGTCGTTGGAGAAAGGAGTCCTGGTGGTTGAGTGGCTTGGAGATCTGGTAGTTATCTCCACGTTGCAACACACCACTTTGGTCCGGACTTCAACTAGACGGGCGGTCAGATTTGGCCCGATCTGATCAATCGGTTTGTCACGACAGCTATAAGAGATCCGACCTTATTATTCAGACAGTACCAGAACACTGTATCTTACTTACTTTTTTATATTGTTCTACTTCAAACATTATATAGATAGGGTCTTTTATGGCGGTGGCGCACGGGCTAATCATGTATTTCAAAACGCTATATGGCTATACTCGTGCCACTTTTTAAGCGGAACATAAGTGCGGCTCTTTGACTTTTTAGTTAAGGTGTTATGTCCGCTGGGTGATATGGGGGGTCTGATGCGTTAGCTTTATATGAGTATACCTTCTACGTATTCTTGGCATTTTGCTGTTGGATATCCACAGCAAATGTCCCCTTGTTGGACTCCGAGGTGGGTGAGAAGCGTGGAAGATGAATTCTTAACGCCACATCATGGCATCACAAAACGCACAAACTACTAACAAACGGAAAAAAACAGAACATAAATCTGATACCGAGGAACCAGTCATCAATCAAGCCTTTCCTCGTTTTCTCACTATCGAATCGGAAAACGGGGAATAACCTATTACAGATATGTCACCTTTCGTTATCGAGAAAGCTGTCCATTCAATTGCTGGACATGTAAAAGAAATTAAAAAATTAAAAAACAAAACTCTCCTGATTGACACAGAAAACAAATCTCATTCGGATAATTTATTAACACTTACAAAAATTTTAAACACCAAAGTAAAATGCTATCCTCACACCTCTATGAACATCTCCAAAGGCGTCATCAGGTGCCCGGATCTCTCCGGAGTACCTGAAGACGAAATTATTCACAAGCTTGCGCCACAGTTGGTAACTGCAGCTCGCCGAATAACCATAAAGAGGAATGATAACATTATTAATACAAATACTATCATACTCACATTTGCAACACCCGTTTTACATTTAAATCAAACACAAAATCGGCAGGCTCTGGCAATGCCAAGAGCATGTCAATTTCTCAGAATTGGAAAGCGGGTTCTTCTAAGACTGTGAAGTCTAGTAGTTCCCCAGTCGTGAAGCCTAATACTTCCTCGGTTGGAAGGCCTAGTGCCGCTCCAACTAAGGAAGTTGGAAAGCCTAGAGCTTCTCCAACTAGGGAGCTCAAGGAGCAGCCAAAGGTGTCTAACGGCCCTATTGAGCTGCATAACAAATTCGAACAGCTCATGGACATTTCAGAGCAATCAGCTGCACTGCCACTTCCATCCTCTCATGAAAAGTTAGTTGAGGTGCCACTTCAGCTGACTTCTTCCAGGGAGGAGGATTCATCAGTGGAGATGTCGCTGCTTGAGTCTCCTAAGACCTCTCCTAAATCTAAGGCCAAAAATAAAAATAAAATTAAAAATCGCCTTAGCGCTAAATAATGGGTAAAACTAATAAGATCATTCAATGGAATTGTCGAGGTTTGAAACCAAATTATGATGAAATCAGCTTAATTTTAAATGAACACAACCCTATTGCCTTTTGTCTTCAAGAAACATTCTTGTGATAAGGTATCTTTTAAACAATACTCACTATACAATCATATTTGTGATACTGGGGACAAGGCGACTGGTGGAGTTACGATAATCGTTAATCGAAACATTCCTCACACGTTGAAAACAAATATGCAAGCTATTGCGGTCAGTGTTACTATGCACAGAGTCATAACAATATGTTCCTTATATTTACCACCTAGTTCTTCACTAGACCCTAAAGATCTAAATCACCTAGTTGCACAATTGCCATCACCTTTTATACTCTTGGGCGATTTTAATGCACACAACTACATCTGGGATTGTAAAGATATAAACGATAAAGGCAAGAAAATTGAGGATTTCTTAGCCAAAAACAATTTGTGTCTTTTTAATAATAAATCACATACTTACTTACATCCTGCTACAGGCTCTCATTCTTCCATTGATTTAACAATATGCGATCCAACGCTTTTGATGGATTTTTCGTGGAGTGTTGGAGACGACCTCTGTGGAAGTGACCACTTCCCCATATTTCTTGAAAATATCGGCCCTCCATTTCTCGAAAAAACGCAACGATGGAAACTTCGCAAGGCTGATTGGACTACGTTTCAATCTCTTTGCGAGGAACAATTAAAGCCTTCCGTTTTCGAGGATGTCGAAGACGCAACTGCTCTTTTTACCAAAACTCTTCACGATATTGCTGATCAAACTATTCCAAAAACCTCGGCAAATCCTAAACGCCCACATAAACCATGGTACGACGATGACTGCAAAAAGGCAGTCAGCGATCGTAAAGCTGCATTAAATAATTTTAACATGCGGCCAACTCAAATAAATTTAGATAACTTTAGAGTTTTTCGTGGGAAAGCCCGTCGTACTATTAAGGATAGCAAGAGGAAATCCTGGAGATCTTACGTCTCTAGGCTGAATTCTCGCTCATCTCTTAAGAAGACATGGGACATGGTCCGGAAAATAAGTGGTAAAGGTAATTCTAGTTCTGTAAATCATCTTAAAACAGATAATGGAGATATAACATCTGTCAAAGATATTACAAACACTTTGGCAGAAACTTTTTTCAAAAAATTCTTCTTCTGAAAATTGTCAACCAAATTTTCTGAAAAATAAGAAACTAAAAGAACAGAAGAAGCTGAACTTCAAGTCAAAAAACTTGGAGAAATACAATAAACTATTCACTCTCAAAGAACTTCGAGAGTCCCTTAAAAAGGCTCATGATACATCAGCTGGTCCTGATGATATCCATTATCAATTACTAAAACATTTACCTGAATCTTGTCTCTCTACTCTTCTTGATATATTTAATAAGGTTTGGGTGACGGGAAACTTCCCCGATTTTTGGCGGGAAGCAATCGTTATTCCAGTCCCCAAACCTGGAAAGGATCATACGGACCCAATAAATTATCGCCCTATTGCTTTAACGAGTTGTATATGTAAAACCATGGAACGAATGATTAATGAGAGACTCGTTTGGTACCTGGAGTCCAACAAGCTGATAACAAAGTATCAAAGTGGATTCCGGCGCCAACGAGGCACAACAGACAATCTCATTCGATTTGAATCATTTATTAGGGAAGCTTTCATAAAAAAAGAACATCTAGTCGCTGTATTTATTGACTTGGAGAAAGCTTATGATACTGCATGGAAGTACGGTATTCATGACCTTGGTCTTAGAGGCCGATTACCCATTTTTATAGAGAAATTCTTAGATGATAGACAATTTCGTGTCCGAATATGGTTCAACCCTCTCTGATATTCATGAACAGGAGATGGGTGTTCCACAGGGCAGCATACTCTCTGTCACACTTTTTAATATAAAGATTAACAGTATAGTAAAATGCATCAATCCAGGTGTGGATTGTTCGCTATACGTTGACGACTTTGTTATACGTTATCGTGCAAAAAACATGAATACTATCGAGAGACAATTACAACAATGTCTAAATAAACTTCAGACCTGGTCTGATGAAAATGGTTTTAAATTTTCTAAGTCTAAAACTAATTGTATGCACTTTTGTCAACTTCGTAAACATCATGAAGACCCTCATCTAACACTGGATGGGTCACCAATACCAGTAGTGGATGAGATAAAATTCCTTGGTCTTATTTTTGACCGTAAATTAACGTTTATACCACACCTTAAATACTTGAAGGTCAAATGCCATAAAGCTCTTAACTTACTTAAAATTGTTGCAAACACTAATTGGGGAGCAGATCGAAAAGTCCTCTTGCGACTTTACAGATCTCTTATCAGATTCAAGCTGGACTACGGCTCGATAGTATATGGATCGACTCGCAAGTCGTACTTGCCGATGCTTGACCCTATACATAATCAAGGATTACGACTCGCCTTAGGTGCCTTTCGTACATCACCAGCCGAAAGTCTATATGTTGAAGCTAATGAACCATCACTGTCTCATAGACGGGACAAATTAGCTCTTCAATACGCCATTAAATGAAAGTCTAACCCTTCAAACCCAACTTTCGATAATGTTTTTAATCCTAGTTGTGAACCTTTTTTTGATCGAAAGCCGAAGGCCATTCGACCATTTGGTCTTCGTATTAATCCAAAATTAAGAGACAGTGAAATCAACCTAAATTTGATTGCCAAGTACAGAGTACCATAAATTCCACCGTGGACTTTGGAAACACCAACAATTATTTTTGATCTTTGTAATAATAACAAATCCAGCACAGACCCTACTGTCTTTCAAAGCAAATTTAATGATGGCTCTAAAGATGGAGATAAGGTAGCTGCAGCAGCTGTTGTTCACAAACACAGCATAAAGAGCCGCCTGCCTGACAAGGCCTCTATCTTTTCAGCTGAACTTAAGGCAATTGAACTTGCGTTAAATTATATTCAGGAATCTGATGATGACCATTTTGTAATCTTTTCTGATTCCCTTTCATCTCTTCAAGCACTGGGTAATATGAAACATGATAACCCAGTTGTGCTTCAACTTTTAGAAAAGTACAATTCTCTTATAATTGATAATGTTATTATTTTCTGCTGGCTTCCTAGCCATGTAGGAATACGTGGTAATGATAGAGCTGATAGTGCTGCTAAGGCAGCATAAGATTTACATATAACTAATACCAAATTACCTTATACTGATTTTAAAAGTTGTACTGACACATATATTCGTAACTCTTGGCAAGTCGCTTAGGATTTGTCAGTTAACAATAAACTCCATCCAATTAAACCGTTACTCGGAGAATGGCGTTTTTCTAGTAGACCCATTCGTCGAGAGGAAGTTGTCCTAGCCCGGTGCAGGATAGGGCATACACGTTATACTCATTCATATTTATTACAAGGTGAGCAATTACCAGAATGTATACCCTGCTTCGCACCGTTAACGGTCAAACACATATTATTGGAATGTGTAGACTTTGATCCTATGCGTCAAAGGTACTACATTGTTAATACTATGAAAGAGTTATTTGATTCTGTAGATTTCAGTCTTGTTTTAGATTTCCTGAAAGAGATCAGACTATATAAATCATTGTAATGTGTTCTTATATATATTTACTTGTTTATATACCCGTTGACGGGCATCCGTGATTTACATACATAGTTTATATTACACCTGATCATCCCTTATTTTTTAATAGTTTTATCTTTATATATTTACATTAATTTTTAATTAATACTTCTTTTTTCATAATTTTTTGCGCAGAATATGACCTATTTATGTGTCGACGTGCCGTGAAACACCATTCATTCATTCATTTGAAGTATAAGAAAGCTTATGTAATCACATCATGAAGTTTTTACAGTAAGCTATGTTTACAGGTCTCTAAAGGCTTACATTTTTAGCTAAACCAAATTTGGCCATGAGCTTCTTTAATGATACCCAAATTCTGTGCGTAAGCTGTGCTTCAGGGCCCTGTTTTATTAAACATGTTAAGATGTCTTACATTTTATAATCGTTCACATTGTGTATCAAAGCATTCAATGTAGACGATTATTGTCAAGACTGAAATTTTAAAATGGACTGCATGAATGCGTGCATATAATAAGAACATATAAAAAGACAGACTCTCTTTTCATCATTTAGTATTTTCATCAAATGCATTTCAATATGCATAACAGCTAGAAAGATCGCGTTGCATTGTGAGACAAAATTCAGAAATGCTACATACACCACGACTATCATGCATAGAATAAGTAATAAAAGCCACTTCATTCTAAAATTGTACCATTATTTTGAGTAATCGCGCCGTTCGTATAATTGTTTCATGTTGATTGAACAATCAAACATAAAATTATCCCAGTTTAGAGACAGCCGATGAAACACGTTCACGCTTGCCATTGTTCTAGTTACGTACCGTGTGTACATCTAATTAGTGGGCACTGAACACTTCGTAAAGTTCAAAAAGACCGACGCATCTCTGACTTATTAATTCTTAAACACATATTGTCAAACTTTCTGTTTTGATCAGCCATTTTGGCCACTAGAGGGCGCCACGTTATTTGATATTTTACCCGGCTCGATAACGCAGTTAAATGTGGATAGTATTGAGCGCAGAGACGCAAACCAGTTGATTGACAGCGAGATTTTTAAACAAAATCGGTCGGAAATTTGGATTCGCCAATGTCTGGCGAATTTGCTATGTATTTCTTACGATTTCCATTCGCCAGTTCGGGTTACTTTTCGCCTATGACGATTTGGCGAATGGTGAACGCGAGCCTAGCGTGCAGCAATATCACCTGTGTAAGAACATGAAATGAGATGATGTTAATTTGAAAAGAAATTTATAGTGAAGCATTTAAGATATTGACTTACGATCAAAAAGGTCGTCAGTTGTTTCATAAAACGGGGCCCTGGTTTGTATTTCGATCAGATCTGTCTTAGCTTAGATCAGCCTGGAATTCCTTATACTGTTATTTTTTTTAAAGAATTCCAAAAGTAATTTTGCCAGTTATAAATTCTATATAACCGAAATTGTGATGTCTCATAAAGCGTGCAATAAGTAATAGATACAGTCTGGTCTCAGCGAGTTGGCTTATTTAAACATCGAGATGGGCGTAGCCATCTCGGTGTTTAAATGACCAACGAGCTGAGACAGACTCTTATCTTTTTTGTAGCATGGTGTACTTGTAGCATGGTCGGTGACATTTCCTTTGATGAATGCAGAGCATTAAATCGTTTAATTTAGGGTAACTAAAGGGGCGTGGCTATGCCGTGCTGTGTGTGTGTGTGTAATTCGAAGTTTTAAAGTCCCTCCGCCAACTGAAACGCCTGGACAACCCTGGTCGCTATGGGCACAATAGAGTCTGGACTTCTCTAGATAAGTGTGTTGGTTGATCTGGTGCTGCTGCTGTGTTGTCGCTTCTGTTGTGTGTATGTGGATGGTATGTCGCTTTCACTCTGTGTAGTTCTCGCTGTGGCGGTAAAGTGGTCTGGAGTGGTCTGGCGTGGTGGCCCCCCAGTCGGTGGTGGGGTGATAAGAATTAACCGACTGCTCGTTACTTAGCAGAGGGGTAGGACTCCCCCCCCCCCCCCCGAAATGTAACCCACCTGTTGACCGTGGGTGGCGACCCGTGTCGTTTGAGAAGGGATTCCTGGTGGTTGAGTGGCGTGGAGATCTGGTAGTTATCTCCACGTTGCAACACACCACTTTGGTCCGGACTTCAACTAGACGGGCGGTCAGATTTGGCCCGATCTGATCAATCGGTTTGTCACGCCAGCTATAAGAGATCCGACCTTATTATTCAGACAGTACCAGTACACTGTATCCTACTTACCTTTTATATTGTTCTACTTTAAACATTATATAGATAGGGTCTTTTATGGCGTTGGCGCACGGGCTAATCATGTATTTCAAAACGCTATATGGCTATACTCGTGCCACTTGTTAAGCGGGACATAAGTGCGGCTCTTTGACTTTTTAGTTAAGGGGTTATGTCCGCTGGGTGGTATGCGGGGTCTGATGCGTTAGCTTTATATGAGTATACCTTCTACGTATTCTTCGCATTTTGCTGCTGGATATCCACAGCAAATGTCCCCTTGTTGGACTCCGAGGTGGGTGAGAAGCGTGGAAGATGAATTCTTAACGCCCATCATGGCATCACAAAACGCACAAACTACTAATAAACGTAAAAAAACAGAACATGAATCTGATACTGAGGAACCAGTGATCAACCAGTCCTTTCCTCGTTTTCTGATCATCGAATCGGAAGATGGGGAAAGGCCCGTTACAGATATGTCACCTTTTGTCATCCAGAAAACAATTCAATCCATCGCTGGACATGTCAAACAAATAAAAAAATTAAAAAACAAAACTCTACTGATTGAAACTGAAAAGAAATCTCACTCTGACAATTTATTAGCACTGAAACAAATTTTAAACACCAAAGTCAAATGTTTCGCTCACACCTCTATGAATATCTCCAAAGGCGTCATCAGGTGCCCGGATCTCTCCAGGGTACCTGAAGACGAAATTATTCGCGAGCTTGCGCCACAGTTGGTAACTGCAGCTCGCCGAATAACCATCAAGAGGAATGACAAAATGATTAGTACAAATACTATCATACTCACATTTGCAACACCCGTCTTACCAAAAACAATAAAGGTGGCATATCTGCAATTAAATGTTGACGCCTACATTCCAAACCCGTTACGTTGCTACAACTGCTAAGCCTTTGGGCACCACAACTCCAGGTGTACTAAAGAAGAACGTTGTGGTAAATGTGGCGAGTCTGCATTCAAACATAACGAATCAGATTGTCCTAACGACCTCAAATGTACCAACTGCGGTCTAGGACATCACGCAAATTCAAAATTATGTGAAAAATTTAAAAAAGAAAAAGAAATCATAACAGTTAAATATACACAAAACATTCCATTTCCAGAAGCAAGAAAATTGATTGAAGAAAAATATAAAATTTCAAGTCCGACCTCTTACGCATCTATTCTCAAAACAACAGCAACACACACAGAATGCAGGGATGCAAGTACGCAATACGAACCACAGCCAGAAATTCAAAATACTAAGAATACTTCCTCAGTATCAAATCCAAACAAAAGTCAACAAACACAACTTAACAAACCAAAATTAAACTTTTCACCTAATCAACCTTTTTCATTTAAAGCAAACACAAAATCGGCAATGTCAGTTTCTCAGAATTGGAAAGCGGGTTCTTCTAAGACTGTGAAGTCTAGTAGTTCCCCAGTCGTAAAGCCTAATACTTCCTCGGTTGGAAGGCCTAGTGCTGCTCCAACTAAGGACGTTGGAAAGCCTAGTGCTTCTCCAACTAGGGAGCACAAGGAGCAGCCAAAGGTGTCTAACGGCACTATTGAGATGCATAACAAATTCGAACAGCTCATGGATATTTCAGAGCCAGCAGCTGCACTGCCACTTCCATCCTCGCATGAAAAGTTAGTTGGGGGGCCACTTCAGCTGACTTCTTCCAGGGAGGAGGATTCATCAGTGGAGATGTCGCTGCTTGAGTCTCCTAAGACGTCTCTAAGGCCAAAAATAAAAATAAAATTAAAAATCGCCTTAGCGCTCAATAATGGGTAAAACTAATAAGATCATTCATAGTTTATATTACACCTTATCATCCCTTATTTTTTAATAGTTTTATCTTTATATATTTACATTAATTTTTTAATTAATACTTCATTTCTTCATTTTTCATCAATTTTTGCGCACAATATGACCTATTGGTGTGTCGACGTGCCGTAAAACAACATTCATTCATTCATTCTGGCGTGGTGGTCTGCTGCTGGCGTGGTGGTCTACATCCGCTACGGTGTCCTACATCCTCTACGGGTTGGTGACGGTCTTGCTTAGGGTCACACCCATCACAGATGACCCCTGCGCCGCACACACCGCCCGATATCTGTGTCACCCTGAAGTCTTCTGTGGCCTGTGAACAACCACGGTAGAATGTGGGCTTCCGCTGCAATGTGATGACCGAGGTTTATGGTTGAGTATAGGTCCATTGCAGCATCAGCCCGCGTACCGGTTCCGACTTCAGGGATCTGGAGACATTAGATATGTGTGCTGTGATGGGACGCAGGAGACACCTTCACATTCAGTCAACCGATATTCAATTCAAACCTGAGAATGACAAGTTCTCAGGTATTGAATATCGGCAGTGCCCTCTCCACGACGTGCACGTAGTGAAGATCTAGAGAAGGGCTATGCCGTGCTACAACTACCGGATATTGGAATTTAGAGTACGGTCACTATGACGTCACAGTGTTACTAAGTACACCATGCTACAAAAAAGATAGAGTCTGTCTCAGCTCGTTGGTTATTTAAACACCTCGATGGGCTACGCCCATCTCGGTGTTTAAATAAGCCAACTCGCTGAGACCAGACTCTATCTATTACTTAGTAACACTGTGACGACGTCTCCTAAATCTAAGGCCAAAAATAAAAATAAAATTAAAAATCGCCTTAGCGCTCAATAATGGGTAAAACTAATAAGATCATTCATAGTTTATATTACACCTTATCATCCCTTATTTTTTAATAGTTTTATCTTTATATATTTACATTAATTTTTAATTAATACTTCATTTCTTCATTTTTTATCGATTTTTGCGCACAATATGACCTATTTATGTGTCGACGTGCCGTAAAACACCATTTATTCATTCACTGTGACGTCATAGTGACCGTACTCTAAATTCCAATATCCGGTAGTTGTAGCACGGCATCACCACGCCCCTTTAGTTACCCTAAATTAAACGATATAATGCTCTGCATTCATCAAAGGAAATGTCACCGACCATGCTACAAAGACCAATCAAGGTGTGTGTCATAGCTGTTGTATATATCTGTACTTCTTCAAATATTAAATCTTACCTGAATGAAATGTTATATTTTTACTTGCTCCAGCTAGAAGATGTAATGAATCTTCAACTCTTGGAATGGTATAGGCATCCTTGATAGTCCTGTTATTCAGCTTCCGGTAGCCGACACAGAAGCGATTACTGCCGTCTTTTTTTTTTTTCTTACTACCACCACGTTAGAGGAAAATGGACTGTTGCTATTTCGAATAGCTCCAGCTTCTTTCATCACTGGAAGATGTTCTCTGATTTCCTGAAAGAGTGCCGGAGCAATCCTTCTATGAGGATCTTTAAAAGGTTGTTCATCTTGCAGATTAATTTTTTGTTTCGTTAGATTGCAGGATCCTAAATCCGTTATTTCCTAAATGTTTTAATAATTGATAATGGATATCCTCAGGAGCCTTTTTAAGGGATTCTCGAAGTTCTTTGAGAGTGAATAGTTGATTGTATTTCTCCAGAATTTTTGACTTGAAATTAAGCTTCTTCTGTTCTTTTAGTTTCTTATTTTTTAGAAAATATGGTTGACAATTTTCAAAAGAAGAGTTTTTAGAAAAAGTTTCTGCCAAAGTGTTTGTTATATCTTTGACAGATGTAATATCTTCATTATCGGTTATAATATAATTTACACAACTATAATTACATTTACCGTTTATTTTCCGGACCATGTCCCACGTCTACTTAAGAGATGAGCGAGAGTTCAGCCTAGAGACATAAAATCTCCAGGATTTCCTCTTGTTATCGTTAATAGTTTCGCACGAAAAACTCTAAAAGTATCTAAATTATTCTGAGTTGGTCGCAAGTTAAAAGCACTGAATGCAGCTTTATCATCGTACCATGGTTTATGTGGGAGTTTTGGATTTGCCGAGGTTTTTGGAATAGTTTGATCAGCTATATCATGAAGGGTTTTGGTAAAAAGAGTAGATGCGTCTTCCATATCCTCGAAAACGGAAGGCTTCAATGTTTCTCACAAAGAGATTGAAACGTAGTCCAATCAGCTTTGCGAAGTTTCCATCGTTGCGTTTTTTCTAGAAGTGGAGGGCCGATATTTTCAAGAAATACTTCCACATAGGTTGTCACAACACTCAAGATCTATCAAGAGCGTTGGATCGCATATTGTTAAATCAATGGAAGAATGAGAGCCTGTAGCTGGATGTAAATAAGTATTTGATTTGATACGCTAAACTATATAAGGATATTTACCCATGTTGCTGTGATAGTTGTGTGTAGGAACAGTTAGTTATATTGAAAGAAACGTCTAAAAAACGTTCAGCTCTATTATTAATATTAATATGGTATTTTCAATAATTGTGCGCATTTATAGCGTACGTTGGTATGACCATTACGAATGAGGCTAACAATAACGCTTGCAATGGATTAAGAAATCATTGCCGACAGCTACAATATAGTGGTCAATATATTATTAATTTCAGTATTTACTTTTCACTTTTCCGAAAATAATTATCAAGGAATGATGCTAACAATGGAATATTAATAGCTTCCGACAATGCCGACGGCTACCATATAGAGGCCAATATAGTAACTCAAACACTTCATCATCAGTCTTAATTTGAGTATTTGTCTTAAACTGTAACAGGAAATGCATATAACAAAGCTTTACCTTTGATATACAATTTCTCTATTGTGGTTTCAATGGGTGGTGTAATTCAATATGCACTTTTCAACAAACAGCGTTAAAATATACGTGTATTTTGTAATTGTTCAAAGATGTAATTGTTATGATTAATTAAGGTCTTAATAGTGTAATACATCATTAAAACGTATTATTCCAAATAAAATGCGGCAGCTACAAATAACTCTAAATCTGGTGTTGTTTTATGAAAAGCGTAAATATAGGATCTATAAAAAAAACTTATTTTCCCTATCTAGATATTTCTAGACTTTTTTGCGATTTTTCCCAATAAAATTCACTATCTGAAAATCAGTAAATCATTTCTGTTGCAATTAGTTTAAGGTTGAGTGGTACAATTTCACAGGCTGAGTGAACTATAAATAGTTAAAATCATCAACAACTTTGAGAATGGTACCGTTATAAGACCAATTTTCAGTAACTCTTTTCGGAAAAAAACACCACTTTACTCCTGTCAGTATTTAACTATAGGTCGCATGTTTCACAATAGTTATATCAATTATTTAAACTGCTTTGAAGATGTTCTACACTCGTGCCTATAAGAACCATGCTATCGGCAAAAAACAAAAGAATAATCTATCTATAGATACTGCAACACCCTCTTTCGAAGATTATGTGCAGGTGCGCGTCTATGCAGTGTGAGTAAGATAAAAGGGGTAAAAGACGTCTTAAAAACAGGTGAAGGTGAAATAAAGATAATAGGGTTAACTGTTAAAAGTCTGAGCAAGACAAAGTGATTTTTAAAAGATAAAAACAGCGTTTCTTGTTTCAGGCATGGAGTGGGAGACGGTGCAAACGGCCAATTTGAATGAATCCAAATTTTGCTATGTCTGCTGGCAGTCTGTTCCACTGTACAATGGCAAGCGGGAAAAATGAATACTTACAGTAATCAGCAGAGGTGTGAATCTGTCTATAAGCCAGGGGATGGGACTGTCGTGATATTCTCGTGGGTTGCGTGACATATGGTGGCATTTCTATGGCAACAAGTCCATGTATGATTTTGTAGAGGAGACATAATCGGGAGTCACTACGTCGGTCTTCTAATGATCGCCAACCTAGGTCACTGAGCATGTATGAAACACTGGCGTAATACGAGTAGTTATTTAGCGTCCAGCGAGCTGCTCTGCGCTGTACCATCTCTAACTTGTTAATATTTGTCTTGGTATATGGACTCCATATAGGGGAGAAATATTCAAGTAAGGGGCGCACAAGGGTCTTGTATGCTACTTCCCGTTTACCTTTATTTTGTGATCTTATGTTTCGCTTTACAAAACCTAAAGTCCTATTTGCAGTGGATGTTGTTCTTCGGATATGGTCATTCCAGGTGAGGTTGCTGCTGATGTCAATTCCAAGGTACCTGGAACTACTTACCGTTTCCAGGATCTGGCCGTGGAGGATGTACTGGGATGGTATTGGAAATCTTGAGCGTGTTATATGTATGGTGGTACACTTACCTGGATTGAACTCCATGTCCCAATCAGTTTCCCACTGTTCCATGCGGTTAAGGTCGTTTTGTAGGACTTCAGCATCTTGGAGGCTTGTCACTGCTAAATAGAGTGCTGTATCATCAGCAAAGAGCCTCACCTTTGATTTGATGTTCTCTGGCAGGTCGTTCATGTACGCAAGGAATAATATAGGCCCTAGGACTGATCCCTGCGGTACTCCAGAAGTGACTGGAACTTCTGAGGACTTGTCATTTTCAAGGATGACTGTTTGTGTTCTGTTGGACAAGAATGCCCTAATCCATTGAAGGATATAACCTCTGATGCCGAACTGGTGCAGCTTAAATAAGAGCTTCTCGTGACTTACCTTATCAAATGCTTTACTAAAGTCTAGTAAGATAAGGTCTGTTTGTTTGCCAGTTATGGCGTTTCTTGAAAGTTTGTGTTTCACATGACCGCTTAGAGCGGAATCCATATTGCAAATCATAGAGGATGTTATTCTGGTCTAGATGTGAAACAAGGTTTGTAGTGATTATATGCTCTAATACCTTACAAAGGATGCATATCAAGGAAATTGGCCTGTACTTTGAGGCTAGACCTTTATCGCCTTTCTTGAATAAGGGGCATACATGTGCATCTTTCCAGTCCTTGGGTACTGTACCTGTATCAAGAGAACGCTGAAAGATTACCTTTATGATGGGGGCAATGGACTAACGGAGATGTTGAAGGACTAGTGGTTTTAGCCTATCTGGTCCTGTGGCCTTGTGGGGGTTTAAATCTTTAAGTAATTTCAGGATTCCATTGTCTGAAATAATAATGTCTGGCATAATGGTATACTTACTGATGTTTTTTTCTGGAATTGAGGAAGGAGATAGCCTACCTGTGTCTTCTTGGTTCTGGACCGCAATTTGGGCAAGTTGTGCTAGACTAAACGGGGATTTAGGCGTGAAGACGGACTGAAATTGCATGTTTAAAACATCTGCCTTTTCTGTATTATCTGTGTACAGCTTACCTTCTTTTTTGAGTGGCGCTATTCCCTTCGAGTCTTTTTTGGCGTTATTTAGGAGGGAGTACAACTTTTTGTTGAGTATGTGGGAGGGTTTCCTGGCTCATTTGATTCTGTTTCAGATATTCCCAGAATTTCGCTGATATACCTATCATGTGCTTGTTTCAGCTTTTGCTTGACCAGGTGCCGCATGTCTATAAAGTCATGCCTGTCTCTTGCCTTTCTACTCAGCTTGTACTTCTGAAAGAGGTCTCTTTTCCTGATGTACCTCCTAATTTCTTGGTTCATCCAAGGGAGTGATGGCTTACTACTTACTATTCTGTTTGGGACATATGTGTCTATACCTTTTTGTAGTGCTGTCTTGAAGTCTAGCCATAGTCTGTTTATGGATTTAGATTCATGGTCTACCATAAAGTATTTCTGAAACTCCATCATGTGGTCTGATAGGCCATTCCAGTCAGCTTTTTTGTAGATCTGCATCACTCTCGGTCTTTGGTAACTTACTTGGGGTTTAATGTTTACTTCTGCATAAACAATGTCATGGTCCGAGATTCCTGGTAGTATCTCAACTTTACTTACAAGGGTAGGGTTGTTTGTTATGAATAAGCCCAGGGTATTTTCCAGTATTGTGGGTTCGCTCACCATTTGAGAGAGGTTATAATCATCAAGTAGGTCTGTAAAATCATCATATAAGTTTATGTACTTACAGTCATGCTGTATGGTTGGTATGCTGTCGTCCCAGGTGAACTTTGGGTAGTTAAAATCGCCCAGTATCCATATATGACCGTCTGATCGATTTACCTGTTCTATTGATTTTTTAAGTTCCTCGTGGCTTACAGCATCTGACTCATGGGGTCGGTAGTATGCTGCAACATGCAATGGTTTTGATCCCACCATTTCTAGTTTGACCCAGAGTATTTCGCAATTTGTTTCTAGTTGTTGCTCTCTATGGGCGATATACCTGTTAATTACTAGGATGAAGACACCCCCTCCTCGCGAGCCTCTGTCTCTTCTGAAAACCTCAAATTCCAACTCATCCGGGATAATTTCTGAGTTGTGTATGTCTGAGTTGAGCCAAGTTTCTGTACCTATAACTATGTCGGACTTGACTTGGTCATTGAGAGTCCGCTTTTAATACTTTTATTCAAATATAACTTATAAACATACCCTGCCCTTAAAGGGACACATTCAGGCGCGTACCTGCCTACACGCAGATACGCAGCTGTGTAATGAAAATCGGAGAAGCAAGACATTTTTACCGTATTTTATACATTATTTGAACATAGCTGCTCAGAATCAAGATCGCACCAAACAGTCTTGTGTAGTAAAAATATCAAAATCCGTAAGAAAATCCGTGTAATTTTGATTCATCATTTTGCTACCAAAATACGCCAAACGCACAATTTGGCTTCTTTATTTTAAAAATATATCATGGGGAGCATGCCCCCGGACCCCCTACCACGGTCAAACCCAATCTTGCGTAATGAGAAAAAGGTACGCGCCTGACATAGCAATCTTAAAGTTGGTAGTAAGTATTAAAATTAGCCCTTCCATTTAATTATCCGATATCAGTTTGACATTAAACCTGGTTGCATATAATTAAATACCAAATTGAGTTTTCATTTTGTATTCCTATTTTACCATTTAATTATATTACTGTTGGAATATTCTCAACTGGTAGTCATATGTAACAATAATTTGCTTTCTACTATTCTTATTATGATTGAACAAACGAAAGTACGTAGAAAATTCTAACGGGACGCCGTCAGTTTTTAGTGTTTACCCTACTTTTTCAACTAATCAGTTGTCTCAGATTTTTAAATGTTCATGAAGATTTTACTACAAGCAGTCTTCACGGTGAAGATCGTGACCTATATAGAGACTATCGATAAATCCTATGGTAAACACTAAGTGTTTGCCCTACTTTTTCAACCAATCGTTTGTCTCAGATTTTCAAATACTTACACCATTTATTCATGAAGATTTTACTACAAGCAGTCTTCGTGGTGAAGAGCGTGACCTATATATAGTCTATCGATAACACCTATGATAAGCACTAAGCCGGATAGGGTCGATGAAGATAAATCTTTACCATTAAGAAACCGCGGTCGGTCGCTACGCTCCCTCCCTTTCGCTTTCTTAATGGTAAAGATTTCTCTTCATAGCCTCTATCCTATACTTGAAATTCAAGAGTGCCATGAACTTGATGTGTAATGTCCCATATAGTGTCGTGTACAAGTTTATATTAAGGTCAGTGAACCAGAGTTGTATGATAAGCGTGAAGTTTAATGTCCCATATAGTGTCGCGTACTTGTTTATATTACCAGGGTTGTATGATAAGCGTGTAGATGCATATTTACAAGTTATAGAAGGCCAACAGATAAATGACAACATGGGTTTTCTGAAGCTCAGTCTGCTTGTCGTGTGTTCATTAGTGGCTTATTCGTATATTCAGAGATTATTGGAGCAGGATTTACCCGTGATTTTAAATGGATATTATCATCCTGCATTCAAAGCGGTCGCCGATAAATTCAGGTATTATTTAGGCTTTAAATATATACATGTACAACACACTGTTCCCCGGTTTCGGGGAGCAGGAGGGCATATTACACTGGTCCGTGTGCGATAGCAACGCTGAGGCGATGATCCAGAAACGCAACGGTTATTTGTAATTGGAGAATTATTTGAGTTGTAACGCTGCGGACAATGATATTAAGGAACGTCCTTAATGTATAAGTAAAAAGTGTAAAGGTTACCTTGGATCTTATTTGTTATACGGATGTTTACATATTTCTTCTATTAATCTGGTTTATTTGATCACACTTGGAAGTTGATTTTGGTGAAATATACACTAGCGATAATGTTAAAACACTGAACTATTCGTACTAGTTGTATTGATGTTTGTGTGTTTGTATGTTGTTTTACTTCATTATTAACACATGTAAGATTATATATGACGTCAATTTGTTTTGTCGTGAAGGCAGACCACCCTCATTTTATGTACTGTACACCTCCCGCCATCCGGAAGAATCGACACTTCGTCACTTACGTGTCGAAATCTCAGAGGGATTCTTTATCGATGATAAACTGTCGTGGCATATTCACCTTATGTGATAGTAAGCAAGTAAAGTAAAACATTTTACCTTACTCGTGTAAATGGTGGATCCATGATTTCAAATCAATGGCAATCATAGAATCACTTTATTTCAAAATCAGTAAGCCATAGGCACATGTGATCATACAATATATACATATACATCTTAACAGACGTAGCAAGATTCGTACATACATGTATTAACAAATATCAGATGCAAAAATAAACACAGTTATACAGTTTACCTCTTTTGGCAATCATAATTATATGACTCTTCATTTACAGTAACTCTTCGTGTGTAGCCACAACCAATCAGTTTCTTCTAATTTCTAAATCTTATGAAGATTTTACTGCCAGCACGCAGCACAATTAAGAGCCTGACCTGTATAGAGAAATTTGATAAACCTGTGGTAAACACTAAGTGGGATAGAGGCTAGAAGATAATATTATACTTACATAATATCATATTTCACCATTTAGAAAAATGCTCCCTCCCTTTCGAATTCGTAGTAGTGAATATTTCTCTTCATAGCCTCTATCCTCTCTCTGGGGCGGCTCTAAATAACCTATGCTGTGTTGATGAGCCGTTAAACAACATTCAATTCAATTCTATCCTATAATTATACATAGAACGTTGCACGTGACGTTCTACTATGGAAAGCCGCAGGTGACCCTGTGATTATAATTATTTTTTACTATATGTTTATATGTTCTTAAGGAATGCCTGGGCAGGAGGTTTAAGAAAAGAAATGTTTATGTGGAGGAGGGAGTGGGAGCAGGAAGCTTAAGTGATGCGGGTGGACAGGAGGTTTAAAAGAAGAAATGTGCGTGTGTGTGGGAGTGGGGAGAAGAAAGCTTAAGGGATGCGGGTGGACAGGAGGTTTAAGAGAATAAATATATGCGTGTGTGAGTGTTGGGTAGGGGTCGGGGGTGGGGGTGGATGCAGGAAGCTAACGTAGCATACTCCTTTATTCCCGGGAGTAACTTGGACAAATAAAACGAAAAAAATACATTGTTATAACTGGCTTCTCGTGAGATTTCTTATTTGTGTGTGATTATTATAATTATAATAATGTTCGACTTTAGGGGTTATTTTTTTAGGGAGGTTATAATAATGTGGCGAACATTATAATAAAGGCGCTGAGTTGGTTATTATAATAACATTACTGCATGTAGAGATTATAATAAAAAAAAAGTTAACATTTTCAGAATGTATACCCATTCAGAATGTATACATATTCAGAATGTATGCATTTTTTTCAGAATGCAATAATATCATAGATTATTATAATAAAAAAATGTTAACATTTTCAGAATGTATACATTTCTTTTTTTAAATGTAATCATAGATTATTATAATAAAACATGTTAACATTTTCAGAATGTATACATTTTCAGAATGTATGGATTTTCAGAATAATGATAACACGTACGAAATCGTAGAAATGTGGAGATCATAATAATTTAGCTAAATATATAGTAAAAATTAATTATAATCACAGGGTCACCTGCGGCTTTCCATAGTTCTACATTATTTTACATGTCGTGCCCGATAAAATGGTAAAACTGAAAACTATATGCTCATCTAGATTTTATATTCAGATGGCGAACTGTATACGTCAAATATGTTATACATCATAACATGCACTATTAAGGTAACCTTGACCTTTCATATACCGATCCTCAACTAAATAAGGACGGTTGGCGGACACAGGAGGGTATGTGTAAACAATTGAAATATTGTAGGTCTAGTGACTGACACTCGTATTTATAGATAGCGACCCATTGCTCGAGTATATTTACCTGTGATATGCGTAGCACGAGGGTATTGTATTTGCATGTCATACGTGTAGCACGACGCTATTGTATTTACATGTCATACGTGTAGCACGACGCTATTGTATTTACATGTCATACACGAGGCTATTGTATTTACATGTCGTACGTGTAGCACGAGGCTATTGTATTTACATGTCGTACGTGTAGCACGAGGCTATTGTATTTACATGCCGTACGTGTAGCACGAGGCTATTGTATTTACATGTCATACGTGTAGCACGAGGCTATTGCATTAACATGTCATACGTGTAGCACGAGGCTATTGTATTTACATGACATACGTGTAGCACGACGCTATTGCATTTACATGTCATACGTGTAGCACGACGCTATTGTATTTACATGTGATACGTGTAGCACGAGGCTATTGTATTTACATGTCATACGTGTAGCACGAGGTTATTGCATTTACATGTCATACGTGTAGCACGACACTATTGCATGTACATGTCATACGTGTAGCACGAGGTTATTGCATTTACATGTCATACGTGTAGCACGAGGCTATTGTATTTACATTTCATACGTGTAGCACGAGGCTATTGTATTTACATGTCATACGTGTAGCACGTCGCTATTGTATTTACATGTCATACGTGTAGCACGAGGCTATTGTATTTACATGTCATACGTGTAGCACGACGCTATTGTATTTACATGTCATACGTGTAGCACGAGGCTATTGTATTTACATGACATACGTGTAGCACAAGGCTATTGTATTTACATGTCATACGTGTAGCACGAGGCTATTGTATTTACATGTCATACGTGTAGCACGAGGTTATTGCATTTACATGTCATACGTGTAGCACGAGACTGTTGTATTTACATGTCATACGTGTAGCACGAGGCTATTGCATTTACCTGAGATACGTGGTTTCGTTAAAGACTTTAAATGATATGTTGATATTTCAGAGAAAACCTCAAAAGTGGCAAGGAACGCGGTGCATCGTTTGCAGTGTTTCACAAAGGAGAATGTGTGTTCGACATGTGGGGAGGGTATGCGGATGTAGAATCACAGCGACCCTGGCGAGAAGATACCATGACAATGGCGTTCTCACTTTCAAAGGGAATCGTGGCCATCGTCATAGCAACAATGGTTGATAAGTAATTATAATTTAAATTATATTATATAAACTAAAATAAAGGTATAATGCCACTGTGAATAAAAGCTGTCCATAGTCTTGTAAAATTATTTATCAATTAAAGCAGAATTCTCATTGCATCAAATAGGTCAAATACCATTTTGCAAACGTATTTGAACTAACTATATCATATGATGTGATGCCGGATTAAAACTGGTCTAACACTTCAGGGGTCACTTCGACTACAACAGACCGGTGGTGGAGTACTGGCCAGCGTTTGGGGAGAAAGATAAGGGAAATATAACCGTAGGAATGCTTCTCAGTCACCAGGTAAAAACGGAAGTCAACCGTTTTGTGTATGGCCGTATTTTGTGTATGGCCGTATTTTGTTTGACCCCGCCTACACTGGCTTTGGGGTCGGATCAAATGGTCCAATACACTAAAATTCAATTACTCTGTCATATGTGTACTCTCGTTCGAAAACAATAGGACGTATTATTATATATATATGACAGCCACACTTCCGCGCAATAACACCCCCACTCATGAACCTTTATATGTACATTGACCGGAAGAAGATGAGCAACCATTTTGCTTTGGGGTCAGTAGGTCAAATTTCAAGGTCGCCATGACATCATATCGACATAATGCATTCAGCATGCAAACTTTAGAAGTATAATAACCTTCCTTATGAAACTTCCTAGGTATGGATGGGCGGAGGAACCCTATTGCTTATGAGGTCAGTAATGTCAAAGTTGAATATCGCTATGACCGCGCACGTACATTATGCGCGATAGCTCCAAACCTATAACCCTCTCGCTCATAAAACCTTTAGGTACATTGCTCTTGTGAGAAAAGGAGCTCTGTTGTTATTGGGGTCAATAGGTCAAACATCAAGGCCAAACTGACCTGAAAATTACCCATACCTTAAAATCATTCCCGCAAGGTATCTCGGAGAGTCACTTACCATTTTTCTTAACATAATCCATCTTTTGATGGGCGTGTTCATGTGTACTGTTTGCGGAGCTCTTGTTCTGTAGTATGCAGCACACACCATGGTATCTACATGTGTCTATGAAACAATATGTATATCAAACGATTTTAATTAAGATTGCTTTTGTTGTTATATTTTATTCAGCTTTTTGTCTTTTGCATTTCGGCATGAATAACAAGATTACGACTAAACAAACGGTAGTCTACCAGTCTATTTCAAAAATACTTTCCAGGCTGGACTGGTCGCTCTAGACGAGCCGATCAAAGTACGTGACATAATGGACGACCCAGAAAAAGTTGAGAAAATACTAGCCGCACAGGGTACCAGTTGGCCAGCCGGTTAGTAAGTCCTCAAAATAAGTTAAGGACCAGTCGTTCTTTATTTCTATATCATCATCGTAAGTTTAAATACACATTTGCATTCCAAAAATTGAAACTATTTCGCGTTTTTGTATTTTTTAGGAACATTTTACACTATTTTACCAAATATTTGAAATATATCATTGGTGCAATATTACGAAAAACTCTTAATATGTAAAAACAAATTCCTTTGAACTATTCGAATAATTAATATCAATGATTGCAAATATGCAAGTTATATTACAAACTTTCAGAACGCCGTGAGTTTTAACAAAACAAGATTGCCGTGTGTCATTTTAACAAACATATATGTCACAATTTTCTTTAGAATAACTCTACAGATAAGCGTGCAGTGCCAAATATGCAACTAGGTCTTGAGAATTTACTTCATTTTGAATGTTATAAAAAATCAGCGTTTTTCAAAACTGGTCAGTGTATGCAGGTAAGACTCTCAAAGGTTATTCAATTTCGGCGAAAAAAAAATGTTTGCGTCCATAGTTCCATTGGTAGTGATTAAACGTAATGAATACATTGACAGAGCATATTAAAACCTTTAGTATTGTTGTTTTGGGGCCAAATTAATGATTTTAGAAATTGTCAAAAATCTCGGACATTTTTTAATTAACAGAACAATGTATATCAACATTTTGTTCTTTAATCTAATTCAGAAGACCTGATAATGTCCAGTTTAAACTACCGTTTATAGACAAATTGTTGGTATCATTATGGGTACGAACTGTGCACCCCTTGTCGCAGATTTGTTTTTATATTGCTATGAAAGAGTGTTCATGTTGAGTCTTTCACCAGATACCCAGGCAGATATTATTGAAGCCTTTAATGACACCTCTCGGTATCTGGATGACATATTGACATATTGAACATTGAAAACCCTTTCTTTTCTACTATGGTTAATAATATATATCCTAAAGAACTTCAACTTAACAAAGCTAATATTTCTGATACTAACGCTTCTTTTCTCGATTTACATCTCTTTATTGAAAATGGTGAAATAATTAGCAAAATACATGACAAGAGAGATGATTTTAATTTTGATATTTTTAAATATCCTCATTTCGATCGGGATGTTTCCCAGACCAACTTCTTATGGGGTCTATGTGTCCCAACTTATTTGTTTTTTTTAGAGTTTGTGGGGCGTGGGGGTGTGGGGTGGGGGGTACGGGAATGGGCAGAGTATGTTTTGGTCCCCTAATAATTTGAAGAAAAAAATGGTTACCGCTCAAAATGTACTTTTTTCGCTTTATAATTTTGTGTGTTTGGTGTAATTGAGCGTGGATAACGTTTTCTTTTGGTTTGCTTGCTTGTCAAAGGTTTTGTGAAAACGTTTGGCCCCCATATAATTGTCCCCCCCCCCCCAAAACCGCACCACCCTCACCCCACAACCCCACCCCCAATATTTGAAACATACCTTTTTTGATTGTCAAATGTCTTTTTCTCCAAAAGTTCCCCCCACCCCACCCCTAAAGAAATATAAAAAGATCGGACAGGGAAAGTAGCATTTAAGGTAGCTGGCGGTGTTACTCGGGAATAATCAAAATCGCGTATATTGTGACAATGTTTTACCTGTATGTAGGTTATTGTTTCGGCTTTCCATCAGTACTAATTTTAAATTGTTTAAAATAAACATCGGATTCCTAAATAGCGCCCTCTGGTGGTGCCTATTTTTACGACGAATTTTACCGTTTTCGTACGGGAAATGTACTAGAATTTAGTTAAAAGTTAAAAAAAATCACATCATTTGGAAGCACAATGATTTATAAACGTAATGCACGTAATATATTTAAAAAAACAGCTATATCTCTTTATCGTGTGTGCATTTCTTTACGTAAGGGGTACCACGCGGCGATTACACAATTTTGAGGATTTTTACATGTTATCGCTTTTTTACTTAAAAGTAAGCGTGGTGACATATATATTTTTCTATGCCATCACATTCGTTGAATTTCCTCGCTTTGATAAATGTAAAAATAAAGAGGGGTCGTCGAGTCAGATTTTTATCAAATAAACTTTTAAAGTTTATAGAAAGTATTAAAATTACGGCGTCGTTTTATAGCTTTCTTTAAAATGACGTTGACGTCACGAGTTTTGACGCGCGACGTTTACTTTGTATTATTATTGTTAACTAATTCAAGATCGTGTGTTCATGTTATTGAACTGTTTAATTCATTAAATATGTTGTAAGAAGTAAAGTTGTTTAAGTTGCAAATTTACTCGTGTTATTTTATCTGTTTGTTATCTGTTTGCGACCCGTCTTAAACATCATGTGTTGTCAAAGTTGCTGTTTGGGTAAGAATGATCATTCAAATCGATTCAAATAACAAATCAACTATTCTTTTTATTCGCTCAATTCGTATACATGCCATCATGTGGAAATAATACATACAAACATATATATTAATAGGCACCGCATAGCAAAACACAAAATATTGATTGAAAAATGGTTATGAATATACATGTATTAAATTCAGAAATAGACGGGATATGCAACACATGACTATAAACACACAAACACATCATTTTCATAACTAATGGTATTATGTCCAGATATATAATTTATAGACTGGAAATAAACAATCGATGTCTCTAGAAAGTATCCGTAAAATAGAAAGCGTCCGATTCATTAATTAGTTGTTATCGTTCATATACTGAAAGGAAAAAGAAACGCATACTCACAAAATTGCCTATACTACACTAGTATACTCACCTAATTTCACGTAATATCCCAGATGTTTTGTACAAATAGGGGTTACAGCTAATTACAGAAAGAACAACACTGCCATGTAGTAGACCTTTTAATCATCGTATACTTTTTTACAAAAAATGCATTTATGTTGAAGTTTCGCTTGAAAAAGTTTCAGAATTATGTTTAATGTTAATAGATTGCAACATTTAAACCCTAATTTTGCTTTCCTGCTTGAGCCAAATGCGCATTCTGTCGATAATGAAACTTTAAAGGGGTAACCATTGTTGTGTTCGGAGCTGTTTAAACTTTCTTTCCGAAAGGACAGGCCTAATGTCGCCCTGTACCATTCGATTAGCAGTAGCGTATTAAACATACACTATATAGCGGAAATACCCATTAGGCCAGAGTTTCTTTATAGTTAGTTTTACGGGAGATTTTGGAAAAAAATGCAGTAGGAGGAGGAAATAATAATAAAAATAAAAATGGGTAAAATTAGGAGTCGATAAATTTTTTTTTAGAAAATTTCAGATTATTTTTATTCATAAAACAAGTTTTTCTCGTAATATTAATATTAAATGTATTGCTTCATTTGTTATGTTGTTTTTTTTCAAGTTGTTTTGCATATAAATGTAACCAACATCCACTTTATGTTAAAACTGCCTACATATTATCTCAAATTCACAAACCGTTCTTAAAAATATCTTCCACTCTTGAGAATTGGTTTGTTGACTGTCAAATTAATATATTTTTGAGTATGTTTTTTTACAGAAATTATCACAAATTTGCTATTAAACACATTCAAACCGAAAGAAAATGTAATATATAAACTTGAAATTATTGAATGTTTATCTTTCATAGTTGCAAGAATAATAGACATATTTTCCCTGACATAGGTCAAGACTAAGAATATTCTCAAGAAAGGTTTATGAAATCAATGCCTAGTAGAGCGAAATAGGTATTGTGGTGTTCAAATGTATGCATTAAATTGTGTTTGTAAACATGTATGTTAAAGAGAAGAGAGTAAATTAACACTTCGATTTCCGACCTTGCAAAGTAAATACTAAGTCATAATCCAAATTTTCAACAAAAAAAAGTTTGCGATTTTACGTTATTGTGAAAATAAGTTTTAGGATAGTCACAATTTTTTTTTAAAAAAAGATGTAGCAGATCGAACAGGAGGAAAAAATAAAATACAATTCACAATTTCGACTTTTATTTTTATTTCTGTTTTGCAAAATTTAGGGTAGGCTCTCCCGTAAAACTAAGAATAAACAACTCTGGCCTTATGCGTTTCTTTTTCCTTTCAGTATATAATATAAGTGCTGATTCGGTTTTCAGTGTATGTGTCTATGTCATGCAGGATAGCTGTCTATTACTATTTGCAATGTGTTTCTCTTTGCAAAGATAGGAAATAAAGAGATAAAAAACGAGACAAAAAAGTATTTAACAAAGAACACGGGACCGAAAATATATCGAGATAATAGGTAAAACTATATCGATATGAGTTTCAACTGTACATATACTGAAAGGAAAAAGAAACGCGACGGGAATTTCCGCTGTATATTGTATATACTGCACATATATATTCCAAGGAAAAAAGTTGCAGTTAGTTAGAGAAAGAACACAACTGTGATGTTGTAGACGTTTTAATCACAGTACACGTTGTAACAAGAAATTCATAAATGTAGAAGTTCCTCTTTGAAAATTTGAGCCAGTTCAGTACTGTATTTAACGTTAAGTGTTTGCAAAATGTTGCATCCTAAGTTTGCTCACATGCTTGAGCCAAACGCGTACATTGTCAATAATGAAACTTTGCAGGAATACTATTTGCTGTGTTACGTGTTGTTTTAGTTTTTTTTCCGAAAGGAAAGATCTTACGTGGCCATGTACCATTCGATTAACAGCAGCATATTGTATATACAATATATAGCGGAAATGCCCGTGTCGCGTTTCTTTTTCCTTTGAGTATATATCATCGAATGAATCTAGTATTCGTTGACTAAAACTAATCAATTCCGTTAACGTAAAAAAACCACGTGTTTTAATTCTTTTAAGCATACTTTTAAGCATACTTTTAAACTAGTAACCGCCTGCGAATATACACTTGCTTTTTTATTACGATTGATGAACACTCAAAACAACTACAGCATAACGGCGTGTCTTAATATCAGAATGAAGTAATAAATAAATAAATACAAAAATACTTATTCACGAACATAGTATGTATAATATATAGGCATTACCGATATAGACTTACACAATTATAACTATTAACGTTGTATCCCGCATTCTGCGTAGAAACAATAGGAAAGTACATGTATCTCAATTTGCGATTGACTGACGTCAACGTCATTTTAAAGAAAACTATAAAACGACGCCGTAATTTTAATACTTTCTATAAACTTTAAAAGTTTATTTGATAAAAATCTGACTCGACGACCCCTCTTTATTTTTACATTTATCAAAGCGGGGAATTTCAACGAATGTGATGGCATAGAAAAATATATATGTCACCACGCTTACTTTTAAGTAAAAAAGCGATAACATGTAAAAATCCTCACAATTTTGTAGTCGCCGCGTGGTACCCCTTACGTAAAGAAATGCACACACGATAAAGAGATATAGCTGTTTTTTAAATATATTACGTGCATTACGTTTATAAATCATTGTGCTTCCAAATGATGTGATTTTTTTTAACTTTTGACTAAATTCTAGTACATTTCCCGTACGAAAACGGTAAGATTCGTCGTAAAAATAGACACCACCAGAGGGCGCTATTTAGGAATCCGAAGTTTATTTTAAACAATTTAAAATTAGTACTGATGGAAAGCAGAAACAATAACCTACAAACAGGTAAAACATTGTCACAATATACGCGATTTTGATTATTCCCGAGTAACACCGCCAGCTACCTTAAGGAGGACAGTCAACCACAAAACACAGAAACAAACATGCAAACAGGCAAACAAGAAGGCAAAAGTAATAAAAAGGAGTAAATGACATCACAAACACAAAAGGGTTGACAATAGGGCTACCGCCTTGGAACGGTCAGTGGCAAAGTAGGCCACTGGGGGTTTAAACCGGTTCTAGGGTACACCAAACCTCACACTTACCGTACTGTCATCCCCTTAAAACAGGACAGTGTAAATAAAGAAATCCCCGCCATGATCTAATCTCTAACCAACAAGGCAGCATCAATAGGCAATATAAGTAAAACAAAAATATGCTCGTGTAAATATAATACAAAAAAAACATAGCTAAGAAAGCCGCAATGAAGGTATTCAATGACTTGGCAGAAGCCAGAGCAATAAGAGAATAAACCATTAAGGGCACGACAAGAAAGATCATAGACAAACATCAAACGCCACCGTCCCAATGGCCTTTAGGTAGGCGTCACCATAGGGTCCACATCATAGCTTTTTAGTTATACAAAGATTACGAATATTAAAGTCCTCATCGTACAATTAAAGAGGAAAGCATAGTGGCGAACTGTAAAAGGGTCCACCACCAAGCATGCGGTACGTTGCAAATGATAGGGTCATAACCTCTTTTGATAAACTTTTTAACAAGTTTAACAAGATAGTATGAAAGTGATCATGAGCAAGAATCTTACGAAGTTTATAAATCACATCACCATAGAAGTCAGGTTGTGATAGTCCTTGTCGCAGAAGAGTCCTTAAATTATTTTTATATTTGGAAAGAAAATCAGGGTTACGATAATAACATTTTGCAAAGGTTTTACGAAGTTTATGGTAACGGTAACCCTGATTGAGTAGCTTTTTAGTTATACAAAGATTACGAATATTAAAGTCCTCAACTCGAGTACAAGCTCTTGAAAAACGAATAAGTTGAGACACATACACCCCATAAAAAGTTGCTCGGGGAACATCCCCATCCAAGTGTAGGTAATTAACAATGTCAAAATTAAAATCATCTCTCTTGTCATAGATTTTGCTAATTATTTCACCATTTTCAACGAGAGATCTAAATCAAGAAAAGAAGCGTTATTATCAGATATATTAGCTTTATTAAGCTGAAGTTATTTAGGATAAATATTATCAACCATAGTTGGAGAGAAAGGGTTGTCAATGTTCAGTATGTCATCCAGATACCGAGAGGTGTCATTAAAAGCTTCAATAACATCTGCCTGGATGTCTGGTGAAAGACCCAACATGAAATCTCTTTCATAGCAAAATAAAAACAAATCTGCGAAAAGTGCTAACCCCTCAAATAAATGAAACGTTCATACGCCCATGAACTCATTATACATAACTTCTCAAATAGCTCAAAACAATTTTTGCATATTGTTGAGTGCAGTGCATCATTTATTTAGTGAATCATATGACAAAATAATAAACACAAACTATGAATAAATGATGAATGAATGAATGGTGTTTTACGGCACGTCGACACATTTATAAATAGGTCATATTGTGCGCAAAAACTGACGAGAGATGAAGAAATGAAGGATTAATTAAAACTTAATGTAGATATATAAAGATAAAACTATTTACAAATAAGGGATGATATGGTAGTAATATAAACTATATATGTAAATCAACAAATGCCCGAAAACGGGTATATAAAGAAGTAAATATATAAAAGAACATATTATGTGATTATAATGATTTATACAGTCCAGTTTTTTATCTTAGAGGTTTACTCGTAATACTGTTCATATGATCTTACATTTCAAATGAATTGACGCGAAACCGAAATCCTGGTCAAATTATACAAAATTTTATCGACTTTTGGTATAACATATACTAAATTGTATTCAAAAAATCGCAGAGAGATACATTTTGGTCAAATTTTCAGAATGCGTGAGAACGTAAAATGTATGCGCGTGAGTGTGATTTGACACAAAAATAGGTCTCCCCAATGCATGAGACATGGCAGGTGTACGACGGCAATATACACATACATACATGCCTCAAAACACAGATCTCATAACAAATAGATAGGAACAATTCAGGTGGAACAGTGCGGAAAATTCAACATATAACCTGACTTTAAACACACATATCATGAAGGGTCTTATGCATATACATTTCATTTATGTCAAAATCCATCTCAATTTTATTTCTCTTTCTAATGGCGGCATTTTCCTTAATTTAACATTTTAAGCAACGAATGAGTTTGAAGGAAAGTTGCACTACGGCAGTTGCTTGATTTTTAAGGGAAAAGCCGAACATTATGATATTTCTAACTTTAATTAACTTTTTATACAATTTCTTTTTTGAAAATATCTTCTTTTCTTAATATAATCCCATTTTGCTATTCATTATGAATTATATGAATATTTCCCTTTAACATCCTGATATTCGTCACGTTGACGTGTACATATGAAATCTTGTTTTGGCTGAGTGTTTAACTTTTTTTTCTCATTTTTTGCAATCTCCACGCAGAGTTATCGTTCCTTGCACTCACATATATCTCTGCTAACTACTAAATTACAAGATTTTGATAAAACCTGTTAAATTAGAATATGTTTGCCTGAAACTTATTTATTTATTGTGTAAATATAATTTTCAGAATATCTGCAAATTAGATGTTGCAAGATTTGAAATAATGCATGAAAACAATTTAGTTTTAATCGGGACTATTTTACGACAAAAACAATACGTACTTACTCCTCAATCGAAACGCATATGTAAACATTTCAAACCGAAGCTCGATAGCAGAAAATTACTAAAAAAAATTAACTAGTAGAAATAAAAATTGAAATTATTTAATATAGGTCTATATTTTATCTTTGCAGATCACGCAAAATAATTTATAATAAACATCGTCATAACTTTTTTGAATAATCACGTGACCTAACCGTTCGCCCTACTTCCTTTGACGTTGACAGAGTCAAATGAGGAACGAGTGTACAATGGGTAGAGATTGCATTTTTTGGTCGACTTTTTCGAAGGAAAAAAATAGCTATTGTCATCACTTGATCTTCGTCGTCATTGTCGTCTGCGTCCCTGGTTAAAGTGTGTATGTAAGCTTGTATCTCCCAAACCACTTTACATAATGGATTGAAACTTCACACATGTATTCAGCATCATTAGTAGACACCACAGAGTCATGTGATATATCTCTTGCTTTTATTTTGACAGAATTATGTTCCTTTTCATTCTTAGAAAACTTGGTTAAAGTGTATGTAAGCTTGGTTAAAGTTTGTATGTAACCTTGTATCTCCCAAACCATTTTACACAATGGATTGAGACTTCACCCATGTACTCAGCATCATTAGATGACACCACACAATTATGGTCCCTTTTATACTTAGAACACTTGGTTAATATTTGTATGTAAGCTTGGTTAAAGCTTGTATGTAATTTTTTATCTTCCAAAGCACTTCACACTATGGATTGAAACTGCACACATGTATTCAGCATCATTAGATGACACCACAGAGTCAAATGACGTAACTCCTGCTTTTATTTTGATAAATGTATGGCCCTTTCATACTTAGAAATCTTGGTTAATGTTTGTATGCAAGCTATCTCACAAACAACTTAACCTAACAGATTAAAACTTCACACATGCATTGGGCATCATAACACAACACCACAGAGCCAGATTCTATAACTCTTGCTTCTATGAAAAAAAAGTATGGTCCCTTTTTTCCTGAAGAAATTTGTGTAAAGTTTGTATGTAAAGTTGTATCTCGCAAAGTACTTGACATCATGGAATAAAACTTCACACATGCATTCAGCATCATTAGACAACACCAAAGAGCCAGGTTCTATAACTCTTGTGTTTATTTGAGCAAAATTATGGCCTCTTTTATTCTTCGAAAAAAATGGTTAACGTTTGTATGTAAGCTTACATCTCCAACAGTACTTTACATAATGGTTTGAAACTTCACACATGTATTTGGCATCTTATTATTTTTTATAACAAAATTATGACCCCTTTTATACTTATATATCTTGGTTAAAGCTTGTATGTACTTGATGGAAACCTTGTTTATCAATTCTAATTTCACCAAAGTCGAATGTCTGCACTGTTGGCGGTGCTCTTGTTGGTTTTGTTTTATTTGATGCAATATTATGTAACATTTTCTCAGAATATTGCATCCTTGTATTATTATGCTTAATGAAAAACATTTCAGGGTCAAAAGTTGGCTACCATACCCTTACGTTTGGACTGTATGCAGACGTTCTCGTCCAAAAGGCAGATCCTCGAGGCAGAAATGTTGTGCAGGTGTTTCAGGAAGAGCTCGCCACACCCTACGGTATAAGTTATTAACATGAACTATCGCGAACATTTACGTCATCTCGCTGATAAAATTGAACACTTCTTCAATTAATTCTCACACAAACTGTATTCTTCGTTTAAACATAAGCGCCATCGTGGTCGAGTTGTTAACGACGTTGCGTTGTAAATCTTCTCACCTCTCACACTGCGGGTTCGAATTCCACTGGGAGCTCAACATGTATGTGAGAAATTGTTGATTCTTGCGGATGACTGGCGATATACAGTACTGGTTCTGTAATTAGTTAGAAGTTAGTGTTTTGTTTTGGAATTTTCCTAAGACGAGCTGATTGCTTTACTGCTCAACTGTGATTGACAGTGATGCGCACAGTATACTCCCAAAATAAAACATGTATTTTCAGGTTTGGATATATTTATGAACACACCAAAGGAGCTGTTCCACCGATCGGCAAGAATGTATGCATCTCCGCCTTGGGCGGTGATGTTACAGATTCTAATGGCGCCCAGATATATTCCCGTTATTGGATACAACATTTTCTTTCCCGAATCGCTCATGGCTCGTTCTACCAGATCCATTAGGGAGTTCTCAAAAGTAGGTTTCCCATTATTGGATTTTACATTAATTTTGTTACTTTACTTTTATATAGCTTTTATGATGTTTTATGAGGTTCTATGACAGTATAAATACAGCCTTTTGAGGTTGATATTTGTTCAGTATTTGAACAATCTCATTAAAATCAGACCCTTTATCACGCTACGATACTCTACACTTCAAATATCTGCTCTTTATAGACTGCTTCATTGCGCATGTCGCGTTTCAGTAAAACGCTGTGGAGCAGTCTACCCTCGGTATTGAAAGAGACAACAAAAATAAAATAATAGCGTTGACAAACATAACACACCAATCGCTATTGAATATTTACTGGAAACAAATAATTGTTCGACAGATTTTAACAGCTGTACAATCTTTTTTACCGATTCGTGGAATTGAACCCACACTAAAATGACACTCGCAGGTTAACAGTCGAGTTCGTTATCAACTGTGTTAAGCGGGCAAGATGTACTATGTCTTACTATTTAGAGTACTAATGTCGTAATAATTTCGGTGGAATATATATTTTCAAAACATAAATGGCAGCGCCCATGATTGTCTTCGTATCTTGATATAAAACATGCCATTTAGTGCATTTTCTTGGATTTATCGTGCAATCCACAGCAATAACACACGAATATTTTATCTTTATTCGGATATAGATCTATATGTTATATGTGTTTAATGTGGATTTTCGTTTGTTCAGTTCACTCGAACGTCATTTGAAGTGCATATGAAACGCGCGATTTCATTGGTTGAATTTAGTTTTATCTGCTCATGAATATTGATTAGATGAAAGGTCGATCTGACGTGACCTACAAGGGAGTGTTGTCAGATCCTATAGCGGAGAGTATCAACTCGTAATTAGGATATGATTTTAATGCGATTGGTATTTGGAGTTCAGTAATTGGTTTGAAGTATTTACTTCAGAGTTCAGTATAACGTAGGTATTTACTTCAGAGTTCAGTATAAAGTTAAAAGAAACATTGTGAAAATAGTGGTTCCTTTTTGAATGAATGAATGGTGTTTTACGGCACGTCGACACATAAATAGGTCATATTGTGCGCAAAAACTGATGAAAAATGAAGAAATGAAGTAGTAAGTAAAATGTAATATAAATATATAAAGATAAAAATAGTTACAAATAAGGGATGATATGGTAGTAATATAAACTATATATGTAAATTAACAAATGCCCGTCAACGGGTATAAGAACATATATATAAGAACATACTATAATGATTTATATAGTCTAATTATTTCAGGAAATCTAAAACAAGACTAAAATCTAAAATATCAAATAACTCTTTCATAGTATTAACATTATAGTACCTTTGACGCATAGGATCAAAGTCTGCACATTCCAACAAAATGTGTTTGACCGTTAACGGTGCAAGGGTATACATTGTGGTAATTGCTCACCTTATAATAAACATGAATGAGTATAATGTGTATGCCCTATCCTGCACCGGGCTAGAACAACTTCTTCTGGACGAATGGGTCTACTAGATGAACGCCATTCTCCGAGTAACGGTTTAATTGAATGGAATTTAACAACAAATTAACTGACAAATCCCAAGCAGCTTGCCAAGATTTACGAAATTCTATATATGTGTTAATACAACTTTTAAAATCAGTATAATGTAATTTGGCATTAGATATATGTAAACCTAATGCTACTTTAGCAGCACTATCAGCTCTATCATTACCACGTATTCCTACATGGCTTGGAAGCCAGCAGAAAAAAATCACATCTATCAACTATAAGAGAATTGTACTTTCTTTTCTAAAAGTTGAAGCACAACTGGGTTATCATGTTTCATATTACCCAGTGCTTGAAGAGATGAAAGGGAATCAGAAAAGAGGATCCTTTTTGAATTAAAAGTATATATTGTGAGAGGAATAACAATTACGGTGCTCATCTATACTAAAAGTGATATTGTATTATTACATAATTCAAACATGAAAGACAAAATTCGATTAAAGGGGCACTTGACAATTCAGATTAAAGGGACACTTGACAAGTTTAGTATTGCCAGTATTATTTGTACTTTATTATAAAATCGGATTTTTAAGAAATACTGAATCTAATTTATGTGTATTTAGCAAGTGAGTATTTTTGATTGTATTATTTGAATACATTTGATTATTATTTTAAAAACTGTTGTTGATGGTTTTGCATTTCCTTTCTTGTTTCATGTTCCCCGTAACACATTTTTTTACTCAAAACTTGCTTATGGTTCGCTCAACCAAGACCGTTTAGGAAGTATTCTTCCCATTATTGGAAACGCCATGAAACTGTTATTACCTACTGTATAAGGGCAGTTCGGGAATTCACAAAGGAAGGTATCCCGTTATTGGATACTCAGTTTTCTTTCTCAAATCTTGCCTTTGGCCCGCTCCGCCAGTACAGTTTAGAATCTACATGTATTTTCCCCGTTATTGTAAACGATATGAAACTTCATTCCATTTCACAATCTAATCAATAAATACTGAAAAGGGACATCCTTTGGAATCAACAAACACAACCAAGGGAATAAAACAGCAGACTCGGTTTTATTGAGTGTTTATGAGAGGTAATTGAAGAAGCAACACTTTTCGCGCCTACTAGCAGTAGCTTAATCAGTATTCTACTTCAAAGTCACCTATATTGGGATTGAGGATCCCAAAGGACCAGTAATAATAACACTACTGATGTCACGTCTTATTTTGGAATGTCACGTCTTATTTTGGAATTGTCATCACATGTACGTGCAGATGTCAGTGTGTTTGAACAAATGGTTTTCTCGCAGTTTGCGAAGCACTTTGAATATTTTATCTTTGCTGCATATAACGAAATTGATCCTGCAATGTTAGTTTTTACTTTCCTGCATATAACTGAATTGGTCCTGCAATGTTAGTTTTTACTTTCCTTTGGTATTTTGTTCTGTTTTAAGATGGATGATATGGTCTTACTATTCAACGACCCTCACTTAAAAGAAGTTCATATGTCGGCTGCTTTAGCTAGTGGAACATCAAGAGGAATCGCTAAACTTTACGACATACTTGCAAATGGCGGTACATACAAAGGGAAGCAACTATTATCCAAGGAGGGATTGGAGCGGCTATCGACGCCTTTAGTATCAGGAACCGATTGTGTCCTACGATCTACCGGGTCGTTCGGTCCTGGCACAGTTGTTCAAAATAATTCAAAGGTAATTCAATTTCGATTTTATTGACAATTTGTTGGTTTACCGCGGTGGTTACGTAATAGTAGGCGCACGAGGGAGGTCGTATGTTCAGTCCCCGATCGGATCACAGCAACGACATACAAATGAAACTCTAGGTCCAGTGTTTGAAGTTGACTTTATAAAGTACATTGCTCATTATACTGTATAAATGTCTCCTACGTAATCTCCTACAAATACTATCTTCTTCTGTTCTCCTTTTGTTCTCCCTTTATTTCTCGTCTCCATTATACATGTAATAGCGAACAATTTTATAGAGTGTGTACAGCGTCACAACCATTCGTTTTCATACCAAAAGCAACAATTTCCAAAATCAAACCCTATATTAAGATAACCCACGCCGAATTCGACTAAACTTATATTTAGATCGGAGTGTAGGACCCTTTGCATAACTCTTAATACAATGTACACACTACTTGATGATGGTTGTGAAAGATTTACGTTCAAGTTCTTCGTTAAGCCTATTTCTCAGACACCGGAAGTCGTCGAGCTTTCAAACTCCACAAGTAGTTTCTACATGACAGCAGTGTTTTACAATAAAAAATTGGCAATATGAATGATATTGACCTACTATAGGTGTTGCTTAGAGACGAAAGCCAAATAGTTGCCACACGTCATACACTCTTACATCTTTATGACAGCATTATGTTTCTTCCAAAGGCAGGTCAATATGAATGAACTTGACCTACGTTACAGAATTTGTTAAATTTACATTAAAGTATTCAACTGAAGTCGTTTCATTAAGGCAATTACCGGATTAAAAAAGCCACATACAGCTTTTAAACGTCATAATCCTTTAACTTCTACATGACAGCGGTATGTTCCTACACAAAGTAGGTCAGTATGAATGACATTACTACTCTTACTCTGTTAATTTATTTCACTGCACTTACAACTATACTGACGTCAGACCAGTTCCCGCCGCGTACCAGTTCCCACCGCGCGCATAATTAAGCGTGAACGCGTTCGAATTTTGACATCCATCTTGGAAGTTATGTTCAACAACAAGAACTATTCAAGAAAACAAAGAATAAACATTAAAATCAACAAAATGTAAGTATCAGCACCTAAAAAGTAGGTGTTTACCTTCCCCGCTGTTTGTTTACATCCGGGGCACTGTAATCATTGTCAATATGGAGATCTCCCGCTATAAATTCCTTCATGACGTCACACCTATAGCATTGTTTTACAAATATATTCACGTAACTTGCATTAACACACCTTATTGTCAATATTTTTACGACCATAATAACTTATTGCATTTCATTCCTGCACGTAAAAACATCAGCTTCTACATCGATTGTGCACATCTTCAGACACGCGAGTACTTCCAAGAAAGCAAGCATAGGACCTACGCCATTTGAAGGAATCCCCGATATATCTATAGTTTGTTTTAAAGTTTTCTGTGTTAGGTGGGATTACACTAAATCCTTGGTTTTATAACCCTGACTAAATATAATAAATAAATAATGAAACCGAGCTTGTACTGTGTTTTGATATCAACACGTAAGTGCTTTAAAACATTAAAAAAACACAGAGATAGATTGTGCTAAAGTGTTGGGTTTAATTGATAGTGTTGTCCACAAATATAATTATGTTGTTGTTTGAGAGAGAGAGAGAGAGAGAGAGAGAGAGAAAGAGACATAGAGGCATGTAAATGAAACATTGAATTGAAGGTCAAGTCTTCGTGACGGAGGCCCAGTGTTGTGTGATAACATTTGAGAGAAAGAAAGAGAGAGAGGCATGTAAATGAAACATTGAAGGTCAAGTCTTCGTGACGGAGGCCCAGTGTTGTGTGATAACATTTGAGAGAAAGAAAGAGAGAGAGGCATGTAAATGAAACATTGAAGGTCAAGTCTTCGTGACGGAGGCCCAGTGTTGTGTGACAACATTTTAGAGAGAGAGAGAGAGGGGAGTGGGTGTTAGAGGTATGTAAATGAAACACTGAAGGTCAAGTATTCGTGACGGAGGCCCAGTGTTGTGTGACAACATTTGAGAGAGAGAGAGAGAGAAAGAGAGAGGATCGGGGAGAGAGGTATGTAAATGAAACATTGAAGGTCAAGTATTCGTGACGGTGGCCCAGTGTTGTGTGATCACATTTGAGAGAGAGAGAGAGAGAGAGAGAGAGGTGGGTGGCGGGGGAGAAAGGTATGTAAATGAAACTTTGAAGGTCAATTCTTCGTGACGGAGGCCCTTTGAAGGTCAATTCTTCGTGACGGATGCCCAGTGTTGTGTGATATTTGAGAGAGAGAGAGAGAAAGAGAAAGAGAGAGGGGGTGGGGTGAGGCGAGAGAGAGATGTGTGTAATGAAACATTGAAGGTAAAGTTTTTTTCATGACGGCGGCCCAACGTTGTGTGATAACATTTAATAGAGACAGAGAGAGATTGGAGAGAGACAGAGAGATGTTTAATAATAGCAAGAGTGGGAGCAAAGAGTTCACTTTTTTTTTCAGTATGTCAAAGCGGAAGTCATATAGCAATGAGGACCTTACTGCGGCGATTTCTCAAGTTAAACAATCCAAGCTTACAATTACTCAGGTGTCACGCGATCGGGGGATACCCAGGAAGACACTATCCGACCATGTGCATGGAATATACGCCACCACAAAACCTGGCCCGTGTACCATGTTAGAAGAGGTTGAAGAAGGTGCACGGTCCAGTACAGCAAGTACCTTTCACAGCAAGGTTTCCCTATGACACGCGATATGGTTCGGAAGTATGTGATTGCTTTAGTGAAGAAAAGTGGACGGGACACGTTGTTCAACTTGGAAAAAGGGCCATCCGACAAGTGGTTTAGGAAGTTTTTCAAGCGGCATTCAGATCTAACGGAGCGACAGGTAGAGCAACAGGAGCGCAGTAGGTCACGTATGGCAAACGAACGTGTAATGAAACAATACTTCGACTTATCGGAGAGTGAGGTTAAGCGACTTGGACTAGAACGGGAACCAGGTAGAATTTTTAACTGCGACGAAACAGGGTGGAGTGGGAAAGAAACTACGAAGCAGAAAGTGATAAGCGTGAAAGGCAGCCATGCCTACCAACAGACCTTGACATCAGCTGGTCACATCACCGCTTACCTGTGTGTTTCTGCAGATGGGAGAGCTCTGCCAGCATTTATTTTATTTCAGAGATGCCTGCTACACACCGCATACAGAGATGGATTGCCAGGAAACTGGAGGTTTGCCTTTTCAGAAATTGGTTACATGGACAGCGACCTGTTCTACATATGGTTTCGGGACCTATTTATCCCCAGTTGTGGCAGAGAAAGACCAGTCCTCCTGGTTATGGATAACCATGACAGTCACACCAACTTGAACGTTGTAAAACTGGCAATGGAGAATGGGATCACGCTTCTTGGGTTTCCCCCACATACCACCCACATATTACAGCCCCTCGATGTCGCCATCAGTGGTCCACTAAAAGCCAAGTTCCAGTCAATAGCCATGAACCTTGGATTTGTCAACAAGCACCAGGTATTGAACAAGGCTAAGTTCCCAGTGGTTCTGTCCTATGCTGTGGACCAATGTCTAATTCCAGCCAAGATTAAGGATTCATTCAGAAAGTCAGGATTGTATCCCATCAACCGCGATGCAATTGACAAGACACAGTTGGTAACATCGCATCTGCAAGCACAGGCCATACCAAGTACCAGTGAAACCCCATCAACATCTGCCGCTACACCTGTATCTGCGTCATCATCAAAGGGTAACCCAGTTGTCGAGGAGGGCCTTATCCCTGCAGGACTAGCGGAATTGTTTCTACCAGTACCGTGCAAGCCACAGACCGCTACCAAAGAGAGAGAGAGAGAGAGAGGTGGGTGGCGGGGGAGAAAGGTATGTAAGCTCGAAAGCTAGTCAAAGAGGCCAGAGTTTTAACACACGAGGCATTTTACACAACGCTGGAAAATAAATTCAAAGAAGACGAAAAGAGGAAAGTGGAGCTACAGAACAGAAAACGGGAAAGGGAAGAAAGGAAGGAAGAAAAGATAAAAATAGAAAAGGAACAGGGAGAGAAAAAGAAGCTGAAAAATGGGAAAGGTAAACAAAAGCAGGGAAAACTCTCATCGAAGTATGCGAAAAAAGAAAACGCGAACGTAGTTGCAGCAGAGATCGACACAGAAGTTTGTCAGAGTTGCGGAGAGAGAGAGACACAGGTTATGCTACTACTTTCTGGATCGAGTGTGATATGTGCAAGAAATGGTTTCACCAGCAATGTGTAGGTCTTGATGGGGCAGACGACATGGACGATACGTTCTTCATTTGTGAATTGTGCACCAGTATTAACTAAACATATTCAAAGGTATATTATGACGAGAACGATGTGTGACACGTGTGATTAATAGGTGTTTGTTTATTTTTATACAAGTGTTTTAATATTTATATACAAATTTCCTATCTCGTTAGACGTTCATGTAGAAATCGAAGTTATTAAATTATGCTCAGTAAAAATCGAGCGTTGAAAATGAAAATGTGTCGCTTGAATTGATCAGTCTTGCCTTGAATAAGTATTTAATCTTACTAACAAATATATCAACATACAAAATAAATAAATAAAGGGACACACCGCAATATGTAAGTTTTTTTCAAGATTAAAATTAATCAACTATATTTATAATTAGTATTTATGATTGTAAAAAATACAAAAAAAGTATGTAGAGAAACAAACGGGACACCGCAAGTTGCCGTGTGTCCCTTTAATCTTTAATGTATTTTTACTATAATTTTTTTGAAGAAAAAAAAGTTTCATTACCTTTGTTAGTCTTATCAAGTAACTCAGATTTTCTTTCTATGTCATTTTTTATTTGTAAGTGTGTAAGTGCGTGACTAAAAAATAAATATAAAAACGAGTCCAACAGCAACAAGATTTGTTATGAGGCTCTCATGATAAAATGGTAGCATGCCACCTCTGACGTCATTTATTGCGCATTGCACTATTAATCGCTTGCACTAAATGTACTCGCTAAATCATCAGTTCTTCATCGAATTATGTAAGTATTATAACCTAGTTTAAATATTGCAATCAGTTATGAGTTGTTTTAACTAAAACAGTTTATATATAATGACAATGAGGTCAAATAACAGAAAAAATCCAGCCGGCGGGAACTGGTCACGAGATGGACAAATACAGCCGCCACGAATGGTAGTATTTGCATAGACACTGTAAAGTAAGTCATAGTCCGTTTCTTTTTATTTTTATCTGATGACTCGATGACATGGTCAGGATGATGACTTCAACATATCAAGTTATTTGTATTTTTACTCCGTTCGTTAAAAAAACACAACGAATAGGCAACAAACGGCGGGAACTGGTCTGACGCCAGTATAGCTTTTGACATACATTCACAGTGACATCATGTTCGTACCAAAATAAAGTTACTGAATTAAACAGAAAGTTTATAAAACTTTAACATATCTTGAACAAATATATACATTTGTAAACTTGTGTGTACTTAGATTTTATATTTCTTGTTTGTCTGTTTGCGTGTTTGTTTCTGTGTTTTATGGTTGACTGTCCTCCTTGAATGCTACTTTCCCTGTCCGATCTTTTTATATTTCTTGGTATTCTGTGATAGGTCACTATTTTTGCTTATTTTCTCTTAAAGCACAATGCATAAACTGAACCTATAAAATGATTTTTGAGTATGCCAAAAGTTCAAAAGGATATTGTCATGAGTATTGGTATTAATATTTAACTAAATTTATTTTATTGATAGTGACTTATTGCTATTGTCCTTTCAGGGTCAACCCATATTTGGACATTCAGGCCACGGAGGTCAAGTTGGTCGAGCGGATCCTAGCAACCATTTGGGTTACGCTTATCTGACCAATTTTATATCTATTTTTGGACTTGGAGACGATCCTAGATATCTAGATCTGGAGGAAACAATGTACACGTGTTTAGAGGAGTATACAGCAGCCAAGGAGAAAACGGGACATTAGTTAATTTTTAGTGCCAGAAGAACTGAATTAGAGTTAGCTACACAGGCAATCTTGCCACATATGAAAATCATATGATTTTTTTTATGAAAGGTTTCATATGAGAATCAACAAAAAGGAGCCACATATGATTTTCATATGAAAGGAGTTTCATATGATTTTCATATGAATTTCATATGAACTTCATATGAGAATCATATGAAGCTCCTTTCATATAAAAACATATGTAAAGTATCATATGAGAATCATATGAAGCTCCTTTCATATGAAAATCATTTGTAAAGTATCGTATGAAAAGCATTTGAAAGGAGCGGCATATGAAATTCATATGCTTATAAATATCCCATGAAACCTAAAAACTTTCAAAATACACTTAACAATCTGTGTTTTTAATGAATGTTACATTAATAGATATTTTGTTCTGTCTTTCTTAAAAGCAAATCTAAAAGACGTTTTGATAGTTCATTCAAATTAAAATTGTCTAGGTCTTCACACAGAATTAAAGGTGCATTTTTAAGTGGATTGGTAACATTTATATGGATTGCTTTGTAGTTGTTTGGTTTAACACTTTTAACAATTACCACTTCCAGAAGTATCCTATTTGGTCACTCAGTGATCCCAATCTTGTCTGTGTTTGGTGGTATAATACTTCCATGCTCATTGATCGTTGACATGTTTTTGCAGTGTCAGTCGCTATATCCATTCATGTTTGATGTATTTAAAGGAACTAGAGGAATCTTCTTAATAGCATAAGAGTAAAATAATTCTGTATCTATTTCTCACCCGCATTGGTAGCAGCTCTAAATAACCAAATAAATACAGTTTATTTATCTCATGTCTATAAATGAGACATCCTTTTGTGTTTAGGTAAAAGAACAAAAACAAAATTGGCTTCATTTATATACATAGTAATTCATATAGATCATGTCTTAAAGGGTCACACGGCAATCTTGACTATATCAAAACTCGCGGTGTCTCGCTCGTTTTATATATATACGTCGGAGGAAAGATTCAAAATTACTAAACATTTGCTATAAAATATTCATTATTAAATAGTTAACAGCCAAATAATGACGTCAAATGAATTAACATTTTAAAATATAACATAAACTGCATCATCGCTATTACGTTAACATGTTTACCAAAAGGATAAATAAACACTATTTTAAAATAAATTAAGATTTTATTTTTTTCACTTTACATTTTTGAATTTAAAGTTAATGTCAGCAAGCATCTCTGGATCAATATCTCCTCTAGCCTGCTCTAGACGTCCTTGACATATTAGGTCTCAAACCCACAGAATGATCTGAAAAGAGTAAAATATAAAATTGTTTTAAGTGCAAGAACAATTAATAACATGCACAACTACAACTATCACTGAAGTAGATGAATGGAAACAATCTATTAGAAACTGTCTCAGAAATGCAAGAAAAAATAAAACTGTACTAGAGGACATGTCGTGACGGACAGCGTGATTCTTAGAAGCGCTGGGGGAGGGGGAGATTATGGTACGTGAAGTAATAAGTATACATATATAGGTCATATTGTGCGCAAAAACTGATGAAAGATGAAGAAATGAAGTAGTAATTAAAAAATAATGTAAATATATAAAGATAAAACTATTTACAAATAAGGGATGATATGGTAGTAATATAAAATTTTAAAACATATTATAATGATTTATATAGTCTGATTTCTGTCAGGAAATCTAATACAAGACTATAATATATAGCATGAAATAACTCGGTCATAGTATTAACATTGTAGTACCTTTGACGCATAGGATGTGTTTGAACGTTAACGGTGCAAAGCAGGGTATACTTTCTGGTAACTGCTCACCTTGTATGTAATAAATATGAATGAGTATAACGTGTATGCCCTATCCTGCACCGGGATAGGACAACTTCTTATCGACGAATGGGTCTACTAGAAAAACGCCATTCTCCGAGTAACGGTTTTATTGAATGGAGTTTATTGTTAAAAGGACACATGGCAATCTTGATTTTTTAAAAACTAGCGGTGTCCCGTTAGTTTTTCTATATATTTGCATTTGTTCAATCATTACTGTTAATTATAAGCATTGTAATAAGCCACTTGTTTTTGCATATTATTATTTTTTGATATTATTGCACCAATAATATATTAAAACATATAGTATAATAAGACGAAATAGTGAATACTTAACATTTGATTTATTTAAATGTAACTAGGGTAAAACTCAAAACTATACTGTATATATAAATCGAGACACCAATTTCAAATACTTCAAGATTGCCGTGTGTCCCTTTAACTGACAAATCCCAAGCGGCTTGCCATTAGTTACGAATATATGTGTTGATACAACGTTTAAAAGCAGTATAAGGTAATTTAGCATTATATATATGTTACCCTAATGCTGCTTTAGCAGCACTATTAGCTCTATAATTACCACGTATTCCTACATGGTTTTTGAAGCCAGCAGAAAATAATAACATTATCAACTATAAGAGAATTGTACTTTTCTTAAAGCTAAAGCACAACTGGGTTATCATGTTTCATATATGACATGACACCATTAAACAAATCGGTATGCATTTGCATTTCTCAAATAGTTTTGAATGGGTTGTTTCCAAACTTCATTTACACATAATAACTGATGACCTTATTTCCCTTTACATCACACATTGTTGATTTCCTACTTATTAAAGAATGATGGCACTTTGTTTGATTCCACTATTGTTCCACACTAATATTGTATTATGTCCCTTAACACATTTTTCTCAAAGAGTTTCCAATGGACTGTTACCAACCTTCAAATACACTTAACAACTGATGACCTTATTCCTCTACACACATTCGTGATTGTCTATTAATTATAACAGAATGATGACTTAGACGTTTCCACTCTGATACTGTATAAGGTCCCTTACCACGTTTTTATTACCTACATTTAACTAACAGTTTTAAATGGATTGTTCCCAAACTTCATATACACGTAACAACTTATAACCTTATGTTTCTCTAATTCACACATTGTTGATTGCCTAATAACTACATAAGTATGGCCCTTTGTTTGACAGTGGCCCTTGACTTTTATATCTATTTTTGACAAACGGTCTACCACATTGGAACAGTCAGGGGCAAACAAATTAAAGAGGAAATGTAGCATTCAAAGACCACAGTCAAGCGAATGCACGCACAGACACAAACAATATTTACAAATATGAATAAAAGCCAAGATATGACATCTCAAACATAAAAAGGTTGACAATAGGGCTACCTCAATGGAACACCAAAAATAAATATAAAAAATATAGGAAAAAGTAGCATTCAAGGACGACAGTCATCCAAAAACAAGAAACAAATAATAACTTTAAAGATGGATAAACGGCAAGATAAGATATCACAGGCACAAAAGGGTAAAACGTGATGGAGAGACTGTATTTTGTGAATGCTACTCGTCCTGTTGGACTTATAACCTTTTCTTTGACAATATGGCTACCGCCTTGGAACGGTCAGTGGCAAAAAAAAGCCGCTGGAGGTTTAAAACAGGTTCTAAGGTTCACCAAACCTCACTCTTACACTTGTCATCCCAATAAACGGGGCAATGTAAATAAAGATATTTCCGACAAGTTATAATCTCTAACAAAGAAGGCATCATTAATAGGCAATGTAAGTAAAATAAATAAATGATCATGTATATATAATATAAAAAAAGCAAAATCCTAGAAATCTACAAAACATGTACTCAATAACTTGACAGAAGCCAGAGCAACAAGAGAACACACCGTTAGGGACACGACAAGACACGATTAAAGACAAATCAAACGCTACCGTCCTATAAGAATTTAGAAAGACGTCATAATAGGGTACACAATCTGTCGGAAGTAGAAATACAAAAACAAATCTCCGACAAGGTGCACAGTTCGTACCCATAGGGATACAAACAACTTGTCTATAAACGGTAATATTATCTGATAGGAAAATAAGTGCTTCACAAACTTCTTGACAAGTCCACATAGTTTAATTGTCTAAAATGAGATATAGGGTCCTATAGAAACCACAGCGTCCGAACGCAATGGCGTCGTAGGTCCGCACTGTACTGCAAACAAGGACTGAGCGGTAGCTAGCATATTTCACTACCGCTCATGAACAGTCTCAATCAAACCGAGACTGCAATATTTCGTATGTGTCGTGCTCGGCCGTTTCCAAAGGTCCATTATCATACTCCTTTTGATAACACAATGAAAGAGACAAAAAACAACATAAACGGTGGTGAAGACAGGGTTACCGACTTGGAACGGTCAGTAGGAAATAAGGCTTACTGGTTAGCTTGAATCGATTTTATATGCGCACAATCCTCGCTATTATCCTGTCTTCAGCGCCCAAATAGACAAGACATTGTAAACAAAACTACATCACATCAAAAGGAATTCTCTAACAATAAAGTTCACATCCAGAGAAACTAACTAAAGAAACACATACAAAATAATAAACATCTCAGGATGTATCCAGAATCGTACTGAACAACCACAGTAGTTGCAGCTAAAGAGAAAACCAATCTAGGGTACGACCAGAAAACCCGAGGGACGAAAGCTCATGCACCCACCTCCCTTAGTTGGGGTTTCAGTAGGTACAATCATCATGAGTCCCAAGAGGTAGTCCAGTCATCGCACAAGTGAAAAGTGAAGCGTAATGACTGACTGTAGAGGGGTCAATCACTAAACATGCAGTGCGCTGTAAACCCAAAGGGTTATATCCTTTTCTGACGAACTTCCTGATTAAATTTGTAAAGCGGTCAGGAAACCCTCAGACCCCTTTAACTTTCGAAGTTTATAGACCACATCTCCATAAAATGAGGATTGTGATATGCCTAGTCGCAGATGTGTTTTAAGGTTGGTGTTGTACTTTTCCAGCGGGCCCTCGTTGCGGCGGTAGAATTTAGAGAAATATCTACGTAGTTTCCCACATGTCCAGCGGCGAATGGTCCCAGTATCTACACAAATACTATTGGTTTAAATGCTTATCAAAAGAGGTTATGACGCTATCTTTTTGCAACGCAATGTATGCTTGGTGATGGACCCATTTACAGTTCGCCACTATGCTTTCCTCTTTGATTGTGCGATGACCGGACAGGCTGTGGACTCTATACAGAGTTTAACCTAAAGCCCAAAAGGACGGTGACGTTTGATGTTTGTCTGCAGTCTTGTCTCGTCTTGTCGTGCCCTCAATGGTTTATTCTCTTGTTGTCATTGAGTACATTCTTTGTGACTTTCTAGACAATAGTTTTTTTTGTATTTATATATACACGAGCATCTTTGTGTTTTACTTATATTGCCTATTAATGCTGCCTTGCTGGTTAGAGAATAGTTCATGGCGGGGATTTCTTTATTTACACTGTCCCTTTTTATTGGGTTGACAGTAGGGTAAGTGTGAGGTTTGGTGCACCCTAGAACCTGGTTTAAACCCACAGCGGCCTTTTTTGCCACTGACCGTTCCAAGGCGGTATCCCTATTATCAACCCTTTTGTGTTTGTGATGTCTTATTTGACATTTTATTGCTTGACTGTCGTCCTTGAATGCTGCTTTTCCTGTTCGATTTTTAAGAGTTTATACTATCCAGCATGTGCTGTAAGCGTTATTCGCGAAAAATCTCGAGCATAAAATGGAGTCTATACAGGGTTTAAGTATGCAGATCGGGACGCCTTTTAACCAACCCGCGAAATGTGCCTTTTAACTGCATCTTCCTTTGACACTATGAAAGCAATACTTCATACTGGTGAGGGTTGTCGGTTCTTGAGGGTGGTATCTGGCCGATTCATGTGCGGCTTTGTGCTGTTTTCGAAGAGAGAGCATCTCGTCCAGTAGCACATCGACATACTCTGAAAAATAAAAAAGTGTTCATATTTAATATCTGTATTAATAATCTTATATTTATTTAAAAAAAATAACATATATAAAGAGATGTGTTTGATTTGCTTTTAGTAGTTTGTTTTACCATAGTCAGAAAAGGATGTCAAACTACCCAACCGTGGGCATCATTTGAAACGTATTTACTATGTACGTCGTCTTTAACACTTTAACAATCTAGCCTTGCCCATATCTTTTGTTTTGTTTGTATGGTGTTTTACGTCATTTTCAACACATGCAAGATTATATATGACGGTCGAATGTTTGTGATGGAGGAGGACCACGCACTTTTCCTGGGTAGAACGAGTACTGTACACCTCCCGCCATCCGTAAGATTTAAAAGACTTCCTCATTTACTGCCCATAATTTGAACAAATATATGAACTATAATTAGGTCAAGGCCACAAATACAAGGCAGGCGACACAAGGTTCCAAGGAACACTCTTCAATGTTCCAAGGAACACTCTTCTAGTTAGTTTTAGAAATAGAAGTGTAACCGCCTTTAAATATCATAGTCTTACAATATGAACAGCTTTCTTTCACAACCTTCAGCACGAGGTGTCCAGCTTTGTACTTCGGGTAAGACAGCTTACACATCAGTGTTCCATCCTTTTCACTGTCTGAGCTACGCATTGCAGCATGTATGAAGGGCTGACAAATCCAACCTTTAATAACATTAGAGTGTTGTTAATACACGACCTAGTAAGCTACCCCTTGCATTACTATTTTCATTTTTCATATGAAAAGAACTATTTAAAACAGTCAGTTGTTGTTTCTGTACTGGAGTCGAAATATCTGGGCCTAAAAAAATTCCAAACAATAAGTACAAATGTTGGATTCAGCTAACATGATATTGCAATAGTGAGAATAAAAGCACACAAAGCGAGTTCTGGATTAAAAATGTTATGTCTGTCAAACGTTGGTTTATATAATATAAATGTCAACCAGTACATTACACAAATTTAGCATACATGTTTAACGAAGTGTACATTTTGAATCAGATGTTTCAATTAATGCATGGGTTGAACATCTTTGTTTACACCCTCTCGTTTTATTGGGATGACCATAGGGCAAGAGAGATGTTTGGTGCACCCTAGAATCTTGTATAAATAGAGATATAGATACAAAAAGCGTCATTGACAGCAAGGGAGGCCACTCTGGTTACTAGGGGAGAAAATTTAAACTTTGATTAAGTATATGTTTACAATATAGATATAAAAATCGAACAGGAAAAGCATCATTCAAGGACGACAGTCAACCACAAACACACACAGAAACAAAGAACAAATTTAAAAATGAATAAAAAGCAAACCTTTTTTGTCGCTGGCCGTTCCAATGCGTCACCCCTAGTGTTAACCCTTTTATCTTGCCTTTTTTCATATTTTTAATTATTGTTTGTTTCTGTGAATATGTTCCAAAGAGGTCGAGGTACGAGAAAACATACTTTTTTATTAAACACAGCTAATAAACTACAAAAAATGAATTTATTTTATGAGAAGTCGCATTTTCATTGAAGAGTATACATTATTATGTTCTAAATTGAAAAACTAATATAACTAAATATGACACGGCAGTTTAGACAATTGTTTAGACGCTATGTGGACTTGCCAAGAAGTTTGTGAAGCACTCGTTTTCCTATTGGATAATATTTTATTATATGGAACTACGTTTCTCTAGAGCTTGTAGTCGTGTTGAGGTTGAGTGAGGTTTGGTGCACCCAAGAACCGGGTTTAAACCCCCAGCGGTGTTTTTTGCCACTGACCGTTCCAAGGAGGTAGCCCTATTGTCACCCCTTTTATGTTTGCCATGTCTTATTTTGACGTTTATTCATCTTTAAAGTTGTTCTTTGTTTCTGTGTGTGTTTTTGGTTGACTGTCGTCCTTCAATTCAACTTTTCCTGTTCGAGTTGTATATCTACTTTCAGGGAAATGAAAGGACAATAAAGTCACACTATCTTTTATTTATTTCAAATATTAAACATAGCCTGAAGAAACCCCATACTGTGCTTGTAAGAAAACATAAGACCTTTTGAGAAAATAATACACACAACTTGCATGATATAGGGCCACTGCAGATCCCTTTGGAGGGATAGGCAGAGGGGTAGAATCCCCCCAAATTTATGTTCATTTTATCATTTTTTGTTCATGTTCATTAAAGGTCTTCATCATGATCCCTGCATTGTTTCAGGTGCTATCTCGCTCGCATCAAAAGAGCAGTGGCAGAAAAACAATAACGTGGCTCCAGCGTAAATGGAGTTTCTACGATAGAATTTGCAGCAACTCTGCAGTTCAGGGTGAGAAGGTTCTAGGCCCATTTTCCATATTTTATCTCGATGTACATGGAAGATGAGCCTGGCATGTTCCTGCCTTTTAGGCGCCATATAACCTTTTCATGTGTTGGTGCGCCTTAAAACCCCAATTCAATTCAATTAACATATATTTGTCCACGTTGCTGTTTTAGTTTATTCTCTTTATTTGATAGAGATTATCAAAGTGATAAATATTGCTATTGAATAGCAAACATTCTTGTAAAACCACACTAATTTTGTGTTTTTTTCGTTTTAATTCTGCCGTCATATTTTTTTAAATTTCTCTCACTAGTGTCCACTCTTATGACTTAATCATTTTAGCTGGTAACATATATGTGTACTGCATGACGCACTCACGCACATATACACGCACGCACTCATCCATGCAAGCACACACGAACGCACGCACGCAATCACACACACAAACAGTGTTGGTAGAAGTGAATACCGTATTTGTTTATAATATATACGTTTGTTATAATACATCAATATGTGTTGATTGTTTTCTGTTCATCACTTAAATGTCGTCAAGGTCTGGAGAAGCCTTCCGAATATTTGGTTACTTCTTTGACTGCCAGTGTTGTCGCCTTTATGTGCCGTTATTCTGCCTTTTCTCAGTGTCTGCCTTTTCTCTGCCTCTAATCCGAATTTCCATTCTTTCCTGACTCGAATTATTAGCACTGGCATTGACACGCGCCGTACTCCAAAACAGCCCAGAACCCGTTTCTTTACTGGCCGTGACTGTCATGATAACGAGTAGCGCCACCAGCACGATGCATTTTAACGCACATGGCTTCATTCTGTAAATAATTAACAAGAGGTCAATAACCTTAAAGCTCTACTGGCAGGTTCTAAAAGCTAGATCAGCATTCCTGTGAAGTTTCATGAAAATCTGTCAAGCAGTTTCAGAGTAGTCGTTACAAGTTGTTATATATAACTCTATGTAATCAAAATAATTTTCAACAAGGACCAACATAATGTCATGCTGATCATTTTAGAAAAAGTCCCATATCAATATCACTTACAGTTTTCAAGAAGTAGTCGCTACAAACTTGTCCTTTAAAAACATATTTTTAGCCGTTGCGGCCATCTTGAATTTCCGGCCAATCTGAAATTTTGCCATGATCAACTAGGTACCAAGAGCAACATTTCTGTGAAGTTTCATGAAAATGTGTCAAGTAATTTCAGTGGAGTAGTCAGGACCAACATCGTGTCATGCTGATCATTTTAGAAAAAGTCCCATATCAATATCACTTATAGTTTTCAAGTAGTTGCTACAAACTTGTTTTTTAAAATCCATTTTTAGCGGTGGCGGCCATCTTGCATTTCCGGCCGACCTGATATTTTTTTAGGATCAATTAGACATCAAGAGCAACATTCCTGTGAAATCCGTCAAGTACTTTCAGAGGAGTAGTCGCTACAAGTTTTTACTATATAACTCTATGGAAACAAAGATGGCCGTTGGCAGTCATGTTGAAGTCGAATCAATGCGATGTTCGACCAGGACTAACACCATGTCATGCTGATCATTTTAGAAAAAGTCCCATACCAATATCACATAGTTGTCAAGAGGTGGTCGCTACAAACTTGTTTTTAAAAATCTATTTTTACCTTTGGCGGCCATCTTGTCTCAACATCAACATGAACTTTTGCTAGGATCAGCTAGACTTCATGGACATTTCTTTAAAGTTTCATTAAATTCCATCCAGTAGTTTCAGAGAAGTAGTCGCTACAAAAAAAAAGTTGAAAGACGGACGCCGCACCACGGCATAAGCTCTGCTGATCTTTGATCAGTAGAGCTAAAAACTACAACTAGTTGCTATTGTGATACTTCGAGCCTGTTTAATTATGCACATATTATAAATTAATTAATGTTCATTTATCTAACGGTATCACATACCAAATTTAAGGCCTTAATAAATAAATAAATAAATAGAAACATGTAAAGTATGTAAAAGTAGAATATACAAGTCGAACAGGAAATGTAGCATTCAAGGACCGCAGTCAACCAAAAACACGCAAAGAAACAAACAATTTTAAAGATGACTAAAAGGCACGACACTACAACACCAACACAAAAAGATTTGGCAATAGGGCTACCGCCTTGGAACGGTCAGACAATGCAGCATTAATGTGCAATATAAGTATAACATATAAATGCTCGTGCAAATGTGAATATAAACAAGAGGTCAATGACCTTGAAGCTCTACTGATAGGGTTTTGATAGCTAGATCAGCATTCCTGTGAAGTTTCATGAAAATCCGTCGAATAGTTACAGGGGAGTAGTCGCTACAACTCTATGTAAACAAAGATGGCCACTGACCCCATGTTTAACATTGAATCAAAAAGATTTTTGACAAGGACCAACATCATGTCATGCTGACAAACTTGTTTTTTGAAAATCTATTTTTAGCCGTGGCGGCCAACTTGAATTTCCGGCCGACCTGAAGTTTTGCTAGGATCAATTAGACAATTAGACATCAAGAGCAACATTCGTGTGAAGTTTCATGAAAAACCGTCAAGCAGTTTCAGAGAAGTAGTCGCTACAAGTTTTCATTATATAACTATGTAAAACAAGAGGTCAATGACCTTGAAGCTCTACTGATTGATTTTGATTTCAGGAAGTAGTCGCTACAGACTTGTTTTTTGAAAATCTATTTTTAACCGTGGTGGCCATCTTGAATTTCCGGCCGACCTGAAATTTTGCTAGGATCAATTAGACATCAAGAGCAACATTCCTGTGAAGTTTATGAAAATCCGTCAAGTAGTTTCAGAGGAGAAGTCGCTACAAGTTTTCATTATATAACTCTATGTAAACAAAGATGGCCACTGGCAGCCATGTTTAATGTCGAATCAAAATAATGTTCGACTCGGATAACCATCATGTCATGCTGATCATTTTAGAAAAAGTCCCATATCAATATCACTTAATAGTTTTCAAGAAGTAGTCGCTACAAACTTATTTTTTAAAAATCTATTTTTAAATGTGGCAGCTATCTTGAATTTCTGGCCGATCTGAAATTTTGCTAGGATCAATTAGACATTAAGAGCAACATTCCTGTAAAGTTTCATGAAAATCCGCCAAGTAGTTTCAGAGGAGTAGTCGCTACAAGTTTTTACTATATAACTCTATGTAAACAAAGATGGCCGCTGGCAGCCACGTTTAACGTCGAATCAAAACGATTTTTGATAAGGACCAACATCATGTCATGCTGATCATTTAAGAAAAAGTCCCATATCAATATCACTTATAGTTTTCAAGAAGTAGTCGCTACAAACTTGCATGAAAATCTATTTTTAGCCATGGCGGCCATCTTGAATTTCCGGCCGACCTGAAATTTTGCTAGGATCAATTAGACATCAAGAGCAACATTTCTGTGAAGTTTCATGAAAATCCGTCAAGTAGTTTCAGAGAAGTAGTCGCTACAAGTTTTCATTATATAACTCTATGTAAACAAAGATGGCCACTGGCAGCCATGTTTAATGTTGAATCAAAATAATGTTCGACTCGGATAATCATCATGTCATGCTGATCATTTTACAAAAAGTCCCATATCAATATCACTTATAGTTTTCAAGAAGTAGTCGCTACAAACTTGTATTTTGAAAATCTATTTTTAGCCATGGCAGCCATCTTGAATTTCCGGCCGACCTGAAATTTTGCTAGGATCAATTAGACATCAAGAGCAACAATTTTGTGAAGTTTCATGAAAATCCGTCAAGTAGTTTCAGAGGAGTAGTCGCTACAAGTTTTCATTATATAACTCTATGTAAACAAAGATGGCCACTGGCAGCCATGTTTAATGTCGAATCAAAATAATGTTCGACTCGGATAACCATCATGTCATGCTGATCATTTTAGAAAAAGTCCCATATCAATATCACTTATAGTTTTCAAGAAGTAGTCGCTACAAACTTATTTTTTAAAAATCTATTTTTAACTGTGGCAGCCATCTTGAATTTCTGGCCGATCTGAAATTTTGCTAGGATCAATTAGACATTAAGAGCAACATTCCTGTAAAGTTTCATGAACATCCGCCAAGTAGTTTTAGAGGAGTAGTCGCTACAAGTTTTTACTATATGACTCTATGTAAACAAAGATGGCCGCTGGCAGCCACGTTTAACGTCGAATCAAAAAAAAATTTGATAAGGACCAACATCATGTCATGCTGATCATTTCAGAAAAAGTCCCATATCAATATCACTTATAGTTTTCAAGAAGTAGTCGCTACAAACTTGTATTTTGAAAATTTATTTTTAGCCGTGGCGGCCATCTTGAATTTCCGGCCGACCTGAAATTTTGCTAGGATCAATTAGACATCAAGAGCAACATTCCTGTGAAGTTTCATGAAAATCCGTCAAGTAGTTTCAGAGGAGTAGTCGCTACAAGTTTTCATTATATAACTCTATGTAAACAAAGATGGCCGCTGGCAGCCATGTTTAACGTCAAATCAAAACGATTTTCGACAAGGACCAACATCATGTCATGCTGATCATTTTAGAAAAAGTCCCGTATCAATATCACTTATAGTTTTCAAGAAGTAGTCGCTACAAACTTGTATTTAAAAAATCTATTTTTAGCTTTGGCGGCCATCTTGGATTTCACATCAACATGAATTTTTGCTAGGATCAACTAGACTTCATGGGCAACATTTTAGTTAAGTTTTATGAATATCCATCCAGTAGTTTCAGAGGAGTAGTCGCTACAAATAAAAGTTAACGGACGGACAGACGGACGGACAGACAGACGGACGACGGACGCCGCACCACGGCATAAGCTCTGCTGATCTCTGATCAGTAGAGCTAAAAAGATGGCCGCTTGCAGCCATGTTTAAAGTCGAATCAAAATAATTTTCATAATGATCATTTTAGGAAAAGACGCATATCAATATCTCTTATAGTTTTCAAAAGTAGTCGCTATAATCTTGTTTTTTGAAAATTTATTTTTAGCCGTGGCGGCCATCATCTTGAATTTCCTGCCGACCTGAAATTTTGCTAGGATCAATTAGACATCAAGATCAACATTCCTGTGACGTTTCATGAAAATCCGTCAAGTAGTTTCAGAGGAGTAGTCGCTACAAGTTTTCATTATATAACTCTATGGAAACAAAGATGGCCGCTGGCGGCCATGTTTAACGTCGCATCAAAATATTTTTTGAAAAGTTTCAACATCATTCCATACTGATCATTTTAGAAAAAGTCCCATATCAATATCACTTATAGTTTTCAAGAAGTACTCGCTATAAACTTGTTTTTTGAAAATCTTTTTTTAGCTGTTGCGACCATCTTGAATTTCTGACCAACCTGAAATGTTGCTAGGATCATTTAGACATCAAGAGCAACATTCCTGTGAAGTTTCATGGAAATCCGTCGAGCAGTTTCAGAGGAGTAGTCGCTACAAGCTTTTACTAAATAACTCTATGTAAACAAGGATGGCCGCTGGCAGCCATGTTTAACGTCAAATCAAAACGATTTTCGACAAGGACCAACATCATGTCATGTTGAACATTGTAGAAAAAGTTCCATATCAATATCACTTAGAGTTTTCAAGCAGTAGTCGCTACAAACTTGTTTTTTAAAAATCTAGTTTTAGATTTTGCGGCCATCTTGGATTTCACATCAACATGAATTTTTGTTAGGATCAACTAGACTTCATGGGCAAAAGTTTCATGAAAATCCATTCAGTAGTTTCAGAGGAGTAGTCGCTACAAGTTTTCATTATATAACTCTATGGAAACAAAGATGGCCGCTGGCGGCCATGTTTAAAGTCGCATCAAAATAATTGTTGAAATGTTTCAACTGATCATTTTAGAAAATGTCCCATATCAATATCACTTATAGTTTTCAAGAAGTACTCGCTATAAATTTGTTTTTTGAAAATCTATTTTTAGCTGTGGCGACCATCTTTAATTTCTGACCAACCTGAAATGTTGCTAGGATCATTTAGACATCAAGAGCAACATTCCTGTGAAGTTTCATGGAAATCCGTCGAGCAGTTTCAGAGTAGTCGCTACAAGCTTTTACTAAATAACTCTATGTAAACAAGGATGGCCGCTAGCAGCCATGTTTAACGTGAAATCAAAACGATTTTCGACAAGGACCAACATCATGTCATGCTGATCATTTTAGAAAAAGTCCCATATCAATATCACTTCGAGTTTTCAAGAACTAGTCGCTACAAACTTGTTTTTTAAAAATCTATTTTTAGATTTTGCGGCCAACTTGATTTTACATCAACATGAATTTTTGCTAGGATCAACTAGACTTCATGGGCAACATTTCTGTAAAGTTTCATGAAAATCCATGTAGTAGTTTCAGAGGAGTAGTCGCTATAAAAAAAAAAATTACTGACGGACAGACAGACGGACAGACAGACGGACGGATGACGGACGCCGCACCACGGCATAAGTTCTGCCGATCTCTGACCATCTTGAATCTGACATTTTTCTAGGATCAGCTAGACATCACGAGCATTCCTGTCAAGTTTCATGAACATCCGTCAAGTAGTTTCAGAGAAGTAGTCGCTACAAGTTTTTACTATATAACTCTATGTAAACAAAGATGACCACTGGCAGCCATGTTTAACGTCGAATCAAAATCAACATCATGTCATGCTGATCATTTTAGAAAAAGACCCATATCAATATCACTTATAGTTTTTAAGAAGTAGTCGCTACAAACTTATTTTTTAAAAATATATTTTTAGCTGTGGTGGCCATCTTGAATTTCTGGCCGATCTGACATTTTGCTAGGATCAATGAGACATCAAGAGCAACATTCCTGTAAAGTTTCATGAAAATCCGCCAAGTAGTTTCAGAGAAGTAGCCGCTACAAGTTTTTACTATATAACTCTATGTAAACAAAGATGGCCGCTGGCAGCCATGTTTAACATCGAATCAAAATGATTTTTGACAAGGACCAACATCGTGTCATGCTGATCATTTTAGAAAAAGTCCTATATCAATATCACTTATAGTTTTCAAGAAGTAGTCGCTACAAACTTTTATTTTAAAAATCTATTTTTAGCTTGGGCGACCATCTTGGATTTCACATCAACATGAATTTTTGCTAGGATCAACTAGACTTGATGGGCAACATTTCTGTTAAGTTTCATGAATATCCATTTAGTAGTTTCAGAGGAGTAGTCGCTACAAATAAAAGTTTACGGACAGACGGACGGACAGACGGACGGACGCCGCACCACGGCATAAGCTCTGCTGATCTCTGATCAGTCGAGCTAAAAACAGAAGCCTAGAAAGCCACACAGCAAGTACTCAATGACTTGGCAGAAGCCAGAGCAACAAGAGAACTAACCATTAAGATTACGACAAGCATCAGACGCTACCGTCCTTTGAGAATTTAGGTAGACGTATTCATAAGGACACAATCTGTCCTGCCATCGCATAATCAAAGAGGAAAGCAAAGTGGCCAACTATAAATAGGTCAAGCATTAAATATGCTGTATGTTGCAAAATGATACATAACCGCTTTTGATAAACTTTTAACAAGTTGAATAAAGATTGTATGCAAGTGATTATGACCAAGGATCTTACAAAAAAGAGTATGATAATGGAAATCACATCACCATAGAAGTCAGGTTGTGATCGTCCTTGTCGCAGATGTAGTAGTTTAAGAACACTTCTGCGACAAGAACATTCCTATAGTTTGTCTAGTCAAAACTCTAGCGCCTCCATTTTTCATCCGATATTTACCAAGCCTTACCAGATTACTATTATCAATGAAAGCTCGGAAGAGTTTAAAAACCAGCCAAATCGGACAGGTAATACCGGAGTTATTGCCCATGAATTAAAGAAAATTGCTATATTTTGTCTTGTCAACATTCTGGCGTCTCCATCTTTTATCCGATCTTTTCTAAACTTTACCAGATTTTTAATATAAATAAAAGCTCGGAAGTGTTCAAAAACCAGCCAGATCGGACTAGTAACACTGAGTTATTGACCAAAAATTGCTAAATTTTGTCTTCTCTCCACTCTAGCGCCTCCATTTTCCATCCGATCTTTACCAAACTTAACCAGATTATTAATATCAATGAAAGCTCGGATGAGTTCGAAACCAGCCAGGTCGTACCAGTTACACCGAAGTTATGGCCCTTATATTATTGACTTTTTGATATCAACACTCTAGCACCTTTATGTTTCATCCAATATTTACCAAACTTTACCAGAATGTTATGATAGGGCCTTCATATTGCCGTTTTCAGCAAAACTTTGCAGGGATGGTTAGTACCAAGCCTAGTTGTGCATATCCATCATGGACCATACCTTGTTCCGGTTGAATGATTTTTTGCAGAGTTATGGCACTTTAAAGGTTTTACTACACACACTTTGTCCGAACTAGTTCTCCTGAACCCCTGGCCGGATTTCAACGAAACCTTGCAGGGATGATCAGTACCAAGCCTGGTCTTTCACCAGATACCCAGGCAGATGTTATTGAAGCCTTTAATGACACCTCTCGGTATATGGATGACATATTGAACATTGACAACCCTTTCTTTCCAATTACGGTTAATAATATTTATCCGAAAAAATTCAGCTTAACAAGGCTAATATTTCTGATAATGACGCTTCTTTTCTTGATTTAGATCTCTCTATTGAAAATGGTGAAATTATTAGCAAAATCTATGACAAGAGGGATGATTTTAATTGTAACATAGTTAATTATCCCCCACTTAGATAGGGAACATCCCTACCCCGAGCAACTTCTTATGGGGTATATGTGTCTCTTCAAGAGCTTGTACTCGAGTTAACGACTTGCTATTCGTAATCTTTGAATAACTAAAAAGCTACTCCATTAGGGTTACCGTTACCATAAACTTCTTAAAACCTTTGCAAAATTGTATTATCGTAACCCTGATATTCTTTCCAAATATAAAAGCAAGTTAAGGATTCTTCTGCGACAAGGACTATCACAACCCGACTTCTATGGTGATGTGATTTACAAACTTCGTAAGATTCTTGGTCATGATCACTTTCATACTATCTTTGTTAAACTTGTTAAAAGGTTTATCAAAAGAGGTTATGACACTCTCATTTTGCAACGTACTGCATGCTTGGTGGTGGACCCTTTTACAGTTCGCCACTACGCTTTCCTCTTTAATTGTATGATGACCGGACAGGCTGTGGACCCTATGATGACGCCTACCTAAAGCCCATTAGGACGGTGGCGTTTGATGTTTGTCCGTGGTCTTGTCTCGTCGTGCCCTCAATGGTTTATTCTCTTGTTGCTCTGGCTTCTGCCAAGTCATCGAGTACCTTCATTGTGGCTTTCTAGGCTTTTGTATTAACAATGTCAAAATTAAAATCATCTAGAAAAACGAATAAGTTGAGACACATAGACCCCATAAGAAAGAGAATGATAATGGAGTTGCATCTAAATGGGGATAATTAACAATATCACAATTAAAATCATCTCACTTGTCATAGATTTTGCTAATTATTTCACCATTTTCAAATCGAAAAAAGAAGCGTTAATATCAGAAATATTAGCTTAGTTAAAATGAAGTTCTTTAGGATATATAAGTACTAATTATAAGAATCAGAACACTTGTGTTGGGAATCGGTTGAAAATTCACGATCGATCATCAGAATTTTCAACCAACCGATATCGATCATTAATGGATTAAACATGGCTTCCATATAAGACCCCAGTGCAAGCCTTGTTCCGTCTATAACGAAGAAAAGAAACACATTTCAAGTATATTCTGGTCATTAAGCAATTGAATGAAACTTACCAAACATTTAATATGTAAACATTTAAACTATAAATTGTGATACCCCTTTAGAGATATATGATTATTTGTTGCACAATTAAAACTTGTTTCATTCTCTTGTACATTTTAGTACAACAGAATGAAATTAATTTTAATTCTGCAACAACCGAGTAAACTCGATCATGAAAAACTGAAAACGATTAATCAGAAATAAATCTTATTATACGATTATTAAAGTCCTCAACTCGAGTACAAGCTCTAAAAAAACGAATAAGTTGAGACACATAGACCTCGTAAGAAGTTGCTCGGGGGAACATCCCCATTAAAATGGGGATAATTAACAATATCAAAATTAAAATCATCTCTCTTGTCATAGATTTGGCTAATTATTTCACGATTTTCAAGAGATGTAAATCAAGAAAAGAAGCGTTATCAGAAATATTAGCTTTGTTAAACGAGAATGATAGTGGACCTTTGGAAACGGCCAAACACGATAAATACGAAATATTGCAGTCTCGGTTTGATTGAGACTGTTCATGAACGGTAGTGAAATATGCTTGCTACCGTTCACGCTCCCTAAGATGAAGTTCTTTAGGATATATATTATTAACTATAGAAGAAAAGAAAGGGTTGTCAATGTTCAATATGTCATCCAGATACTGAGAGGTGTCATTAAAGGCTTCAATTACATCCTGGTTATCTGGTATCTCTTTAATAGCTATATAAAAACAAATCTGCGACAATGGGTGCACAGTTAGTACCATAGGAATACCAACAATTTGTCTATCAACGGTAGTTCCATACCTGACGAAAATATTATCTAGTAGAAAAATAAGTGATTCACAAACTTCATGGCAAGTCCACATAGTGTAATTGTCCAAACTGCTGTTAGTAAAAAACGCTTTAATATTCTTACAGGCCAAAGATGTAGTATTTTCCCTAGCAAACGTTTTTTGAATGAGAGCAATACGCTTGTCTTTGATAAGGTTGTGTGGTAAAGTTGTATATAATGTAGAAAATTCGGTACTTATAGATGAAGCTGGACGTTTATTGCAAATTTGATCAAGAACGTCGCCTGAATTTTTACTAGACCAAAATAAATTAATCCCAAAGTTTTCATAAGTGGAAGCACAATATTGTTTAACCTGATCTTTAACGGCAGTAAGACAAGATGTTAAAGGTTTGGAGATATTGTAGTGGTGCAAGAACTAGAACTGGAAATAAAACGGACTTTATATGGTTGTTTGTGTAATTTGGGATTCCAGTACATCGTTTGAAGTCTGTTTTGCTTTTCGTCTATTCCAGCCTTGAAATGCTTGCACTGAGTGATATGCGGCGAAAAAACATTATCTTCAGTATATTAGTAGAATTAGTAATCCCGAGTTCCTGAGAAACATTGACTTAATGGTGGCCTCAAACGATAATTTTATTATTAGCTTGATCAGCAGGAACTAAAACAAACTTATTATGAAATTCCCGGATTGCCGATTTTAAATTACGAAATGAAAACCTAGGTTTAGAGTGAAGTAGGGAGGGGTTAGCCGTATATAAGTTAATACGGGTATCTATGATGTTGATTAATAGTATTTTTCCAAGTAGAAAGGGAGTTAGGATCAGCATGTCCTCTACACACCATTTAATACAAAAATCCTCAATGGATTGGGCGATCTGACCACGACATGTATTAAAATCAATCACAGAAGGCAATCTATACTTTTAGAAAACATTTAGAAAACAAATACGGAATACGTTTATCTAAAATATCAAAATTACCAGTAATGACATGACCGGCCGGAGCATAGCAAAATTTAGATGGTCTAGGTCAAGGTCAGACACTATTTTGTAGTAGTTGAAAATCATATTTCTCTAATTGTTTTTTTGAGGGTTATAGACTTGGAACGGCCAGTAAACAATATGGTTCATATCAGTGACAAAAAGGGCCGCTAGGGGTTTAAACCAGGTTCCAGGGTGAATCAAAATCCACTTATACCTTATTGTCATCCCAATATATCGGGACAGTGTAACAATGAAGATATTCCCGCCAGGTTATATTCTCTGACAAACAATGTAGTATTAATAGGCACTATAACCATGAAACATATATCATACAATATCATATATATATATGAATATAAAAAACAAACAATAGCCTAGAAAGCTACAAAGCAAGTACTCAATGACTTAGCAGAAGCCGGAGCAACACGATAACAAACCATTAAGGGTAAGACAAGACAAGATTTAAGCACGCTGCCGTAATTTGAGGATTTGATAGACGTCATCGCGCAATCAAAGAGGAAAACATAGTGGCGAACTGTAAATATTGTAATGCGCATCTCACATTTCAATAACATTTTACCTTTTATCAAATCTGAAGAAGTTGTTGACATTCCATAGTAATCTTGGGTCGACCCCTTTAGCGTGCTTCTAAAAGGTCGTTGACCTTCCAATACTCATTTTCTTATCATGGCGTATTTACATTGTACTTACGGTCTGATTAGATAATATACGTCTCTAGTAATGTATTTGTAATCGTAACTTTTAATGTTAATCGGTATTTTAGCCATCTTCACTGATTTAACTCAGTCGAATTTATATCACGTGACCGTTAAATTTTCCGTTGAAAACACTGTTGATTGTATCGCCATTTTCTCAAGTATACAGAACAGTTGTAATTCCATACCGATCTCGTTTTATCCATACACCATTTAGGTATGTATTTATCATTATAACAATGTATGTCATCTTCTTTAAACCTTGTAATTTAAGATATTGTGTCACCGAGTTAGAATTTCTGCACCTTTACCGTTGGAAGCCTCGTTTTGAATTTCTTTATCGGTGCGTATAAATAGCACCAATCGAAAGATTTATCAGCAGACGCTCACAAGAAATTAAGCAGACAACTTGAACCGAAATTCGGAAATCAGAAATAGAACCTCAAACCATGTATAATCAAAGGGTGTGTACTTATTTATAACTACATATTCTAGAAATTAAAAGCTTATGCCAAATTTAGACATTTTTATGAATTTTTGGAATTTACTCAGATTTTGCTCGAATTTTAGATTTGATCGGATTTTTGGATTTGACCGAATTTTGGATTTACCCCAAAATTCGGATCGAGGATAAAACTGTAGATATTCGAACCTCAGCAATAGTAACAACAACATATATATATATTTCCTGACTCTTTATTGATCTATAAATTGAATAAATCTTGACAATAATAAAATAGCTACTTAAAACTTTACATTGTTTCCAGGTGTTCAATTTCATTTACCCAGTTTTATAAAAAACAGATTTTCAAACAGAACCCTTAGAATACGTTGACACAATATTTGCAGAGCGAATGTTGGGTGTAACATTTGGTTGTCGGAAGTGGGATGAGTTTGAAAATCTGATTTAAGAAAAAAAGAAAAAGAAAGAGAATAGATATAACGTTAGGATCATCTTATTAAAAGTATTTGTTTTGTTTGTTTTTTTAAAAATTTGCATGAAACCCAAGAAACTTCCATGTTGTCTTTGGGAAATGCAGATAGTCTAAAGAAAGGTTGAAAAACTTTGATAATTAATTTTTCAAGTTTTTCTGTTTAATCAGTTTTCAGCACAAATGAAATAGCATTTCAGTTGTAGAAGTTTGTTTGTCTAAGTATGTCTATTGTCCAGATAATGATGTCTATCATCCGGATAATTTCTTGTTTCTTGTTAACTGTGTCCTTTGGTACCAAAATCTGAAACTATAAAAGAAAAGGACTTGTTTGTTTTCTTCCCAGAAATAAAATTCTCATAAAAGCAGAATTTTATATGCTAAGATATTTGTGAGTTGTCTTTTTAGATTAAAATAAGTGTCATATTTTGTAATATATATATATATACAATTAGAAACTGACAAGCATTAGCCATGGATGAGTATGACCATGCGTATAGCAATTTGCTGGGTAGTGACCCTGATACTTCAGAAATCCAAACCGAATATGCTTGCCCAATTCTGGTTAGAGAAGATACCGATGCTGACAACATCGAATTAAATCGCTCAAAATGCCCAGTCACCCAAAATGAAGGAAATGGTTGGTTGCAATCAAAAATGTTAGAAATGTCAAAGCAAATTGAAAAGTTAGCCACACACATACACGGACAAATGAATACCTTTGAAACAGAATTGCATAAGGTGAATTCAAAATTGTCACACATTGAAAATCCCGATCCCGAAATACATTTTAACTATGAGGCCAGATCTAACACATATCACACACCAGTGGTATTGACCGAATCTCATACACATACAAATTGTAATGACCCTTCTGTAGACAGAGGTTGTCCTGTCCAGCAATATGCACAGAACAGAAACAGAAATCAGAACAGGGATGGAGACCATTCAAATCTGAACTATGAAAGGTCCAGGGGAAATAACTCAAATCTGAAATTGAAACCCCAAACTTATAATGGCACTGAAGACCTACAAGATTTTCTCACACAGTTTGAGATTACCTCAGAAATAAATGGCTGGAGATACAATGATAAATCTCTATACCTAGCAAGTTCATTGACAGGTGGGGCAAGATCCTTACTTAGCGAACTGAATGATAGGGAACGCAGAGATTATGATGACTTAAGAGAAAAGCTTAACGCAAGATACGGATCTGAAAATAAAGCCGAAGTATTCAGAACCCAATTAAAAACTCGAGTTAGGGGAAAAGGGGAGACAATTCCTGAATTAGCGCAATCTATCAAGAAAATGACTAGGCAATCTTATCCTACAGCAAGCACAGATGTCATTGAAGCTTTAGCATTGGATAGTTTTATTGATGCCTTAAATGACTCTGAAATAAGATTACGTCTTCGAGAAATTGCACCTAAGAACATTTCTGAAGCCGAAAAAATTGCTGTTCGCATGGAAGCTCACAGACTTGCAGATAGGCAAAGAAATAAATTAGTGGGATCTGTAGAAGAAAATGGGTCTTTTAATATGTCTGTAAACGGACTTGAAAATAAGGGAAACAATTTACAATCACAACAGTACTATTCCCAGGGAGGTTCTAGACCCTCAGATAGAAAAAACGAATTTGTTCCAAGGGGAGGTAATTTTGCTCACTACCATCAAAACAATGACTTTGTCAGAAAATATGATCAACCAAATCGGGCCAAGGTTCCGGATAATTATCGGCAAGGACAAGATCAAAACTACAAATTTAGAAACAATGAAAAAAACTGGCCAAACCATCAAAATGAGAGAACATTTGGCAGCAATTTTCATTCCTCTAATAATACTGGATTTCACAGAAATCAACAACAGCATAGTAGATCCAATGAATTTGTAAGAAACCGTAGACCAAATGAATTTGTCAGAAACAGTAGACCAAATGCATTTGTCAGAAACAGTAGACCAACTGGGTTCAATAATAATAATAACAATGACAGATCAAACGATCGAAATGTACCATCAAGAAATGTTTCGGGAAACTACCAGAGATCAGGTTGGGGGGATCACAGCTTGACAAACCGAAACGATCCCAGGTTGCACTAAATAATTTAGGGTCAGAACAGGGTTATTTTCTATCAGCAACCATTCTAGATAATCAAGTTACTATGTTAGTCGATTCTGGAGCAAACGTCAGTATTTTAAGTAGAAAATCAATAGAAAAGTTCCCGTATGCAACAAGACCTAAAATCACCCCTGTTCAAACGTCCCTTGTTACTGTTACTGGCGAGTCGTCACCATTTCATGGAAAAGCAGTTGTAGAAATATGTTTAGGTAGACAAAAAGTAGTTCATGAATTTTTGATTGCAGACATCAGTCATGCTGGTATTATTGGTCTGGATTTTCTTATGACAAACAAATGTGATATTTTGCTTAGCAAAGGTTACATTACTTTCAAAGGAGAAAGAATCCCTTGTTTCCTTAACAGTAATCAGTCACAGCCCATATGTTGTAGAATAGCTGTTTCAGAAACAGTCACAGTTCCTCCAGAAACTGAAATGATAGTGCAGGGTAAACCCCTGGATGCAATTGATACAGCTTATTTTGGTATTCTAGAACCCTCAGAGAAATTTATAGACAAAACTGGACTACTAGTAGGAAAATCTTTGGTAGATCCTTTAACTGGGACATTTCCAATTAGAATAGCAAATTTTATGAAACAACCATGTAAAATATATGGAAATACTGTTGCTGCAGTTTATGAAAGTGTGAATGTGCACAATATTAAATCTGTAGGAACAATAGGTGCAGCAAAAGGAACAGATAACTGTATAGTTCCAGAGCATTTAACTGCTATGTTTGAACAGTCATCTACCTATCTTGACCCATCCCAGAAAGACCAGTTAAGACAATTTCTTATAAAACATGAAAGTGTATTTTCTAAATCTAGTACAGACATTGGTACCACTGATTTAGTGACACATGTAATTGATACTGGAGATCACAAACCGATAAAAACGTATCCCTATGAAATTCCTCTGGCAAAGAGAAATGTAGCTGAGGAAGAAATAAAAAAAATGGCAGATGGTGGTATTATAGAATCAGCCTGTAGCCCTTGGCTCTCACCCATTCAAATGGTTACAAAATCAGACGGGTCAATCCGTTTTTGTTGCGATTTTCGTAAACTCAATGAGGTCACAGTTAAGGAATACCAGCCCTTGCCCAGAATCGATGATAACTTAGACGCTCTCTCAGGATCTAAGTGGTTCTCTAGTCTAGACTTGAGAAGCCGATTTTGGCAAGTAAATGTAGAGAAATCAAGTCGACCGAAAACAGCTTTCAGTTTACCAGGTGGTCAACAATGGCAATTTTGTAAATTACCTTTTGGAATGTCAAATTCTCCTAGTGTTTTCACTAGACTTATGCAAATAGCATTGTCCGGATTAATATGGAAAATCCTAGTTGTATATTGACGACATTATTGTTTTCGCCAAATCCTTTGAGGAATCATTGCAGAATCTGAACTTGGTATTTGAACGCTTAAGAAAAGCAAACCTAAAGTTGCACCCTAAAAAGTGTAAACTTTTCCAAAAAGATTTCTAGGTCACTTAGTAAGCGAAAATGGGACATCAACAAATCCTGAAAAAGTTAAATCAGTCAAGGATTGGCCAACACCACGATCTGCAAAAGACGTGAAAAGCTTCATCGGTCTAGTCTCTTTTTACCGAAAGTACATACATCAGTTTTCTACCATAGCTAAACCCTTACATGAACTATCAGAAAAAGGAAAGAAATTTGTGTGGTCTGAAGATTGTGAAACTGCGTTTAAAACGTTGAAAGAAGCTTTAATTAATAGTCCAATTCTAGCTTACCTTACACCCGATGACCCATTTGTCTTAGGAACAGATGCATCCGACTTTGGATTTGGAGCAGTGTTGTCCCAAATTCAGAATAATGAAGAGAAAGTTATTGCTTACTTCTCAAAATGTTTTTCGAAAGCATAAAGGAATTACTGTGTGACTAGGAAAGAGCTTAATGCAGTGGTACTATCTGTTAAGCATTTTCACCATTACTTATTTGGTAGAAAGTTTACCATTATATCCGACCATGCAAGTTTAAAATGGTTGACAAATTTCAAAATTGTAGAAGGTCAGTTGTGTAGATGGATAAATGTCCTGTCCAACTATGATTTTGAAATAATTCATCGTCCCGGTAAGGTACACTCAAATTGTGATGCATTGAGTCGTAGACCCTGTTATGATGACAATTGCTCTTACTGTGACAGAATCGAAACCCGATTTGACAAGGCTGTGATAGCTGAAATAACACAAAGCCAGAAATCTGATACTGAGGAAATAAAATCAGAAATTGCTGAAGCTTCAGCTGAAAGTAATCCCAAAGTGAGAAACAGTGTAAACCAAGTTAATAGTAGTCTAAGGGAGATAACTACAGATAAAAGTTCCATGTTAAAAACTGAAAAGGCAGAAAATTCAGTTACAAGTGCAGTTTTAGTTAGTGGTGTAAGGGAGGTAATCCTAGATAAACAGAAATCTTGTGATTCAAGATGGCTCCTTATGTTAGTTTTGTTGACAGTTGGTATTGTGGCAATACAAGAACCTGTGATGGCCACATTGTTTTCCTTGTACATGCTGTACGAAAGGTCAGATTATACAATAGTAGGAAGTAAGAATCATGCAAACCAATGGTGTAGGTTAGTCAATAGTTTTAACATTAGTAATAGGGAATAAAATGATGTTTATGTGAATAAACCAGAATGTAAAGTAGGCAGTAGTTTGGATGATACAGTGGTTAATAAAAGCAATAGAGAGACACCATCTGTTGTCTCTGCTGATAGACCAGATTCCAAATTAGATAACAGTATAAACGGGCCATTTAATTGCAAAGAGGTTAAAATGGAAGGTTTTGACAGCAATTCTTTAATCCTATTACATAATTTCGAAGAGGTTAGTTCAGCAGATGTAGTTGTTGGAAGTAAACAAAAAGCCAAGCAGAATTATATAGAGGTTAGATCCATAGAATCTGACAATAATTCTGCTTTGAAAGAGTGTTTACCAGGTCCATCATATGTTCAGTTAGAAGTAGATAGTAGTGACAAGAATAAAATAGAGGTAGATAATGACAGTACCAGTAATGAAAGTACTGATCAAATAGACTTAGAAAATTTAGATTTGATCCATGTGGCTCAGTTGCAGAAAACTGATCCAGTGATCAAAAAATTACTGGAGTGGATTGAAATTGAGAACAAACCAAACTGGGGAGATGTTTCAGCAGAAAGTGCTGAGATTAAATAGTATTGGTATAGATGGGAATCTCTTGTTATGCAGAATGGAATATTGTATAGAAAATGGGAGAATGATTTAGGAGATTCTGAAGAATTACAGTTAGTTCTACCCAAATGTTTGAAACATTTTGTTTTAAGCCAGTTACATGACAATATTGCCAGTGGGCATTTAGGGGTTAAAAAAACATTACACAGGGTAAGACAGCGTTTCTTTTGGAATGGATTAAGGAAGGATGTGGAAATTTGGTGCAAGAAATGTGCTGTCTGTGCCTCAAGGAAAATGCCACCAAAGAAAGCAAATGCCCCTCTAAAACAGTTCAATTCAGATGCAAGGTGGGAAAGAATAGCAATAGATTTCATGGGACCTCTGGGTAAAACTGAGAATGGAAATATGTATTTAATGGTAGTAGGTGATTACTTCACCAAATGGACAGAAGCCATTCCTCTCCCAAGTATTGACTCAAAAACAGGTGCCAGAGAATTAATTAGCCAAATCTTGCAAAGCAAAGATTTGGTATGCCAATTTCTATTCATACTGATAGAGGTTCTCAGTTTGAATCAAATTTATTTCAAGAGTTATGTAAACTTTTTGGTATACAAAAGACCAGAACCACCGCGTTCAGACCACAATCTGATGGTATGGTTGAACGAGCGAATAGAACCATTTTAAATATGTTGTCAGCATATGTATCTGCACATAGAAAGGACTGTGATGATTATGTACCTTTCTGCTTGATGGCTTATCGTTCGTCTGTACATGAAGCTACAGGAGTTACCCCATCTACTATGATGTTTGGTTCGGAAATTCGCCTACCGATAGACCTTGTTTTCGGGGATCCTGAAACTAGCAATACTGAAAAGAAAACAAATATGGTGTCCCATTCATAAACGAACTGGAAGAGAAATTACATGATATACATGAATTCGCCAGAAACAGAATGATTTTGTCAAGTAAGGTTATGAAAAAGAATTATGACCTTAAAATTAATCTTCATAATTACTTAGAAGGAGATGTAGTCTGGTACTACAACCCACAACGTAAAGTTGGGGTTTGCAGTAAACTCATGAGACCTTGGTGTGGTCCTTTTAAAATTATCAAGAAATTAAGTGATATCTTATTCAGAATTCAGGGTGGCCCAAGACAGAAGCCACGTGTTGTACACCACGACAAATTAAAACCATACGAAGGCAGATTAATTTCTGCTTGGTTTCAGAAACAATAAGTGGTTGTTCCATAGTCCTTACCAAAATACTGAGCGTGTCTTCACCATACCAAAAACACTGGTCACTTGGTACACACATCTGAAATATGGAGAAATTATTATATATGTTGAATATAGAAAAGAATATACTAAATACTTATATGTTGCATGTTTACTATTGGAAAAGCATAAAAGTGATATGCTAAATGTCTATTTATATGTTGCGTGTTTTTATTGGAAAAGCATAAAAGTGATATGCTATATTTATGTCTATTTATATGTTGCGTGTTTAATATTGGAAAAGCATAATAATGGTATGCTCAATGTTATTTATATATATATCGAATACTGTAAAGCTAGAAATGGATCTATGTCAACATTTTAAAATGAATACTGTAACGTATATAAATGACACAGAATCATTCTGTATTTTCAGAATTGGTCATGTGGTATATGTGGGGATATTACATTCACAACCAAGGCAGCCTCCACACACCATATAATGGAGCAACACTCTGGTGTTTCCTGGAAATGCACCCTGTGCAAGAAATGTTTTCTGCGAAATGACAGTGCACATAGATGCAACGCAAAAAAACTGATTTTGAACGTTTTGCCCAATTCAGTGGGAAGAGGGGAGTAGAAGCGGAGTAAGAACTGGATAATTTTGTCAGAACTACGCTAGAAAGAAATGTGATTGATTTAGGGATGGAGACCACACAGAGAAAAAAAAAAAACCACCCTGCCGTATAATGGAAAAAGAAAGGTTGCAACAGAGACATACAGCGAGGTAACCTCCTTCCCCAAAAGAAGGAAGGCCGGCCAAATTGCTGAGTCCTACTCCAGTTCGAGCAGCTCGTCAGAGTCTGATGGCTCTTTTTCATCAGGAGACTCCTCAATGCCCGCCTCGCCCTCAGTCAACATATATGACGACATGGATGTGGACGATCACGAAGACAACATCAGTATACTCAAGAAGATAACTATGGAATTCGAGAAATCGGAAAAAGAAAGACTGGAAAAAGAAAGACTGGAAAAGGAAAAACAGACAGAGAGAAAGGAGAAACAAAGGAAAGAGAAAGAAGAAAAGGAGAGGATAGAAAAAGAAATGAAAGAGAAAGAAGAAAAGGAGAGGACAGAAAAAGAAATGAAAGAGAAAGAAGAAATGGAAAGTAGGGAAAAGGAAATTAAAGAGAAAGAAGCTAGAGATATATTGGAAAGGAAGGAGAAACAAAGAAAGGAGAGGATTGAAACAAAAAAAAAGAGAAAGAAGAAATGGAAAGAAAAGAGAGAGAAGAAAAGGAGAGGATTGAAACAGAAAAAAAAGAGAAAGAAGAAATGGAAAGAAAAGAGAAAGAAGAAAGAGAAAGAACTGAAAAGGAAGAAGAAGCGATAGTTGAAAGAGAAAGAATGCAAAAGGAGGAACAAATGAGAATAGAGAGAGAAAATAGAGAGAAAATGGAAAGAGTTGATAAGGAAAAGCTGGACAAGGAAGCTAAGGAGAAAAGCGACTTAGAAAAGAAAGAGATGAAGAAAAAAGAAGCAAAGGAGAAAACAGAGAGAGAGAAGAAGGAAAAGAAAGACAAAGAAAGGAAAAAGGAAGAAAAAGAAAAGAAAGATAAACAAGACAAAGAGAAGGATAGGGAACAAAATAAAAAGCAAGGAGAAAACAAAGAAAAGAGAACACAAGAAAAAGTGGGAAATGAGAAGAAGGCACGTGATGCAATACGACATTAAGACGACCATGAGGACGATTTATTAGAGAAAGAATTTGAAAAGATAGAGAGAGAGGAAAAGAAGAAGACACTGGTGATGGAAAGTAGAGTAGTTTCTAGGAAAGAGAAGGATGGTTTTTTGTTTGAGAAAGTAGTTATCTACAAAAAAGTATAAACTATAGAATATAAAAAAATGTGATAAATTAATTATTTTTTTATTAGGGAATAGATATATGCAACGTTTTTTTTAAATAGAAACAATCCACAGCAATAGTTAAACTGATTGGTATTTATCATAAATGATCTACAGAAATAGCGGACAGAATTGTATTTATCACGGATCAACAGCAATAGTTGAATTGAATTGTATTAACCGCGGATTATCCACAGCAATAGTTGACCAAATTATATTTATCGCGTACGCGTCCAAGAAGGTACTTGCAGAGCAGCCTTTCCACTAAAGATCTTCCAGAATATTGTATCAACTCATCAACAGATTGTACATTAGTTAAGATATAATATGTAAAAAAAATAATTATTTTGTAATGTAAGTTTTTAGGATTACATTTTTTTTAAATAAATTTAGCAATATGTACTTACCTATTAATATTAACTCAGTATGGAACTTCGATTCCAATTCTGACCATTTTAAACAACCATTCACAGTGTTATGTATCATTGCTGAAATATAAAAAGGTCAATTCATTAAAAAAAAAGGTCAATTCATTAGCAAGGTCAATTCATTTAAAAGTAAATATAATCTAGAATTGTTTTTAACTTATAACTCATTAAATTGTTGTTGTTTGTTTTTCTTACAAAGAAATGAGACTTACATGTTCTCTTTTAAAATATATGACATAGTAGATTGTAATTTATTATCTTTCACATTCTGCATGTTGTGTGGTGTGTTGTATACTCAGTAATATAGTATGTTGATAAACTGTGATATGGTCCATGATTTTCACATTTTGCATTTATTTAATATATCAAGAGGTCCTTGTTGTCTTATTTAAATATATGTTATGCTTAACATTTCATAATTATGGAGGACTTTGTGTTTATTATAAACAGATTATTTAAGTATTTAAATCTATGTAAAAGAGGAAATCAAGATAATACATAGGTGAATAAATAAACAAGAAATATAAACATTCTTGTATTTTAACTTTAAAAAGAGGATTTGTACAGGGTTTGTCTTTGGCATATCATAGAGCTGGTATGTTAAGACTGATATTTGACATTATAATTATTTTTATTTTTTATTTTTGAATATTATGTTTATATAAAGGGATAAATTTAATGCATATTAAAAGATTAATGGATTAATTTAATGCATACTTACCTATTACAACATCTGTGATTTGGATATTATTGTCTGAAGTAGGTCGTTTTGTCATTCAGAAGAAATTCTGGAAATTATATACATATGCTAAGTATATTTTTACACATTTAAGTAGATATTGTATGTGTAAAGTGCAATAAAATGTTTTATTGGATGCTTATGATTGCGTAATAGTTGATAATTTCAGTTAATGAAGTTTATATATTTCTAAAATTGTTAAATGAGTCATACCGAGATTAAATGTGTCCAATGCTCTGAAAATGCATGTATTATTTAAAATATTGCTAAAAAAATTGCATAATTAGCATAATTAAAAGTATTGCAAATTGAGAAGTTTAGACAGCCGTCTTTGCTTTTTGTAAACTTGTTATATGCCTTTCAAGTATATTTGTACAGTCAAAACTATGTTGTTGTTCAAGTTTAATGTTAAATTTTTTTTTTTTATAAAAAGTGCTAAGCTATGATGATAGTTCTTGAAATTGTGAGACACTTGCATTACAATTTTTTTCATTTGGAATTTATTATTAAGAAATAGTTTCAAATTGGGGACCAATTTTAGAAGGATCTCACATTTCAATAACATTTTACCTTTTATCAAATCTGAAGAAGTTGTTGACATTCCATAGTAATCTTGGGTCGACCCCTTTAGCGTGCTTCTAAAAGGTCGTTGACCTTCCAATACTCATTTTCTTGTCATGGCGTATTTACATTGTACTTACGGTCTGATTAGATAATATACGTCTCTAGTAATGTATTTGTAATCGTAACTTTTAATGTTTATCGGTATTTTAGCCATCTTCACTGATTTAACTCAGTCGAATTTATATCACGTGACCGTTAAATTTTCCGTTGAAAACACTGTTGATTGTATCGCCATTTTCTCAAGTATACAGAACAGTTGTAATTCCATACCGATCTCGTTTTATCCATACACCATTTAGGTATGTATTTATCATTATAACAATGTATGTCATCTTCTTTAACCTTGTAATTTAAGATATTTTGTCACTGAGTTAGAATTTCTGCACCTTTACCGTTGGAAGCCTCGTTTTGAATTTCTTTATCGTAAGATTTATCAGCAGACGCTCACAAGAAATTAAGCAGACAACTTGAACCGAAATTGGAAATTAGAAATAGAACCTCAAACCATGTATAATCAAAGGGTGTGTACTTATTTATAACTACATATTCTAGAAATTAAAAGCTTATGCCAAATTTAGACATTTTTATGAATTTTTGGAATTTACTCAGATTTTGAGTTTGCTCGAATTTTAGATTTGATCGGATTTTTGGATTTGACCGAATTTTGGATTTACCCCAAAATTCGGATCGAGGATAAAACTGCAGATATTCGAACCTCAGCAATAGTAACAACAACATATATATATATTTCCTGACTCTTTATTGATCTATAAATTGAATAAATCTTGACAATAATAAAATAGCTACTTAAAACTTTACATTGTTTCCAGGTGTTCAATTTCATTTACCCAGTTTTATAAAAACCAGATTTTCAAACAGAACCCTTAGAATATGTTGACACAATATTTGCAGAGCGAATGTTGCGTGTAACAATATGTCAATCACTAAACATGCAGTACGTTGCAAAATGATGGGTCATAACTTTTTTGATACATTTTTTAACAAGTTTAATAAAGATTGTATGAAAGTGATTATGACCATTATTTCTCCATTTTCATTAGAGAGATGTAAATCAAGACTAAATCGACATAATAAGAAATATTAGCTTTGTTGAGCAGAAATTCTTTTGGATAGATAGTATTAACAATAATAGAAAAGAAAGAATGGTAAAGAAATATAACAAGAGGTCAATGACCTTGAAGCTCTACTGATTGATTTTGATTTTAGGAAGTAGTCGCTACAAACTGGTTTTTTGAAAATCTATTTTTAGCCGTGGTGGCCATCTTGAATTTCCGGCCGACCTGAAATTTTGCTAGGATCAATTAGACATCAAGAGCAACATTCCTGTGAAGTTTCATGAACATCCGTCAAGTAGTTTCAGAGGAGTAGTCGCTACAAGTTTTCATTATATAACTCTATGTAAACAAAGATGGCCACTGACAGCCATGTTTAACATTGAATCAAAATAATGTTTGACTCGGATAACCATCATGTCATGCTGATCATTTTAGAAAAAGTCCCATATCAATATCTCTTATAGTTTTCAAGAAGTAGTCGCTACAAATTTATTTTTTAAAAATCTATTTTTAGCCATGGCGGCCATCTGGAATTTCCGGCCGACCTGAAATTTTGCTAAGATCAATTAGACATCAAGAGCAACATTCGTGTGAAGTTTCATGAAAATCCGTCAAGTATTTTCAGAGGAGTAGTCGCTACAAGTTATCATTATATAACTCTATGTAAACAAACATGGCCACTGGCAGCCATGTTTAACGTCAAATCAAAATAATGTTCGACTTGAATAACCATCATGTCATGCTGATCATTTTAGAAAAAGTCCCATATCAATATCACTTATAGTTTTCAAGAAGTAGTCGCTACAAACTTGTATTTTGAAAATCTATTTTTAGCCATGGCGGCCATCTTGAATTTCCGGCCGACCTGAAATTTGACAAGGATCAATAAGACATCAAGAGCAACATTCGTGTGAAGTTTCATGAAAATCTGTCAAGTATTTTCAGAGAAGTAGTCGCTACAAGTTATCATTATATAACTCTATGTAAACAAAGATGGCCACTGGCAGCCATGTTTAACGTCGAATCAAAATAAAGTTCGACTCGGATAACCATTATGTCATGCTGATAATTTTAGAAAAAGTCCCATATCAATATCTCTTATAGTTTTCAAGAAGTAGTCGCTACAATCTTATTTTTTTTAAATCTAGTTTTAGACGTGGCGGCCATCTTGAATTTCCGGCCGACCTGAAATTTTGCTAGGATCAATTAGACATCAAGAGCAACATTCGTGTGAAGTTTCATGAAAATCCGTCAAGTAGTTTCAGAGAAGTAGTCGCTACAAGTTTTCATTATATAACTCTATGTAAACAAAGATGGCCGCTGGCAGCCATGTTTAACGTCGAATCAAAACGATTTTCGACAAGGACCAACATCATCTCTTTAGAAAAAGTCCCATATCAATATCACTTATAGTTTTCAAGAAGTAGTCGCTACAAACTTGTATTTTGAAAATCTATTTTTAGCCATGGCGGCCATCTTGAATTTCCGGCCGACCTGAAATTTTGCTAGGATCAATTAGACATCAAGAGCAACATTTCTGTGTAGTTTCATGAAAATCCGTCAAGTAGTTTCAGAGGAGAAGTCGCTACAAGTTTTCATTATATAACTCTATGTAAACAAAGATGGCCACTGGCAGCCATGTTTAATGTCGAATCAAAATAATGTTCGACTCGGATAACCATCATGTCATGCTGATCATTTTAGAAAAAGTCCCATATCAATATCACTTATAGTTTTCAAGAAGTAGTCGCTACAAACTTATTTTTTAAAAATCTATTTTTAACTGTGGCAGCCATCTTGAATTTCTGGCCGATCTGAAATGTTGCTAGGATCATTTAGACATCAAGAGCAACATTCCTGTGAAGTTTCATGAAAATCCGTCAAGTAGTTTCAGAGGAGTAGTCGCTACAAGTTTTCATTATATAACTATGTAAACAAAGATGGCCGCTGGCAGCCATGTTCAACGTCAAATCAAAACGATTTTCGACAAGGACCAACATCATGTCATGCTGATCATTTTAGAAAAAGTCCCATATCAATATCACTTATAGTTTTCAAGAAGTAGTCGCTACAAACTTGAATTTAAAAAATCTATTTTTAGCTTTGGCGGCCATCTTGGATTTCACATCAACATGAATTTTTGCTAGGATCAACTAGACTTCATGGGCAACATTTCTGTAAAGTTTTATGAATATCCATCCAGTAGTTTCAGAGGAGTAGTCGCTACAAATAAAAGTTAACGGACGGACAGACGGACAGACGGACAGACGGACGGACGACGGACGCCGCACCACGGCATAAGTTCTGCTGATCTCTGATCAGTAGAGCTAAAAAGATCGGACAGGGAATGTAGCATTCAAGGAGGACAGTCAACCACAAAACACAGAAACAAACACGCAAACAGACAAACAAGAAGGCATAAGTAATCATCAATGCAAAATACATCACAAACACAAAAGGGTTGACAATAGGGCTACCGCCTTGGAACAGTCAGTGGCAAAGTAGGCCACTGGGGGTTTAAAGGGTGCACAAGACCTCACACTTACCCTACTGTCATCCCATTTAAACAGGACAGTGTAAATAAAGAAATCTCCGCCATTATCTAATTATCCAGATACCTAGAGGAATCATTAAAGGCTTCAATTACATTCGCCTGAGTATCTGATGAAAGGCTCAACATGAAATCTCTTCCATAGCAATACAAAAACAAATCTGTGACAAAAGGTGCACAGTTGGTAAAATACGTTAGTAAAATACGCTTTTTAACCAACTGTCGTAGTAAAATACACTTTAATATTGTTACAGGCCAAAAATGTATTTTTTTCTTTAGCGAAAGTGTTTTTGAATGATAGCAATGCATTTGTGTTTGATACGTTGATGTAGTAAGCTTTTACATAGTGTAGAAAAGTCACAAGTACTTATGGATGAAACATGACGATATTGCAAATTTGATCAAGAACGTCTCTTGAATTGTTAATTGACTAAAATAGCTGGTTTGTATGGTGTTTACGTCATTTTCCACACATGTAAGGTTATATATGACGGTCGATTTTTTGTGGTGGAGGCAGACCACCCGCTTTTCCTGGGTAGAACCAGTACTGTACACCTCCCACCATCCGTAAGAATCGACACTTCCTCACTTACAAGTCGAGCTCCTAGTGGGATAGATTAATTCCAGAATTGTCATAAGCTTTAGCACACTATTGTTTAGTACACTATTGTTTAAGAAATATAAAAAGATCGGACAGGGAAAGTAGCATTCAAGGAGGACAGTCAACCATAAAACACAGAAACAAACACGCAAACAGACAAACAAGAAGGCAAAAGCAATAATAAATGCAAAGGACATCACAAACACAAAAGGGTTGACAATAACGTGATCTTTAACGGCAGTAAGACAAGTCGTTAACAGTTTGGAGATGTTTGTAGTGGCGCAGGCACTTGAACTCGAAATAAATCGAGCTTTGTCAACCGTTTTGTGTTTGTGATTTCGTTTGCATTTATTATTGATTTTGCATTCTTGTTTGTCTGTTTACGTGTTTGTTTCTGTGTTTTGTGGTTGACTGTCCTCCTTGAATGCTACTTTCCCTGCTCGATCATTTTATATTTCTTATAAGGTTGTCTATTTAATTTGGGATTCCAATAAATTGTTGGAAGTTTGTTTCGTTTTCGTCTACTCCAGTCTTGAATGAATGAATGAATGAATGGTGTTTTACGGCACGTCGACACAAAAATAAGTCATATTATGCGCAAAAACTGAATGAATGAATGAATGGTGTTTTACGGCACGTCGACACATAAAAAGATCATAATGCGCGCAAAAACTGACAAAAGATGAAGAAATAAAGCAGTTATTGAAAGTTAATATAAACGTATAAAGATAAAAATATTTATAAATAAGGGATGATATGGTAGTAAAATAATCTATGTATGTAAATCAACAAATGCCCGATAAATAAGTAAATATATATGTAAGAATATATTATAATGATTTATATTGTCTGATTTCTTTCAGAAAATCTAAAACAAGACTAAAATCTATAGTATCAAATAACTCTTTCATAGTATTAACATTGTAGTACCTTCAACGCATACGATCAAAGTCTACACATTCTTACAAGATGTGTTTGACCGTTAACGGGATCTAAGTCTACACATTCCAATAAGATGTGTTTGACCGTTAACGGTGCAAAGCAGGGTACACATTCTGGTAATTGCTCACATTGTATTAAATATGAATGAGAGTATTTATGTATGTATAAATGACGATGGACGTATGTACGAGTTAAATAAATTAATGTTCTGTGCTGTTCGGTTCATAAAAGGGTTGACAATAAGGCTACAGTACTGGAACGGTCCGTGACAAAAAAGGTCGCTGGGAGTTTATACCAGATTCTAGGGCGCACCAAACATCTCTCTTACCCTATTGCCATCCAATAAAAGGAGAGGGTGTAAACAAGGATTTCCAAATATTTATAAAAGTCGAACAGGAAATGAAGCTTTCACAGAACACAGTACACACCAAACATAGAAAAAGAGAAACATGAATGGCAATGTTAATAAAGAATGAAGGTATATGGCGTCACAAACACAAAAAGGGTTGACAATAGGGCTACCGCCATGGAACGGTCAGTGGTAAAAAAGGCCGATGGGTGTTTTAACCAGGTTCTAGGGTGGTGCACCAAAACTCTTCATCCCAATAAAACGGGACAGTGTATATAAAGAAATCTCCATCAAAATCTTTATTCACGCCTCGTTTGCGAAAAGTTTAAAACGAGGCTATAAACGCACCGGAATGAATGAATGGTGTTTTACGGCACGTCGACACATAAATAGGTCATATTGTGCGCAAAAAATTATGAAAATGAAGTATTAATTAAAAATTAATGTAAATATATAAAGATAAAACTATTAAAAATAAAATTAAAATAAGGGATGATAAGGTGTAATATAAACTATGTATGTAAATCAATAAATGCCCGGCAACGGGTATATAAACAAGTAAATATATATAAGAACACATTACAATGATTTATATAGTCTGATCTCTTTCAAGAAATCTAAAACAAGACTAAAATCTACAGTATCAAATAACTCTTTCATAGCATTAACATTGTAGTATCTTTGACGCATAGAATCAAAGTATACACATTCCAATAAGATGTGTTTGACCGTTAACGGTGCAAAGCAGGGTATACATTCCGGTAATTGCTCACCTTGTAATAAATATGAATGAGTATAACGTGTATGCCCTATCCTGCACCGGGCTAGGACAACTTCCTCTCGACGAATGGGTCTACTAGAAGAACGCCATTCTCCGAGTAACGGTTTAATTGGATGGAGTTTATTGTTAACTGACAAATCCCAAGCGGCTTGCCAAGAGTTACGAATATATGTGTTAATACAACTTTTAAAATCAGTATAAGGTAATTTGGTATTAGTTATATGTAAATCTAATGCTGCCTTAGCAGCACTATCAGCTCTATCATTACCACGTATTCCTACATGGCTTGGAAGCCAGCAGAAAATAATAACATTATCAATTATAAGAGAATTGTACTTTTCTAAAAGTTGAAGCACAACTGGGTTATCATGTTTCATATTACCCAGTGCTTGAAGAGATGAAAGGGAATCAGAAAAGATTACAAAATGGTCATCATCAGATTCCTGAATATAATTTAAGGCAAGTTCAATTGCCTTAAGTTCAGCTGAAAAGATAGAGGCCTTGTCAGGCAGGCGGCTCTTTATGCTGTGTTTGTGAACAACAGCTGCTGCAGCTACCTTATCTCCATCTTTAGAGCCATCTGTGTAGATATGTTGAAAGTCATAGTATTTCGATTTAAATTCATTAAATTTGCTTTGAAAGACAGTAGGGTCTGTACTGGATTTGTTATTATTACAAAAATCAAAAATAATTGTTGGAGTTTCCAAAGTCCACGGTGGAATTTGTGGTACTTTGTACTTGGCAACCAAATTAAGGTCGATTTCAGTGTCTCTTAATTTTGTTTTAATACGAAGACCAAATGGTCGAATGGCCTTCGGTTTTCGATCAAAAAGAGGTTCACAACTAGGATTAAAAACATTATCGAAAGTTGGGTTTGAAGGGTTAGACTTTAATTTAATGGCGTATTGAAGAGCTAATTTGTCTCGTCTGTGAGACAGTGATGGTTCATTGGATTCAACATATAGACTTTCGGCTGGTGATGTACGAAAGGCACCTAAGGCGAGTCGTAATCCTTGATTATGTATAGGGTCGAGCATCTGCAAGTACGACTTGCGAGTCGATCCATATACTATTGAGCCGTAGTCCAGCTTGGATCTGATAAGAGATCTGTAAAGTCGCAAGAGGACTTTTCGATCTGCTCCCCAATTAGTGTTTGCAACAACTTTAAGTAAGTTAAGAGCTTTAAGGCATTTGGCCTTCAAGTATTTAAGGTGTGGTATAAACGTTAATTTACGGTCGAAAATAAGACCAAGGAATTTTGTCTCATCCACTACTGGTATTGGTGACCCATCCAGTGTTAGATGAGGGTCTTCATGATGTCTACAAAGTTGATAAAAGTGCATACAATTAGTTTTAGATTTAGAAAATTTAAAACCATTTTCATCAGACCAGGTCTGAAGTTTATTGAGACATTGTTGTAATTGTCTCTCGATAGTATTCATGTTTTTTGCACGATAACATATAACAAAGTCGTCAACATATAGCGAACAATCCACACCTGGATTGATGCATTTTACTATACTGTTAATCTTTATATTAAAAAGTGTGACAGATAGTATGCTGCCCTGTGGAACACCCATCTCCTGTTCATGAATATCAGAGAGGGTTGAACCCATTCGGACACGAAACTGTCTATCATCTAAGAATTTCTCTATAAAAATGGGTAATCGGCCTCTAAGACCAATGTCATGTAGATCATTCATAATACCGTACTTCCATGCAGTATCATAAGCTTTCTCCAAGTCAAAAAATACAGCGACTAAATGTTCTTTTTTTATGAAAGCTTCCCTAATAAACGATTCAAATCGTATGAGATTGTCTGTTGTGCCTCGTTGGCGCCGGAATCCACTTAGATACTTTGTTATCAGTTTGTTGGACTCCAGGTACCAAACGAGTCTCTCATTAATCATTCGTTCCATGGTTTTACATATACAACTCGTTAAAGCGATTGGGCGATAATTTATTGGGTCCGTATGATCCTTTCCAGGTTTGGGGACTGGAATAACGATTCCTACCCGCCAAGAATCGGGGAAGATTCCTGTCACCCAAACCTTATTAAATATATCAAGAAGGGTAGAGAGACAGGATTCAGGTAAATGTTTTAGTAATTGATAATGGATATCATCAGGACCAGCTGATGTATCATGAGCCTTATTAAGGGACTCTCGAAGTTCTTTGAGAGTGAATAGTTTATTGTATTTTTCCAAGTTTTTCGACTTGAAGTTCAGCTTCTTCTGTTCTTTTTGTTTCTTATTTTTCAGAAAATTTGGTTGACAATTTTCAGAAGAAGAATTTTTTGAAAAAGTTTCTGCCAAAGTGTTTGCAATATCTTTGACAGATGTTATATCTCCATTATCTGTTTTAAGATGATTTACAGTACTAGAATTACCTTTACCACTTATTTTCCGGACCATGTCCCATGTCTTCTTAAGAGATGAGCGAGAATTCAGCCTAGAGACGTAAGTTCTCCAGGATTTCCTCTTGCTATCCTTAATAGTACGACGGGCTTTCGCACGAAAAACTCTAAAGTTATCTAAATTTGTTTGAGTTGGCCGCAAGTTAAAATTATTTAATGCAGCTTTACGATCGCTGACTGCCTTTTTGCAGTCATCGTCGTACCATGGTTTATGTGGGCGTTTAGGATCTGCCGAGGTTTTTGGAATGGTTTGATCAGCTATATCGTGAAGAGTTTTGGTAAAAAGAGCAGTTGCGTCTTCGACATCCTCGAAAACGGAAGGCTTTAATTGTTCCTCGCAAAGAGATTGAAACGTAGTCCAATCAGCCTTGCGAAGTTTCCATCGTTGCGTTTTTTCGAGAAGTGGAGGGCCGATATTTTCAAGAAATATGGGGAAGTGGTCACTTCCACAAAGGTCGTCTCCAACACTCCACGAAAAATCCATCAAAAGCGTTGGATCGCATATTGTTAAATCAATGGAAGAATGAGAGCCTGTAGCAGGATGTAAGTAAGTATGTGACTTATTATTAAAAAGACACAAATTGTTTTTGGCTAAGAAATCCTCAATTTTCTTGCCTTTATCGTTTATATCTTTACAACCCCAGATGTAGTTGTGTGCATTAAAATCGCCCAAGAGTATAAAAGGTGATGGCAATTGTGCAACTAGGTGATTTAGATCTTTAGGGTCTAGTGAAGAACTAGGTGGTAAATATAAGGAACATATTGTTATGACTCTGTGCATAGTAACACTGACCGCAATAGCTTGCAAATTTGTTTTCAAGGCAACAGGTCTGTGAGGAATGTTTCGATTAACGATTATCGAAACTCCACCAGTGGCCTTGTCCCCGGTATCACAAATATGATTGTATAGTGAGTATTGTTTAAAAGATACCTTATCACTTGTCTTCAAGAATGTTTCTTGAAGACAAAAGGCAATAGGGTTGTGTTCATTTAAAATTAAGCTGATTTCATCATAATTTGGTTTCAAACCTCGACAATTCCATTGAATGATCTTATTAGTTTTACCCATTATTTAGCGCTAAGGCGATTTTTAATTTTGTTTTTATTTTTGGCCTTAGATTTAGGAGAGGTCTTAGGAGACTCAAGCAGCGACATCTCCACTGATGGATCCTCCTCCCCGGAAGAAGTCAGCTGAAGTGGCACCTCAACTAACCTTTCATGAGAGGATGGAAGTGGCAGTGCAGCTGCCGGCTCTGAAATGTCCATAAGCTGTTCAAATTTGTTATGCAGCTCAATAGGGCCATTAGACACCTTTGGCTGCTCCTTGTGCTCCCCAGTTGGAGAAGCACTAGGCTTTCCAACTTCCCTAGTTGGAGCAGCACTAGGCTTTCCAACTTCCTTAGTTGGAGCAGCACTAGGCTTTCCAACTTCCTTAATTGGAGCAGCACTAGGCCTTCCAACCGAGGTAGTATTAGGCCTCACGACTGGGGAACTACTAGACTTCACAGTCTTAGAAGAACCCCCTTTCCAATTCTGAGAAATTGGCATGCTCTTGACATTGCCAGAGCTTGCCGATTTTGTGTTTGATTTAAATGATAAAGTTTGATTAGATGAAAAGTTTAATTTGGGTTTGTTGAGTTGTATTTGTTGACTTTTGTTTGGATTTGATACTGAGGAAGTATTCTTTGTATTTTGAATTTCTGACTGTGGTTCGTATTGAGTACCTGCATCCCTGCATTCTGTGTGTGTTGCTTTTGTTTTGAGAATAGATGCGTAAGAGGTTGGACTTGAAATTTTATATTTTTCTTCTATCAATTTCCGTGCTTCTGGAAAGGGAATGTTTTGTGTATATTTAACTGTTATGATTTCTTTTGCTTTTTTAAATTTTTCACATGATTTTGAATTTGCGTGATGTCCCAGACCGCAGTTGGTACATTTGAGGTCGTTAGGACAATCTGGTTCGTTATGCTTGAATGCAGACTCGCCACATTTACCACAACGTTCTTCTTTAGTACACCTGGAGTTGTGGTGCCCAAAGCCTTGGCAGTTGTAGCAACGTAACGGGTTTGGAATGTAGGCGTCAACATGCAATTGCAGATATGCCACCTTTATTGTTTTTGGTAAGACGGGTGTTGAAAATGTGAGGATGATAGTATTTGTACTGATAATTTTGTCATTCCTCTTTATGGTTATTCGACGAGCCGCAGTTACCAACTGTGGCGCAAGCTCGTGAATAATTTCGTCTTCAGGTAGTCCGGAGAGATCCGGGCACCTGATGACGCCTTTGGAGATGTTCAAAGAGGAGTGAGGGTAGCATTTGACTTTTGTGTTTAAAATTTGTTTAATAGTGAGTAAATTATCCGAATGAGAATTTTTTTCTGTTTCAATAAGAAGAGTTTTGTTCTTTAATTTTTTAATTTGTTTGACATGTCCGGCAATGGAATGGACAGTTTTCTCGATAATAAAAGGTGATATATCTGCAACAGGCCTTTCCCCGTCTTCCGATTCGATGATGAGAAACCGAGGAAAGGACTTGTTGATCACTGGTTCCTCAGTATCAGATTCATGTTCTGTTTTTTTGCGTTTGTTTGTAGTTTGTGCGTTTTGTGATGCCATGATGGGCGTTAAGAATTCATCTTCCACGCTTCTCACCCACCTCGGAGTCCAACAAGGGGACATTTTGCTGTGGATATCCAACAGTCAAAATGCCAAGAATACGTAGAAGGTATACTCATATAAAGCTAACGCATCAGACCCCCCATACCACCCAGCGGACATAACCCCTTAACTAAAAAGTCAAAGAGCCGCACTTATGTTCCGCTTAAAAAGTGGCACAAGTATAGCCATATAGCGTTTTGAAATACATGATTAGCCCGTGCGCCACCGCCATAAAAGACCCTATCTATATAATGTTTAAAGTAGAACAATATAAAAAGTAAGTAAGATACAGTGTACTGGTACTGTCTGAATAATAAGGTCGGATCTCTTATAGCTGGCGTGACAAACCGATTGATCAGATCGGGCCAAATCTGACCGCCCGTCTAGTTGAAGTCCGGACCAAAGTGGTGTGTTGCAACGTGGAGATAACTATCAGATCTCCACGCCACTCAACCACCAGGACTCCCTTCTCCAACGACACGGGTCGCCACCCACGGTCAACAGGTGGGTTACATTTCGGGGGGGGGGGGTTCTACCCCTCTGCTAAGTAACGAGCAGTCGCCACCCACGTAAACGCACCGGAAAGCTGTTTGTGACTCACCAAACCAGGAAATGTTGACAAGTAAAGGCCCCTTCGTGGACAAGAAGCTTACTAAACGTGCCTGATTTATCGATGGGAGATGTCACAACTATAATCGAAAGTGTATCAAAAGCTCCTAAGAACATCCTGAGTAAAGGATACAAGCTTTTCGCTGGGTCCAATATCCACGACGTCGAAGGTATAGTACAATTTCATGAAAATAAAAGTAGAAAAAATATGATGTTAATCTCAATTAGAATGAAACCATGTTGATGTTAGTTTAACGCACATATCTACATAATACATACACATGAATAAAACAGGTTCGAACAGCATATACCTGTTGGATACACCTACCGAGTTGTCTAGTGTCACTGGCTCGAGACCACTATACTTGACCACTATTCTTAGAGTTTACCATTTTTCAAGCAGTGGGTGCTAAAAACGTACTGATTTTTCCTCGTCCCTTTACATGGGTGTTGTGACCGGCAGGATATTTACTGACAGTCTCTTTAGCTGAGGTATCTAGCTATGGATATCTAGCAACCTGTGTTTTTGCCACTGACCGTTTCAAGGTGGAAGCCAAATAGTGAACCTCAATTGTTTATGTTTGTGACATCATATGCCTTTATTCCGTATCAACATTGCAATTTCTTTTTGTCGTTTTGCGTGTTTTGGGGGTTTCTGTGTTCTGTGAAAGCTGCATTTCCTGTTCGACTTTTATACATGTACATACCTTTTGTGTGATATTTTGGGGTAACAAATATAAAGTTAAGGGATGAAGGAAAGTAGTAGGACTCAGCTGGTGTATGTAAATAGATATAGATATAAAACTCGAACAGGAAAAACAGCATCCAAGGACGACAGTCAACCATCAACACACACAGAAACAAAGAACACATTTAAATAAAATGCCAAATAAGACGTCACAAACTGAAAAAGACAATAGGGCTACCACCTTGAAACGGTCAGTGGGAAAAAAGGCCGCTGGGGGTTTAAACCAGGTTCTAGTGTGCGCCAAACCTCACACTTACCCTACTGTCAACCCAATAAAACGGGACTGTAAATAAAGAAATCCCCGCCATGAACTATTCTCTAACCAACAAGGCAGCATTAATAGGTAATATAAGTGTCTATAGATACAATTCTTATAAGCATGTTACTACTGTCTCGCCATAGACCTAGCTTTTCTGGCGATATGGTAGAGTGTCCGCTGTGCATGCGAGAGTTTTGAGTTCAAACCCGGCCGAGTGTACTAATTTTTTGTCGTCTGTTTACAATTTTAATTTAACTAGTGCCGACTGCGTGGTCTTGTAGAAAGACATGTTGATTCTTGATTGATATGTTGTAGGGTTGTTAAACCAAATTCACCTCGCCTCTCACCGTTGGGGTTCGAATCCCACCGGGGCATGCGGGTGAGTTTACGTGAGAAAGTTTGATTCCTAGAGATGTTGGGCGATATACAGTATTGGTCCTACCCAGGAATAAGTGGGTGGTTTACACTCAATATAGATGATCATACATAGCCTAAAATGTGCTGGAAAATGATGTTAAACCCTAATCTAAATTAAATCAGATGATATGTTTGTAGATATTAGATACTTTTAGCTGACAAACAATTCTGCTGGCATACAAACATTTCTGTTGGGAGATTACTAAAATAATGCCTGATTTTAGCTTCATTTTTATTTAACCGATTTCTTTTTTCAGTGAAAGTAAATGTTAGAAGAAGGGTGTCATATGATGTGTTTGTGTTTTCGGTCAATGGCAAATAATGAACTGCCTCATAAGCTGTCGGTAAGAGTTGTTTTAACGTAATAATTTAGCCTTACACCAGTTTGTTTACACTTGGGTTTTGTTTTTTGTTTTGTTTATTTGCAATAAATTATCGCCCAATCGCTTTAACGAGTTGTATATGTAAAACCATGGAACGAATGATTAATGAGAGACTCGTTTGGTACCTGGAGTCCAACAAACTGATAACAAAGTATCAAAGTGGATTCCGGCGCCAACGACGCACAACAGACAATCTCATTCGATTTGAATCGTTTATCAGGAAAGTTTTCATAAAAAGGAACATCTAGTCGCTGTATTTTTTGGAGAAAGCTTATGATACTGCATGGAAGTACGGTATTATGAATGATCTTCATGACATTGGTCTTAGAGACCGATTACCCATTTGTATAAAGAATTTCTTAGATGATAGGCAGTTTCATGTCCGAATGGGTTCACCCCTCTCTGATATTCATGAACAGGTGATGGGTGTTCCACAGGGCAGCATACTCTCTGTCACACTTTTTAATATGGATTGTTCTCTATATGTTGACGACTTTGTTATATGTTATCGTGCAAAAAACATGAATACTATTGAGAGACAATTACAACAATGTCTCCTTGTATGCACTTTTGTCAACTACGCAAACATCACGAAGACCCTCATCTAACACTGGGCGGTTCACCTTTACCAATAGTGGATGAGACAAAATTCCTAGGTTATATTTTTGACCGTAAATTAACGTTTATACCACACTTTAAATACTTGAAGGCCAAATGCAACTTACTTAAAGTTGTTGCAAACACTAATTGGGGAGCAGATCGAAAAGTCCTCTTGCGACTTTACAGAACTCATCAGATCCCAGCTGGACTACGGCTCAATAGTATATGGATTGACTCGCTAGTATATGGATTGACTCGCAAGTCATACTTGCAGATGCTCGATCCTATACATAATCAAGGATTGCGATTAGGAGCCTTTCGTACATCACCAGCCGAAAGTCTATATGTTGAAGCTAATGAACCATCACTGTCTCATAGGCGGGACAAATTAGCCCTTCAGTATACCATTAAATTACAATCTAACTCTTCAAATCCAACTTTCGATACTGTTTTCAATCCTACTTATGAACTTTATTTTGATCGAAAACCGAAGGCCATTCGGCTATTTTGTCTTCGTATTAAACCAAAATTAAGAGTCACTGAAATCGACCTAAATTTGATTGCCAAGTACAAAGTACCACAAATTCCACCTTGATTGCCAAGTACAAAGTACCACAAATTCCACCGTGGACTTTGGAAACACCAACAATTATTTTTGATCTTTGTAATGGTAACAAATCCATTTAAGATCCTACTATCTTTCAAAGCAAATGTGATCAAATTAAATCGAAATACAGTAACTTTCAACATATATACACAGATGGTTCTAAAGATGGAGATAAGGTAGCTGCAGCAGCTGTTATTCACAAACACAGCATAAAGAGCCGCCTGCCTGACAAGGCCTCTATCTTTTCAGCTGAATTTAAGGCAATTGAACTTGCCTTAAATTATATTCAGGAATCTGATGATGAACAATATCATGCAACACCAACAATTATTTTTGATCTTTGTAATAGTAACAAATCCAGTACAGATCCTACTGTCTTTCAAATCAAATCGAAATGCAGTAACTTTCAACATATATACACAGATGGTTCTAAAGATGGAGATAAGGTAGCTGCAGCAGCTGTTATTCACAAACACAGCATAAAGTGCCGCCTGCCTGACAAGGTCTCTATCTTTTCAGCTGAATTATATGCAGGAATCTGATGATGACCATTTTGTAATATTTTCTGATTCCCTTTTATTTTTATCTCTTCAAGCACTGGGGAATATGAAACATGATAACCCAGTTGTGCTTCAGCTTTTAGAAAAGTACAATTCTCTTAAAGTTGATAATGTTATTATTTTCTGCTGGCTTCCAAGCCATATAGGAATACGTGATAATGATAGAGCTGATAGTGCTGCTAAAGCAGCATTAGGTTTACATATATATAATACTAAATTACCTTATTCTGATTTTAAAAGTTGTATTAACACATTTATTCGTAACTCTTGCCAAGCCGCTTGGGATTTGTCAGTTAACAATAAATTCCATTCAATTAAACCGTTACTTGGAGAATGGCGTTCTTCTGGTAGACCCATTCGTCGAGAAGAAGTTTTTCTAGCCCGGTGCAGTATAGGGCATACACGTTATACTCATTCATATTTATTACAAGCTGAGCAATTACCAGAATGTATACCCTGCTTTGCACCGTTAACGGTGAAACACATCTTATTGGAATGTGTAGACTTTGATCCTATGCGTGAAAGGTACTACAATGTTAATACTATGAAAGAGTTATTTGATACTATAGATTTTAGTCTTGTTTTAGATTTCCTAAAAGAGATCAGACTATATAGATCATTATAATGTGTTCTTATATATATTTACTTGTTTATACTCCCGTTGACGGGCATTTGTTGATTTACATACATAATTTATATTACACCTTATCATCCCTTATTTTTTTAATAGTTTTATCTTTATATATTAAAATTAATTTTTAATTAATACTTCATTTCTACATTTTTCATCAATTTTTGCGCACAATATGACCTATTTATGTGTCGACGTGCCGTAAAATACCATTCATTCATTCATTCATTCACCTATTATCACCTATTTTAGGGTGATGTGATTTATCAACTTCGAAAGATTCTTGGTCATGATCACTTTCATTCTATCTTTGTTAAACTTGTTAAAAAGTTTATCAAAAGAGGTTATGACCGTATCATTTTGAAACGTACTGCATGCTTGGTGGTGGACCCATTTACAGTTCGACACTATGCTTTTCTCTTTAATTGTATGATGGACAGGCTGTGGACCCTATGATGATGCCTACCTAAAGCCCATTGGGACGGTGGCGGTTGATGTTTGTCTATGATCTTTCTTGTCGTGCCCTTAATGGTGTATTCTCTTGTTGCTCTGGCTTCTGCTAAGTCACTGAGTACCTTCATTGTGGCTTTCTAGGCTATTGTTTTTTTGTATTATATTTACATGAGCATATTTGTGTTTTACTTATATTGCCTATTGATGCTGCCTTGTTGGTTAGATATTAGATAATGGCGGGGATTTCTTTATTTACACTGTCCTGTTTTAATGGGATGACAGTAGGGTAAGTGTGAGGTTTGGTGCACCCTAGAACCGGTTTAAACCCCCCAGTGGCCTACTATGCCACTGACGGTTCCGAGGCGGTAGCCCTATTGTCATCCCTTTTGAGTTTGTGTTGTCGTTTGCATTTATTCTTACTTTTGCCTTTTTGTTTGTCTGTTTGCGTGTCTGTTTCTGTGTTTTGTGGTTGACTGTCCTCCTTGAATGCTACTTTCCCTTTCCGATCTTTTTATATTTCTTAAAATCAGTATAAGGTAATTTCGTATTATATATATGTAAACCTAATGCTGCCTTAGCAGCACTATCCTCTCTATAATTACCACGTAATCATACATGACTAGGAAGCCAGCAGAAAATAATAACATTATCAACTATAAGAGAATTGTACTTTTCTAAAAGTTGAAGCACAACAGGATTATCATGTTTAATATTACCCAGTGCTTGAAGAGATGAAAGGGAATCAGAAAAGATTACGAAATGGTCAACATCAGATTCCTGAATAAAACTTAAGGCAAGTTCAATTGCATTGCCTTAAGTTCAGCTGAGAAGATAGAGGTCTTGTCAGGTAGGCGGCTCTTTATGTTATGTTTGTGAACAACAGCTGCTGGAGCTACCTTGACTCCATCTTTAAAACTATATGTGTATATTTCGATTTAATTTCATTAAATTTGCTTTAAAAGACAGTAGGGTCTGTACTGGATTTGTTACTATTACAAAGATCAAAAATAATGGTTGGTGTTTCATGAAAATAAGACCAAGGAATTTTGTCTCATCCACTTATGGTATTGGTGACCAATCAAGTGTTAGATGAGGGTTTTCATGATGTTTACGTAGTTGACAAAAATGCATACGACTAGTTTTCGAGTTTTAGAGAGACCAGGTCTGAAATTTATTGAGACATTGTTGTAATTGCTCAGCTTGTAATAAATATGAATGATTATAGTCGCAAGAAGACTTTTCGATCTGCTCCCCAATAAGTGTTTTAAGTAAGTTAAGAGCTTTAAGGCATTTGACCTTCAACGTTAATTTACGGTCGAAAATAAGACCAAGGGATTTTGTCTCATCAACTACTGGTATTGGTGACCCATTCAGTGTTAGATGAGGGTCTTCATGATGTTTACGAAGTTGAAAAAAGTACATACAAAGACATTGTTGTAATTGTCTCTCGATAGTGTTCATGTTTTTTGCACGATAACATATAACAAAGTCGTCAGCATATAGAGAACAATCCACACCTGGATTGATGCATTTTACTATACTGTTAATCTTTATATTAAAATATGTGACAGAGAGTATGCTGCCCTGTGGAAAACCCATCTCCTGTTCATGAATATCAGAGAGGAAATTGTCTATCATCTAAGAATTTCTCTATACAAATGGGTAATCGGCCTCTAAGACCAAAGTCATGCATGATATATAGGGTCCAATAGAAACCACAGCGTTCGAACGAAATGGCATCGTAGGTCCGCACTGTACTGCAAACAAGGACTTGAAACTACAACCCCCCAGTCGGTGGTGGGGTGTTAAGAATCAACCGACTGCTCGTTACTTAGCAGAGGGGTAGAACCCCCCCGAAATGTAACCCACCTGTTGACCGTGGGTGGCGACCCGTGTCGTTGGAGAAGGGAGTCCTGGTGGTTGAGTGGCGTGAAGATCTGGTAGTTATCTCCACGTTGCAACACACCACTTTGGTCCGGACTTCAACTAGACGGGCGGTCAGATTTGGCCCGATCTGATCAATCGGTTTGTCACGCCAGCTAAAAGAGATCCGAACTTATTATTCAGACAGTACCAGTACACTGTATCTTAACTTACTTTTTATATTGTTCTACTTTAAACATTATATAGATAGGGTCTTTTATGGCGGTGGCGCACGGGCTAATCATGTATTTCAAAACGCTATATGGCTATACTTGTGCCACTTTTTAAGCGGAATATAAGTGCGGCTCTTTGACTTTTTAGTTAAGGGGTTATGTCCGCTGAATGGTATGGGGGGTCTGATGCGTTAGCTTTATATGAGTATACCTTCTACGTATTCTTGGCATTTTCCTGTTGGATATCCACAGCAAATGTCCCCTTGTTGGACTCCGAGGTGGGTGAGAAGCGTGGAAGATGAATTCTTAACGCCACATGATGGCATCACAAAACGCACAAACTACTAACAAACGAAAAAAAAACAGAACATGAATCTGATACTGAGGAACCAGTGATTAACCAGTCCTTTCCTCGTTTTCTTATTATCGAATCGGAAGACGGGGAAAGGCCTGTTGCAGATATGTCACCTTTTGTAATAGAGAAAACTGTCCATTCCATTGCTGGACATGTTAAACAAATAAAAAAAATAAAGAACAAAACTCTTCTTTTTGAAACAGAAAAAAAATCTCATTCGGATAATTTACTCACAATTAAACAAATTTTAAACACAAAAGTCAAATGCTACCCTCACTCCTCTTTGAACATCTCCAAAGGCGTCATCAGGTGCCCGGATCTCTCCGGAGTACCTGAAGACGAAATTATTCACGAGCTTGCGCCACAGTTGGTAACTGCAGCTCGCCGAATAACCATAAAGAGGAATGATAACATTATTAATACAAATACTATCATACTCACATTTGCAACACCCGTCTTACCAAAAACAATAAAGGTGGCATATCTGCAATTGCATGTTGACGCCTACATCCCAAACCCGTTACGTTGCTACAACTGCCAAGCATTTGGGCACCACGACTCCAGGTGTACTAAAAAAGAACGTTGTGGTAAATGTGGCGAGTCTGCATTCAAGCATAACGAATCAGATTGTCCTAACGACCTCAAATGTACCAACTGCGGTCTAGGACATCACGCAAATTCAAAATCATGTCAAAAATTTAAAAAAGAAAAAGAAATCATAACAGTTAAATATACACACACAAAAAAAAAAGGATAAAAATATCGGACAGGGAAAGCAGCATTCAAGGACGACAGTCAACCACAAAACACAAAAACAAACACGCAAACAGACAAACGAAAAGACAAAAGTAATAAAAAATGCAAACGACATCACAAACACAAAACATTCCCTTTCCAGAAGCAAGGAAATTGATTGAAGAAAAATATAAAATTTCAAGTCCGACCTCTTACGCATCTATTCTCAAAACAACAGCAACACACACAGAATGCAGGGATGCAAGTACGCAATACGAACCACAGCCAGAAATTCAAAATACAAAGAATACTTCCTCAGTATCAAATCCAAACAAAAGTCAACAAACACAACTTAACAAACCAAAATTAAACTTTTCATCTAATCAAACTTTTTCATTTAAATCAAACACAAAATCGGCAAGCTTTGGCAATGTCAAGAGCATGTCAATGTCTCAGAATTGGAAAGGGGGTTCTTCTAAGACTGTGAAGTCTAGTAGTTCCCCAGTCGTGAGGCCTAATACTTCCTCGGTTGGAAGGCCTAGTGCTGCTCCAACTAAGGAAGTTGGAAAGCCTAGTGCTTCTCCAACTAGGAAGCACAAGGAGCAGCCAAAGGTGTCTAACGGCCCCTATTGAGCTGCATAACAAATTCGAACAGCTCATAGACATTACAGAGCCAGCAGCTGCACTGCCACTTCCATCCTCGCATGAAAAGTTAGTTGAGGTGCCACTTCAGCTGACTTCTTCCAGGGAGGAGGATTCATCAGTGGAGATGTCGCTGCTTGAGACTCCTAAGACCTCTCCTAAATATAAGGCCAAAAATAAAAATAAAATTAAAAGTCGCCTTAACGCTCAATAATGGGTAAAACTAATAAGATCATTCAATGGAATTGTCGAGGTTTGAAACCAAATTATGATGAAATCAGCTTAATTTTAAATGAACACAACCCTATTGCCTTTTTTCTTCAAGAAACATTCTTGAAGACAAGTGATAAGGTATCTTTTAAACAATACGCACTATACAATCATATTTGTGATACCGGGGACAAGGCGACTGGTGGAGTTTCGATAATCGTTAATCGAAACATTCCTCACAGACCTGTTGCCTTGGAAAAAAATGTGCAAGCTATTGCGGTCAGTGTTACTATGCACAGAGTCATAACAATATGTTCCTTATATTAACCACCTAGTTCTTCACTAGACCCTAAAGATCTAAATTACCTAGTTGCACAATTGCCATCACCTTTTATACTCTTGGGCGATTTTAATGCACACAACTACATCTGGGGTTGTAAAGATATAAACGATAAAGGCAAGAAAATTGAGGATTTCTTAGCCAAAAACAATTTATGTCTTTTTAATAACAAGTCACATACTTATTTACATCCTGCTACAGGCTCTCATTCTACCATTGATTTAACAATATGCGATCCAACTCTTTTGATGGATTTTTCGTGGAGTGTTGGAGACGACCTCTGTGGAAGTGACCACTTCCCCATATTTCTTGAAAATATCGGCCCTCCACTTCTCGAAAAAATGCAACGATGGAAACTTCGCAAAGCTGATTGGACTACGTTTCAATCTCTTTGCGAGGAACAATTAAAGCCTTCCGTTTTCGAGGATGTCGAAGACCGAACTTCTCTTTTTACCAAAGCTCTTCACGATATAGCTGATCAAACCATTCCAAAAACCTCGGCAAATCCTAAACGCCCACATAAACCATGGTACGACGATGACTGCAAAAAGGCAGTCAGCGATCGTAAAGCTGCATTAAATAATTTTAACTTGTGGCCAACTCAAACAAATTTAGATAACTTTAGAGTTTTTCGTGCAACAGCCCGTCGTACTATTAAGGATAGCAAGAGGAAATCCTGGAGATCTTACGTCTCTAGGTTGAATTCTCGCTCATCTCTTAAGAAGACATGGGACATGGTCCGGAAAATAAGTGATAAAGGTAAATCATCTTAAAACAGATAATGGAGATCTAACATCTGTCAAAGATATTACCAACACTTTGGCAGAAACTTTCTCAAAAAATTCTTCTTCTGAAAATTGTCAACCAAATTTTCTGAAAAATAAGAAACAAAAAGAATAGAAGAAGCTGAACTTCAAGTTAAAAAACTTGGAAAAATACAATAAACTATTCACTCTCCAAGAACTTCGAGAGTCCCTTAAAAAGGCTCATGATACATCAGCTGGTCCTGATGATATCCATTATCAATTACTAAAACATTTACCTGAATCCTGTCTCTCTACCCTTCTTGATATATTTAATAAGGTTTGGGTGACGGGAATCTTCCCCGATTCATGGCGGGAAGCAATCGTTATTCCAGTCCCCAAACCTGGAAAGGATCATACGGACCCAATAAATTATCGCCCAATCGCTTTAACGAGTTGTATATGTAAAACCATGGAACGAATGATTAATGAGAGACTCGTTTGGTACCTGGAGTCCAACAAACTGATAACAAAGTATCAAAGTGGATTCCGGCGCCAACGAGGCACAAAAGAAAATCTCATACGAGTTGAATCGTTTATTAGGGAAGCTTTCATAAAAAAAGAACATTTAGTCGCTGTATTTTTTGACTTGGAGAAAGCTTATGATACTGCATGGAAGTACGGTATTATGAATGATCTACATGACATTGGTCTTAGAGGCCGATTACCCATTTTTATAGAGAAATTCTTAGATGATAGACAGTTTCGTGTCCGAATGGGTTCAACCCTCTCTGATATTCATGAACAGGAGATGGGTGTTCCACAGGGCAGCATACTATCTGTCACACTTTTTAAAAAATACAGCGACTAGATGTTCTTTTTTTATGAAAGCTTCCCTAATAAACGATTCAAATCGAATGAGATTGTTTGTTGTGCCTCGTTGGCGCCGGAATCCACTTTGATACTTTGTTATCAGTTTGTTGGACTCCAGGTACCAAACGATTACAAAACAAGAATTTATAAAGCCATTAAGGACTATTGGTCAGTCATCTTTGAAAAAAAATCCAAAATGGATGGGATATAATTAACTGAAATTTTCATCCAAATGCATATTATAGGCATGAACATTGTCAGTGATATAATATATGACACTAATGCAACACTGTTGATGTGAACATAATATCAGAAACAATATTTATTTGGCAGAAATAGTGCCCTTTATATTCGAAAAGTTTGACGCAAGTTTACTGTTAAGATGTTTTGTTTTTTATGTTAAATAAATTTGTCCATAGAATTGTCCATTTATCTAAAATGGCACACGAGACATCATTTCTAAATAAAGTAAGCCATGTTATCACATCATCCAAAACTCACCATTGTTAAAAGTGAAGATTTTCTTTATACGCCATGTGCCTCCAACACACGCACATGATACACATGAAAAGCATGCAGGTGAATTGTAAATTGAAACATGATGTATGGTGAAACATTCGGATAAACAGGTAATTTGATCCTATTCATATGTTATTATTTAGTTTGTGCTGTTTTTATAGGAATATAATAATATAATAGAATACAAGCAAGGTTTTACGCAAGCGTAAAATAGCTGCCGAGAGACAAGAAGTTAACATAATAATATATCAAATCACGGGTGTTAAAACAATATTGAAAAAAATAAATGTTGTCACGGAGACATAAACACGCCACGACCGTTTTTTCTTACATTTTTTTCCGATTTTTACCACCAGTTCTTCCTACCAGGCATTTTACATCAAAGTGGGCGACCTCGCTTCTTTCTGTCCAAAAACCTTGACATGCCTTACATATTGATTACAATTACCTTGGTATACGACGTGCTAGAAGTACAAATCACCACATAAATACAATTGTTCGCGTGTGCGTTAGAGTGTACATTATTACAACACATATAAACGGTTCACTGTTACCATGTGTAATTATTAAGATTGCGTTATCAAAGTGACAAATGTAAAGGAATAATATTATAAAATTATTGCCTTTTAGTGAGGTCGATATGTATATTTATCGACCTAAGGAAAGTGATATCGACCGAGGCGATAGCCGAGATCGATATCACTTTTCTGAGGTCGATAAATACACATTACATAATTGTCTCTGATTTATATAGGAAATACAGGGAAAAGAAATCTATATCTACTCGTTTGCTCTAATGGAAAATAGATCTGGGAAATATCTATTTCCCAGATCGGAACATTGCTCGGCCTTTTCAGTCAGTGGCGGAAATGCCAAATGACGTTCCGATTGTTTTACGGACGTCTTCGTCAGATTCCGTCACTAGGAAATAACGATTACGAAATTAACGAAGAGTTCCGGTTCCACTTGTTCTGTTTGTATGACGTAACGCCGTCTTGGATGATGTAACGTCGTCTTGGCGTTCTCGTGCAAACTGGTTTAAAAAGGCGTGAATCATTAGAAATATTAATAAAACATCATTTAAAATTATGTAATATATAGTTTAATAACCAGTGTTTTTGAGATACTGAAAATATCTCCCTCGCTAGGTAAATGGCCCCGATATAAGAACTCGTTCTCCGCACTCGTTCTTATATCGGGCCATTTCTCTACCTCGGGAGATATTTCCCGTATCTCAAAAACACTGATTATTAAACTCTATATATCGACCGAACCTAAAAGGCAACAATTATTTTATTGTTAAATCAAATTATCATTTATTATCATTAAATCGAATTCTGAAATTTTGAATTTTGAATTTTTGAATTTTGAAATTCTGAATTTTGGAATTTTGAATTTTTAATATTCATGGAAATTGAATTTTTCATATTTACTTTTCACAGGTCAATAGACAAAAGTCAATATACGTTTTTCAGGTCAATATACCTTTTTATTTTTAATCATGTGATCAACTTTTAACCAATTGCATTCATTGAATAATTTGATTTAATAATAAAAACCAATGAAAATTTAAAAAAAAGAAAGAAAAAAAAGGGAAGGCAGCAGGCCTGAACCCTACCTGAATTTTTCGTCGCTAATAAACATATAATATTAATGATTTCAGTAGACTGGTTTACGAAAACGTCATTTCAGCAAGTGAAATGGTAACCTTTCAACATTACAAAATATGTGTTTATACCATTCAAGTTTTTCAGACGAGTTCTCTAGGAATTCAAGTTGTAAAGCATGTTTATAGCTGAAAAAACTCAAAGAAACTATTCATTACTACCTTACCATGTGCAATTACTAAAGCAATATCAGAGTCCGGCAGCGAATAATGTTTAATTACTCTTGTGTTGCCATGTTTCTATTTACAACAGTCACTCAGTTGTGTTTAATACATCCAAAAATATAGTTGCCATTTATAACAGTTTGACAATTAAAACCCGTCAGTGCCACCATACTATAGCATTGAGATTATTTTGAAAGTACATGCCATTGAAAAAATAGCTTCTTTTTTTTTATAACGATTGACTTTTTAAAATGCTGATGATGTGATAACATGGCATATTTAATTTAGAAATGATGTCTCGTGTGCCGTTTTTAGATAAATGGACAATTCTATGGACAAATGTATTTAACATAAAAAACAAAACATCTTAGAGTAAACTTGCGTCAAACTTTTCGAATATATAGGGCACTATTTCTGCCAAATAAATATTGTTTCTGATATTATGTTCACATCAATAGTGTTGCATTAATGTCCTTTATTATATCATTGACAATGTTCATGCCTATAATATGCATTTGGATGAAAATTTCAATTAATCATACCCCATCCATTTTGTATTTTTTTTTCAAAGATGGCTGACCAATAGTCCTTAAGCATCATATGAATTAATATTAATAATTTGTACGACAAAAACTACCACGAGTCGTTAAATTTGCAAGACTATTTACAATGCGGGAAACCCACGTGACTTTTAAATAACGTTCGCATGGCGGAAACGTCCACATCAGGTGAGTCTTGTCTGAATAGCTTTTTTTTTATTATTTAACCGATTGCGATAAGGTAAAGCCTAAAGAAGACACCAAATAGTACCAACCCTCGGTGCAAAACGTCTTTCGGCTGTCTGTAGCCGTAAGTTACTGATGCTCGACCAACCTTTTTCTTGTGCCAAAACAACTACGGATAACGTTTGCATTTTTTTTTAAGATTTTCAGTTAAAAAGTTTAATCTACCCATTGTAGGAACCATTGGTACCTATATTTTATCAACCATTTATTTTAAAATACATGTTATACTAGTATTTCACGAAAATCCTGAAGCTTTTGCAAAAAAAACTGGAAATCAAGTTTTGGATATCGTTTGCATCGATTTTAAAAGGAATATCGTTTGCATTAAAATTAAATTAAAACCAACTATGCAAAACGTTACTGCTACGCCTTATTTGTTTGGATATGCGTATGTTTTGACGCTTTTAACATTTCTTTTCAATAACTAATAATCGTGTTTAGACTTAGTACTTTATAAAAATAACTATTTCTGTTTAGATGCCATTCTTGATTCGTTTTTGCTCTACTGAAGCGCTTATGTGATGCGATCAGCCCATCGTCCCTCTATCGTCAATTGTCCGTTTACTTTCTTTGTTGGAATCATAACGAGTTTCATAAATCGTATGTGGAATGGAGTCGAGTTTTAGATCCTTTATAGTCAAATTATTTATTTATAAAAAGTCACATGGACATAAAACCGCCACGACATTTGACAAACGTTAGCGCCAAAACGGCTTTCACATTAAATGGTCATAACGTCATGTCATAGTAATATAATAAATAATAACTTTTAATTTTCAAACCCTTGTTATTTTTCAAGAAAAATCAAAGAAATACAAGTGTCAAGTAAATTCCCTCTTTTTGTTAAATTGGCCAACTTTATGATTTGATTATGTTACTTTTTTCTTTATTTTTTCTTGAAAAAGAACAAGAGTTCGAAAAATTGAAGAAAAGAGTTATGTAATAGACAAATAATGTAACAAAGCGTTCGTTTCGTGTTTACCGTAATATGTTTTAGAAATGACATGTTATGCTGACATTTAAAAAGTTAAAAACTGAATTAGTTTGTTTTTCATGATTCTATTGTACTTATAAGAATTAAAAATTGTATTTATAAGAATTAAAAGAGTTTTAATAACTAAAATGCTTATGCAAAGAAATATAAAAAGGTCGAACAGGGAAAGTAGCATTCAAGGAGGACAGTCAACCACAAAACACAGAAACAAACATGCAAACAGACAAACAAGAAGGCAAAAGTAATAATAAAAGTAAACGACATCACAAACACAAAAGGGTTGACAATAGGGCTACCGCCTTGGAACGGAAAGTGGCAAAGTAGGCCACTGGGGGTTTAAACCGGTTCTGGGGTGCACCAAACCTCACACATCCCATTAAAACAGGACAGTGTGAATAAAGAAATCTCCGCCAATCTAATCTCTAACCAACAAGGCAGCATCAAGCAATATAAGTAAAACACAAATATGCTCGTGTAAATATAATACAAAAAAACAATAGCCTAGAAAGCCACAATGAAGGTATTCAATGACTTTGCAGAAGCCAGAGAAACAAGAGAATAAACCATTAAGGGCACGACAAAAAAGATCATAGACAAACATCAAACACCACCGTCCCAATGGGCTTTAGGTAGGCGTCATCATAGGGTCCACAGCCTGTCCGGTGATCGTACAATTAAAGAGGAAAGCATAGTGGCGAATTGTAAAATGGTCCACCACCAAGCATGCAGTACGTTGCAAAATGATAGGGTCATAACCTCTTTTAATAACTTTTTAACAAGTTTAACAAAGATAGTATGAAAGTGATCATGACCAAGAATCTTACGAAGTTTATAAATCACATCACCATAGAAATCGGGTTGTGATAGTCCTTGTCGCAGAAGAGTCCTTAAATTACTTGGAAAGAAGATCAGAGTTACGATAATAACATTTTGCAAAGGTTTTACGAAGTTATGGTAACGGTAACCCTGATTGAGTAGCGTTTTAGTTATACAAAGATTGCGAATATTAAAGTCCTCAACTCGAGTACAAGCTCTTGAAAAACGAATAAGTTTAGACACATACACCCCATAGATTTAATGTCAAAGGAGATCCGTAATGTGATAAAGCTTCTTATCATATTTCTTCTGTTGATAGAAGTTTGGAACATGGATTTCATGGACTATCGTATGTACCCACGTGAATACAACATAGAAGGTTGTGATTGGTTGATGAAAACATCTGTACTACTACACAATTTTGTTAAATGAAAGTATTTTCTTTACTTTATAAATCGTACGAATCTAAGCTATACAATTCCATATATATATATATAGATATTTCCAACAACTCCTTATAATTGATAACTATTATACTAATCCGTTTTTAACTTCTTAAAAGTCGGCTTACAACACTTCTGCGACTAGGCATATCACAACCCTCATTTTATGGAGATGTGGTCTATAAACTTCGAAAGTTAAAGGTGTCTGACGGGTTTCCTGACCGGTTTACAAATTTAATCAGGAAGTCCGTCAGAAAAGGATATAACCCTTTGGTTTTACAGCGCTCTGCATGTTTAGTGATTGACCCCTCTACAGTCAGTCATTACGCTTCACTTTTCACTTGTGCGATGACTGGACTACCTCTTGGGACTCTATGATTGTACCTACTGAAACCCCAACTAAAGGAGGTGGGTGCATGAGCTTTCGTCCCTCGGGTTTTCTGGTCGTACCCTAGATTGGTTTTCTCTTTAGCTGTAACTACTATGGTTGTTCAGTACGATTCTGGATACATATCTTTAGTTAGTTTCTCTGGATGTGGACTTAATTGTTAGAGATTTCGTTTTGATGGGATGTAGTTTTGTTTACACTGTCTTGTCTATTTGGGCGCTGAAGACAGGATAATAGCGAGGATTGTGCGCATATAAAATCGATTCAAGCTAACCAGTAGGCCTTATTGCCTACTGACCGTTCCAAGTCGGTAACCCTGTCTTCACCACCCTTTCTGTTGTTTTTTGTCTCTTTCATTGTAGTTTCAAGTCCTTGTTTGCAGTACAGTGCGGACCTACGATGCCATTGCGTTCGGACGCTGTGGTTTCTATAGGACCCTATATATTATTTTACATTCATTTTTAATGAGATTTCCAACGTTACTGATGAAATTATAAGTTATTTGGATTCTTAACAATAGACGTGGGCTCGCATTTCCTGTCTAAAATTTATTTTCACGTTAGGCGAGGAGGAATATACTTTCCAGGCAGTGAATGTGGAATATAAGTCCATGTTCCCTTTCAAGAATACAAGTAATAAATAATGGCATACGCCAACGTGTTTTACCTTGAAACAAACTACAACATCTAGTAACCCCTTTTTCTCTTCAATTCTGCTTATTTCCCCTTATCGTACCCCTGTTTTAGTCCTAAGACGTGACATCTCTGTATGTTTGAATACATGAAGTCAACTCTAAACGTCGACATATTTGGCGAATTTTTAAATTTAAAATCTGCGGTGTTTTATCACAAAAGTTAGCGTTTTGATCTTTTAGCTTGCAAAACACCACTACTTACATTAAGGTTAGACTTTTACTCACGAAATGGAAACGTAGAGAATCAATATACAAGTTTATAGTCGAGATTTTCCACAACAAATCGGCAGCGTAATGGCCGCCATTTTGTTTTGTGTATTGACGGTATGAGACACCCATGGGGAAATCGCCATATGTTCACGTCGGGAGACGTAGACATGTGCTCATTTCTAAGTTTCGTGACCTATGATGATTTTACCAGGGGAGCTTTATTTAATTGTAAGTTGTTTTTTTGTGCAATTTTGAAGATAACAAAACGCCAGCCTTATGATAAACACAAGTTTTAAATATTAAAATCCGCCAAATTTGACGTCATGTACGTAAACATTGAGATAGTGTGACAAATTCCCTGCCTAGAAAGTATATTCCCCATGGCCTAATGTCTTGAGTGAACATAATTTCCGAGCAGGGAATGTGAGCCTATGTCACCTGTCAAGAATCCAAATAACTAATAATCATGTTTCAGCGAAATAGCCTAGGAATCTTTATGTGAGGAAGCTATCCAGCTGGCTTGCGGAACGTCGGTGGTTCTACCCATGTGCCCGCCCGTGCACGAAAATTGCCCGGAGGGGCACCTGGGGTCTTCCTCCACCAATGGAAGCTGGAAAGTCGCCATATGACCTTAGCTGTTGGTGCGACTATAAAATTCAATTCAGTTCATTTCAGCGAAATAGGACGTGAATATATGACGCCACGTGATATTTCGCGGTCAAGTTTTTCTGACGTCATGGCGGTTTTATGACCATGTTCATTAGTGTGTACGTATTAATTAATAGGAAAATTTAGACATGGTAACAATATATTTTCAGACTGAAAACATGCCGCCCAGAAAGAAAACGAATATATCCTTAAACTGGATTAGAATTAGAATTTTGAAGAAACAGAAAGTACTGTCGCTATCGTAAAAACGGCAAATACCCTCAAAGAAAAAGAATCAGTCATTAAAAAGGCTATCAAGGATTTGGATTTCAGTGAAAGTAGAAGCCAGCTGGAAGTCAGTTGTATAGACTCTACTCATTTGTTGACTCGAACGCGTAGAAAATGATGTAAAGGCGGACTCGACGGCTTTAAACCCAAAGTGGCCTTTGTTGCCACTGACCGTTCCAAGGCGGTAGCCCTATTGTCAACTAGTTTGTGTTTGTGATGTCGTTTGTATTTTTTTTATTACTTTTGCCTTCTCGTTTGTCTGTTTGCGTGTTTGTTTTGTGGTTGACTGTCGTCCTTCAATGCTGCTTTCCCTGTCCGATACTTTTGTCTTTTTTCTTGTTAAATACTGATTGGAGAAATGTGACTGTATCTAATAAAAATACGGCTGCCTCTTGATATGATAGACTGTGTGTTCGAGCCTATGTCTGTATCAGTTGCTTGTACACATTTTAGTGAGGCAGTTGAGAATGAATTAAGAGTGAACGGAGAATCTCTGCAAAGATTTACGTTTGTGGTGGCTGGCGGAAGATGACTGCGGTATAGCTGCTACAGATCGTTTACAGATGAGGCTACCTCGAAGAAGTCGACTTCTCAGGATGTGGACTTTATTGTTAGAGAATTCCTGTTGATGGGATGTAGTTTTGTTTACACAGTCTTGTCTATTTGGGCGTTGAAGACAGGATAATAGCGAGGATTGTGCGCATATAAAATCGCCTACTGACCGTTCCAAGTCGGTAACCCTGTATTCACCACCCTTTCTGTTGTTTTTTGTCTCTTTCATTGTATTTTCAAGTCCTTGTTTGCAGTACAGTGTGGACATACGATGCCATTGCACTCGGACGCTGTGGTTTCTATAGGATCCTATACCTCATTTTCACATTTCCCTCCACCAACAATGTTGAATGGCTGGCCAAGCCAATTGTGGGAAGCATTGATTGCAATTATCGCCGCCAAAATCTTACTATACAATATTTGTCAGAACAAAACGTACAACGTACGTGCTTTCTCGAGCATGATGGGAGAGATATATTTCAGAATTGACACTTAATGACAGAAGGGGTCATGGGACAGCGACTGCTGAAGAATTCAGACAGTTATCCTCCGAGCACGTTAAAGAACCATAGGAATCTATTCGATAATAAGAGTAGGGCACGGTTTCCGGATTCCTATGTATCCTTCCCCTCATCAACAACTCAGTTGAACAACTGCATATGAGCATTGATCGAAACAGGTAGATATATCTACTGTTTCCGAGCCTTTCTATGACGTGTTCAACACCTTTTAACAAAGTTTGTCATTTTACATAGCTGTGTACAAATTATATACAATGTCAAAACTATAATTGAATTGAATTGTGGTTTTAAGGCGCACCAACACATAAAAGGTTATATGGCGCTCAAAACTATAAATACGGCTCAGACAACAATGACAAAGCATTCGCAAACTATTATGCAGAATGAAATGTAGCAATTATTAATCCGAGCGTTCTCAGACGTATTTATAAATGCAGAATGCAATATAGCAATTATTAATCCGAGCCTTCTCAGACGTATTCAAAACTAATCCGAGCCTTCTCAGACGTATTCAAAACTATAAATACGTCCGAGAAGGCTCGGATTAATAATTATTATATTTCATTCTGCTTTTTCATAGTTGTCTTTTTGTTAGAGTTTACAAAACCATTGGCTTGCTGTCTATGAATACGACAAGCACAACAGTTCGTATATAAACGCGTATACATTGTCTTTAAAAACACTGCTTTCATATTTTACCTTGTTGGGTAAATGATTTAGATAAGTAAAAATATTTAAGGGAATGCAGGTCACTGGTAAAAAAATTGTTATTTCATTAAACTAGAATATGTAAATTCAATGTAGGTGTCATGAAATAAATCTACGTACGTACGACGCAATGCAATAAGAATACCACTTAAGGCCGCTAGGGTCTTGAGGGGTATCGAACTTTAGATTACTTTTCATGAACAGATTCAATATGTATTCAGAAGGTCATAGCTGCTTTGTTTATCATCCGGTTTTGATGATTTTTTTACCATTTTCCTAAATTTTCTGAACAATTACAATGATTTAAACTCGACACAATTCCATTATTATTAAAACATGTCAATACTGCATTGGATATGGACATGACATTTATATTCAATTTAATATGTTGTGCCAATTTCAAGTTTCAATATATCTTAAATGCAAAGTTGCAAATATTCAAATATTGCTAAGGAAGTGACTCATTCCTATATGTTAATGCTGTTGTACCGAAGTATGACTCCATAGTTTTGGACGTGTATAAAATGCTTAATTCATATATGTGGGAATAACTTTTTCTTAACATACTTTTATGACATTCAAAATATATAAGTTAATATGTAGTTTCCTGCTGATAGTCTCAATTTCATTGGAACACCATAACAGTAATATGCAAATATGTAATTAGTTAAGTTATTCTAACACGACCTTCGCAGTCTTTCATATACACAAAGAAGAAAGACAACTGTATTTTATTCTACGATAAAGTACGACTGTTCCATTTATTGCTACTATGTTTCATCCGGTGGAAGCGCCACCTTTCGTTTACTACGATTATGTTTTATGTATGAATTATCGTCACACGATTTCAATATTGTAGTAAAATTGACCTTGCCCTTTCAACATCCGCACGTCTGCAAATCGTTATTTTCTCTTGATTTTACTTTAAAAACGCGCTAATTATAAGTGTTTGTAATATGTCGGACTTTAAAACAGGCGCAGTATGCGTGCTAAGAGGTTCTCGTGATGACTGGCAAGTCATTGGTACAAGATATGATGGGCTTGTAAATAAATATGTTGTGCAATCAATGCATTCAGGTGAAGCAAGGTGCGTTTTTAACTTTGAATTGTTTGAGAAATACACCCATCAACTGATCAAGAAGTAAATGAGTTCTTTTTCAAAACAAGACCGTAGGCTTAGATGAAGATTTGAACTTTTTGGATGACAGTCTAGATGAAATAGAGCTGAATGATTTAAATGTTGTGTTGGAAGTGTCAAATTCTGTGAAGATTGAACTTCCAACACCTATGGAGTTACATGTACAACCCCCACACAAGAGGTTCAAAAAAAGAGTATGATAATGGACCTTTGGAAACGGCCGAGCTCTTCATGAGTGGTAGTGAAATATGCTAGCTACCGCTCACGCCCTCTAGCCCCGGGTTGAGCAGAACTCAATATTCATAAAATCAACAGCACAACATTTTAACCATCCCGAAGATGGCATGCATATGGCGGTGGACATGGAGCTATCCTTCTTTAACGTATTCCCCATGTCGTACGGCGTATGGTCCCAGTATCTAATTAAATGAAATGCCCCGAAGAGCGAAATAAACATAATGGAATTGCTTTAAATGATTAAAATCCATCTGACATATCACAACTATGCACAATTTATCTGAGCCAAGCCAGGAAAAATGCGACCTTTATAGACCCAGATCAGCTAGCAAAGACAACCTCGGAGGTATACACCAACAAACTTAAAGCACAAAATACAGAAAAAACAACAGACAGTATCACGAAATGGGCGGTTATCTTGCTAAAAGGTAGTTCAATGATTACTATTTCAAAATATTAAATCGAAATATTTTGAATTATTTAATGAAAATAAACAATTAAATAACAGATAAGCTTTAAATGATTAAAATCCATCTGACATATCACAACTATGCACAATTTATCTGAGCCAAGCCAGGAAAAAAAGGCCTTTATAGACCCAGATCAGCTAGCAAAGTTGCAGTCTGGACCCAGATCAGATCACGTGAATGCTCGGGCTGGTCTGATTTCACTCTGGTTGACACAAAACTATAAGGCCCATTTTGTTATGTTTTGCCTCACAGCCTCAAATAGAAAAGTCCTGACACAGGAAAAACAGTATCGTGAGTATCGTGAAAACAGTATCGCGAGTGTCGTGAGCGGTAGCTAGCATATTTCATTACCGCTCTTGAACAATCAAGCCGAGACTGCAATATTTCGTATGTGCTCGGCCGTTTCCAAAGGTCCATTATCATACTCTTTTTTCATGTATGTGCATTGCAGTGTTGACCCAGATTAAACCGTCATCATTTTGGTTTTATTGTATTTCTGGTATTATTTGATTATTTGGTCCAGATCAAACTGTGTTATATTGGGCATGCTGTTCCAGGATAATATAAAATTCAGAGAATTCAGAGAAAGCATGAACTGTTTAAAGCAATTCTTTACTCTGAACGAGTTCCTTGTTACTCATTCATTTTGAATCTGATGAGTAAATACTCTTTGCAGTCAAACATTATCTACAGCTCTGTTTAAAAATATAAAATAATATAAAATTCGGAGAAAGCATGAACTGTTTAGGGCAATTGTTTACTCTGAACGAGTTCCTTGTTACTCATTCATTTTGAATCTGATGAGTAAATACTCTTTGCAGTCAAACATTATCTACAGCTCTGTTTAAAAATGTTTTCATAAATCACAAAATATTTGCATTGCCTATATGCTTTGAACAGTTTATATTCATAATAATTTGCCAAATAATACCATAAATAATTGAGATTAATAAAAATGCATACCTCCGTATATTTCAGCCGCGCCACGCAAAAATGTGTCAAGTCATTTGCGACCAGCGTGGACCCCGATCAGCATGCGCGCAGTCTGATCAGGGTCCACAATGTTTGCCAAAATGCCGGAATTCAATTTGACCTATGGCGAACAGTGCGGACACTGATCAGACTGCGCGGTTGCGTCCACACTAGTCGAAATGTCCGTTAGTACAATTTCGCGTGGCGCAACTCATTATTTTATCGGTGAATAAAATACAGTTAGGAGTTCGGATGCATAGTAATTAAATCAGGAGTGTGTTAGCACGAATGATTTAATTAGTCGCATCCGAACGACTAGATTTTCTTATTTGTTAAATTGTCTACATGAAAAATAACAAGTGTTAGAATCTTATGTTAAGAATCACTAAATGATTGTATTTTTGCCTTACCAAATAATATGCTTATAAATCCGTCTGCCATTGTCCTATATATGTTGAAAATGTTCTCTCCGATACGATTTAGTTGATCATTTCACAGAATCATAACCCCTTGCACACTTGTAACTTTTTTAAGCTTGGATGTCCGAAAATGATTGTCCAGATCAGAACTTCCAAGGAATTGATTCGCCATTACTTGACAGCGTTCTTCAGCAGTTTTATGCTTCCCTGCAGAGCAAGAAAGGTAGCGACTACTTCAAATCAGCACTGGTCGGAATCCGGGCTGGAATTAATCGTCATCTCACCACACCCCTTTTTTTCCAGGTATATAAAGGACATATTAATGGCCTGAAAAGAGGGGAAAGATGTGTCAAAACACAAAGAACCAATCACAGAAGATCACATTCGATTATATGAAAGTAGTATTTTTTCAGAGGATAACCCCGAAACCTTGCAGAACAAGGTGACATTTGAACTAGTTGCACAATTTGGACGCCGTGGAAGGGAAGGATTGCACACTATGAAAAATATGCATTTGTTATCAAAACGGATACAAAAGGTAGAAGATATCCCGCCACGAAGTATAATGAGGCAGATAAAACGCACCATGGGTTGGATTGTCGCGAAAATGCCAAGGAGCCTAGAATGTATGAAACAGGAGACGAGTTTTGGTCACTTCGTTCGATTGAAAAATACTTGTCCAAGCTAAATCCAAATTGTGAGTTTTTTTTCAACGTCCAGTGCGCAAATTTATGGGGCCGGAGAGCAAATATTGGTATGAGAATGCTCCGCTTGGCGTGCACAAAGTGAATGGCTTGATGGCAAGGTTGTACGAAGCGGCGAACCTTACTCAACGATATACAAATCTGATTTGTGATTTAATCACTGTATCCGAGCTTTTGTTACAACACACCTCCACCAAAAAGGCTTCTCCATTGAAGCCATAATGGCAGTTACAGGCCACAGAAATGTGCAAAGTTTGACATCATACTTTAAGCCCCATGATGATGAAAAGCATAAGCTTAATACAAAAGTACAGCCTCTACAGAGATGTTGCCAGCTACACCAAGTGGTTCCGGGATCAGTTAAATGTCAGTAGTTGTGAGTTCTGAGGCCAGTCCAGCCAAATTGCAAAAACGACAGTGGTCATGTCAAATCTTCATCAATTCAAGTACGATTAATGTCAATTGAATTAAATGTTGTTTTACGGCTCATCAACACAGTATAGGTTATTTAGAGCCGCATCAGAGAGAGGGGAAGGATACATAGGAATCCGGGAACCTGACCTAATCTTATTATCGAATAGATTCCTATGGTTCTTTAACATGCTCGGAGGATAGACCGATACACGGGACCGCCCGGTTTACGTCCCCATCCGACGGACGAGGATAAATATCAACTACTATAATACAAAGTAACTGGATTAATTCAATAAGTCCGTTCAATTCGATTAATTTTGTTCACAAGTTGTTGTTTTTCCGCCATGATGTTTACAAGTTCTCGTGTTCTATTTTAGAAAATCCATAAACTATCCGATGAAAATCCATAAACAGTCCGACGAAACTGTTATTATAATAAATATGAAATCTATATTATATCGTTTACCGCTTAAAGACTATCTGTTTGTCAAAATAAATTTTGTACAGTTGTGTTGATGTTTTATTTTGATCAAACTTAACATACGGGGGGCGCCCAATGGAACAGCCTATACGTAGCAGCCTGAATACCTTGACCTCCGAGATAATATAGTGCCCTCCCAATAGCGTAAACAATGGAGTTATTGTCGTGTTAGAATCGAAATAATACGTACCTGTGTTTTATCGGTGAATAAAATACAGTTAGGAGTTCGGATGCGTATTAATTAAATCACTCATGCTAACTTTATCGGTGAATAAAATACAGTTAGTAGTTCTGATGTGAGTAATTAAATCACTGGTGCGTCTGAACTTCTAACTGTATTTTTTCACCGATAAAACACAGGTACGTATTTATTATTTCTTAATCAAAAATACCTTTAAATATATAAAGGACATTTGCCTACCGAACATCTCGAACAAACGTATACCAACTTGTAGATAGAAATGAAGAGTGTGAAAACAAGACGGGACGGGATGGCGATGCTTGTGGTAGTGATAGAAGTAAACGAAGAGAAGAACAACCGCAGGAGGAATCCTCGCTCCAAATATGGTAGGTAGTTTAACTTTAGTACATGCACCTTAAACATGCTATAGCTCTATACAAGGCTATTTGGCGTGTATCTAAAGAAGGTTGAAAAAATCGGACAGGGAAAGCAGCATTCACGGACGACAGTCAACCACAAAACACAAAAACAAACACGCAAACAGACAAACGAAAAGGCAAAAGTAATAAAAAAATGCAAACGACATCACAAACACAAAAGGGTTGACAATAGGGCTACCGCCTTGGAACGGTCAGTGGCAAAGTAGGTCACTGGGGGTTTAAACCGGTTCTAGGGTGCACCAAACCTCACACTTACCCTACTGTCATCCCATAAAAACAGGACAGTGTAAATAAAGAAATCACCGCCATGATCTAAACTCTAACCAACAAGGCAGCATCAATAGGCAATATAAGTAAAACACAAATATGCTCCTGTAAATATAATACAAAAAAAACAATAGCCTAGAAAGCCACAATGAAGGTACTCAATGACTTGGCAGAAGCCAGAGCAGTAAGAGAATACACCATTAAGGGCACGACAAGAAAGAACATTGACAAACATCAAACGCCACCGTCCCAATGGGCTTTAGGTAGGCGTCATCATAGGGTCCACAGCCTGTCCGGTCATCGTACAATTAAAGAGGAAAGCATAGTGGCGAACTGTAAAAGGGTCCATCACCAAGAATGCCGTACGTTGCAAAATGATAGAGTCATAACCTCTTTTGATAAATTTTTTAACAAGTTTAACAAAGATAGTATGAAAGTGATCATGACCAAGAAGCAAATGCGGCGGTTTAATGCTTGGTTTACTACCAACTCGTGAAACATGGCTGGAAACCCATGTATAAGGCAGTTTTATAGCGAACCTATTTCATTTCTTCACCTGCGATCGACAAAATAACATCAAAAATACACACTCTTTCACTGAAAAATATTATAGCCAAAGCGAGTTTCGAACCCATGACTTTCAGATGGACAGTCACTACACTTTGACATTAGGCTAAAACCAGTCAGTTGATCATTAGCGCAGTTATTATCGATATACTGTCAGCATTGTAGACGTTTTCCTTAGTTCATTTGGTGTCTGATTCAATGCGTTTTTAAGTGCACACGATCATCGGAAATAAAACGCGACAGAAAATATAGATTACAAATTCCAACATTAGAATAGTGTACGCTGAAAATATATTGTGTATGTTTTGTTGAAATGCAATTGATAAATAACCCAAAATTCATTATCAAACGAATAGATAGTTAAATGAAAAGTAGTATTTCAATTGTCTCTTTGGGCTAATGGTTATATATACGGATTGTCAATCTGGAGGTCTCGGGTTAAATGAACTATTATTCAATGATTAAGACAGTGATGTTTTTATATCGATGTTGCTACAACGAACGACATGTTAAAAACGATGTCCTGGTATAGGTTTCTCTCCTTATATATCTCCTTATATTCGGGTTTACGGCCATGTTTTACAAGCTTGAAATTGGTAGTAAACCAAGCGTAAAACTATTCCCTTTTGCTTCAGGTACACGTCCACTAGCTTTATATATAATTATAGTATCTCTAGCATTGTTCATGCTGTTAACATGAGTGTCAACAAAATGCCTATATAGATTGAATTGTAAACTTCGAAATGTTTGCCGTAATGTACTCTCAAGGTTTGTGCAACTTTATATTGAGGCTAATAGGCCGTGTGCTGCTCAACTTTTCGGTACCAACTCAGCTTGCAAATTCTAGTTGCTATAACCTTTTAGATCTATCTTAATAAATAAGAAATAGCCAGGATAGTTTTTCTGAAACGGTAGCTTAACACATTATTTTTGGGCAAAACATCCAAATTTAAACAAAAATCGCTAAAAACTGGAATAATTTTTTAAATATTATTATCATTGCAATGTTAGGGAGCTGACGCTTCTGAAAGTTGCCTGTTATACTCATGTAAATAAAAAAATAATATTCGACATGAACAAAATATAGACAGCTTGCCATTTTGGGGGAAAATCAGCAAAAAAAGCGTACAAATTGCTCATTTTTGGAATATTTTTTAAAAAATTTATTGACTTTCAATTAAACAAAATACTAGGTTTTAAAGTGTTTTCATTTATCTAAAGATGTCCTGAGATATAGGTAAAATTCTAAAGGATCAGAGATTTGGAAAAACTGGGATATTTTGGGCCAAAAGTTGCAAATTTTAACCAAAATCACTAAAAACGGGATAACTTCTAAAAATATAATTCTCATTACAATATAAGGAGATTGAAAGTCCTTAAAGTTATCTGTTATATACAAGTTCATGAAAACAAATATTTGGAATGAATAAAATATATAAATCTTGAAATTTTTGGGGGAAAATCAACACAAAATGAATTAAAGTCGCTGATTTTTGGAATAGTTATGACATTTTAAATTATGATTAAAATATAATAAAACAGAAGTCGTTATAGTATTTCTTTAAATGTAAAGGTGTCATGAGCTACAGAAGAGACAGTCCTAAAGGATCAGAGATTTGAAAATGCCATTACTTTTGGTCCAGAATATCGAAATTTTAACCGAAAACTGGACTATTTAAAATATAATTTTATTGCAATATAAGGGAGTTGAATGTTCTTAAAATAAACATTCTATTATATTAATGTGCATGGGAAAATGTTTGGAATAAACAAAGTTGATACATCTTGACATTTTTGGAGAAAATTTACAAAAATAAAGCATAAAATAAAAGATTTTTGGATATTTATTTATAAAGTATTTTATAAAAATTGAATAAAGATGTATTAAGGTACAGACAAAATGTTCCTAAGTAACTTGAAAGCAGGCTGCAAATAAAATTTACGAAAATTTGAATATTTATTAAAAAATGATTTCTTTTGAAATGAAAGGGAGCTGAAGGTCTTTACCATTTTCTTATTATGTAGATAAAGAGGCACCCATTACATTTTGACTTAAATATACCAGTTTTGAATTATCTCTTTCCTCTTGTTTCGATTTCGCAGGGAAAGATTTGACCGACAGACAGGTTAGAAATCTAGAAGATACTTGACTCAAATAAGTCAGTAATACGTTACCAATTAGAATCATCGAAGAATGGTATTTTTGTTTGATTGATTAACTTTTAATCTTATTATTTACCTTATCATATGAGTGATGTATTTTAGATATAAAGAAAGATACAAATATCGGACAGGTAAAGCAGCATTCAAGGACGACAGTCAACCACAAAACACAAAAACAAACACGCAAACAGACAAACGAGAAGGCAAAAGTAATAAAACATGCAAACGACATCACAAACACAAAAAGGTTGAAGTACACATATTCACACTGTCCACTATGATCGAGAAACGAAAAAATGTTTAATGATTATGTATTTTACTGATTTGCTCAAGGGTCTTCTTAGACTTATTGCAATATTGTTATATGAATGGAGGGTGGCCTCGAACCTCCATAGACCTATGACGAGGCAAATAAAGTTTCTTCTTCTTCTATGTTCGTGTATATGGAAAGAAAATGGACGAACACATAAAAAAACAAGAGGTCAATGACCTTGAAGCTCTACTGATTGATTTTGATTTCAGGAAGTAGTCGCTACAGACTTGTTTTTTGAAAATCTATTTTTAACCGTGGTGGCCATCTTGAATTTCCGGCCGATCTTATTAAGTTTCATGAAAATCCGTCAAGTAGTTTCAGAGGAGTAGTCGCTACAAGTTTTCATTATATAACTCTATGTAAACAAAGATGGCCGCTGGCAGCCATGTTTAACGTCAAATCAAAACGATTTTCGACAAGGACCAACATCATGTCATACTGATCATTTTAGAAAAAGTCCCATATCAATATCTCTTATAGTTTTGAAGAAGTAGTCGCTACAAACTTATTTATTTTAAATCTATTTTTAGCTGTGGCGGCCATCTTGAATTTCCGGCCGATCTGAAATTTTTCTAGGATCAACGAGACATCAAGAGCAACATTCCTGTGAAGTTTCATGAACATCCGTGAAGTAGTTTCAGAGGAGTAGTCGCTACAAGTTTTTACTATATAACTCTATGTAACCAAAGATGGCCACTGGCAGCCATGTTTTACGTCGAATCAAAATGATTTTCCACAAGGATCAACATCATGTCATGCTGATCATTTTAGAAAAAGTCCGATATCAATATCACTTATAGTTTTCAAGGAGTAGTCGCTACAAACTTATTTTTTAAAAATCTATTTTTAGCTGTGACGGCCATCTTGAATTTCTGGCAGATCTGAAATTTTGCTAGGATCAATTAGACTTAGAGCAACATTCCTGTAAAGTTTCATGACAATCCGCCAAGACGTTTTAGAGGAGTAGTCGCTACAAGTTTTTACAATATAACTCTATGTAAACAAAGATGGCCGCTGGCAGCCATGTTTAACGTTGAATCAAAACGATTTTTGACAAGGATCAACATCGAAAAAGTCCCATATCAATATCACTTATAGTTTTCAAGAAGTAGTCGCTACAAACTTGTATTTTAAAACTCTAGTTTTAGCTTTGGTGGCCATCTTGGATTTCACATCAACATGAATTTTTGCTAGGATCAACTAGACTTTATGGGCAACATTTCTGTAAAGTTTCATGAATATCCATCCAGTAGTTTCAGAGGAGTTCTCGCTACAAATAAAAGTTTACGGACAGACGGACGGACGACGGACGCCGCACCACGGCATCAGCTCTGCTGATCTCTGATCAGTAGAGCTAAAAATAGCTTAAAAAATAGCTTAAAAAAAAGAATTGCATGAATATCATGTATTTGTAATATAAGACATTTTTAAACGATTTTGATAATTAAACTCAAACTCACAAATTGCATACGTAAATGCCATTGTAGTATTTCTTTTATTAAACTATTGCAAACAAAAAATATGCCAATTAACAGAACCGAGAGAAGTGATATTTCAGTTTTGGGTTGAGAAAAATGCAATTAAGAGTAAACGTAGTTTTAAAGAAAACTCAGTCTGGCAAATAATAACGTCTCAAAGCTACAGAAAGAGACAATCATGATATTAACATCTTTAACAGAATAGTACGTTTTCATCTGCCGAATGTTGACGCATGTTAACATTCTGAATCTGGTATGCATGCTACAACTAACTCCCCTGCATTTTCACCATGTTGCAATACAGGGAAGTCTATGCTTTCTGCAAGTACAGTGTAAAGTAAGTTTCGCAAGATACTTTGATAACATTCCGTAAGTATAAAGGAACAAATGGGCATCTGTTATAACAGGCCTTATAACAAAGTTCAAGGTGTACCATCCCTATTCTAAAGCTATGTAAGACTTTCCGAGGTCCTAATTTGCACGTGGTGGTATGCATGCAAATGTTGTACTGCTGCTGTTGCATATGTATGGGGAATACTGCTCATCAAGAGCTGACCAGTTGAATTCACAACGATATAGGATGGACATACAACAAGCCGTTGTAATGAGACACTGAATTATTATTAACTGATATCCACTTGATAATTATTCCAGGGTCTCATTACAATAGCTTGTTGTATGCCCTTCTACTGAGTGGTGGATTGGATTGAAAAATCTCACCATCAGATTTTACTATAGACCGTGTGTCCATTTAGACAACCTGCTGTTTAAAATAATAGTTAAAATTCGTCTTTCAAAACATGTCTGTCAGGATGCTCTGTCCTATTGACGTAGCGGTATCTAGATTATACTTTTATTTCAGCAGTCATATACTCAAACTACTTTGTAAATCGGTTGTTTTCATTTAAGAACGATTTTCCTACTCCCAAGAACTGAAGCAAAGACCGCTGTGCTAGTCTTTCAAACCTCCTTGCAACATTGCCTTTGTATCTACCCTGTGTTAACTTGCATCACGTGTAACACTCGTTAGCTGCTGAATATTAAAGGACTATTTATCTGCCATCTTTATATAAACACAAACTCCAAAATGTATGGGGTATGGTCAAGTGAAATTTTCAACCAAATTCATACTTTAGGCATGAGCAATGTCAACCATAATGTACATGACAGTACTTTAATATTATTTACGTGAACATAATATCAGAAATAATACGTATATGGCTGAAATATGCCCTTTTTATCCGAAAAGTATGACGGAAATTTTCTTCTTTTTTTTTTAATGACAAATAAATTGTTCCATTTATCCAGCGAGAGCAGACGAGACATCATTTCTAAATAAAATAAACCATGTTATCACATCTTCCAAATTTCAAAGTGCACCATTGTAAAAAGGCAAAGATATTCTTTCAATGACATGTGGTTTCGAAATAATCTCAATGTTATAGTATGATGACATAGACGGACTTTCTCTGTAATTTTTTTTATAACCGGCCACTATATTTGTGGATGTGTTAAACAGAACTGAGTGACTATTTTGCATAGAAACATTGCCAAACAAAACCAATTGATCATTATCATGACTATATTCGGTCCAAACCAAATAACAAATCTAATAAACTGTTCATCCGAACGTTTCACCTTACCGCTTTTCAGTTTACAATGTAAGTGCACGCTTTTTATGTGTATCATTTTAAATATCAAACATATTTTTTTATTTTTTTAACAGTGGTGTAGTATTACAATTATGCTATGCATATTTTTAGTGTGAATGTGAATTTAACAATAGGATATAATTCAATGATGGAATCAAGGGCTGATAATCACATAGGCTTTGGCATATGTTAAATAGATAACGAGAAGGGTCTTCCACGGAACACTTTTGTAGATTGTCATGTGCTTATTTAGCGTTATTAGCTAGGTCAGGTTGCAGGTAAATATTTAATTGAAAGGGGCATAACTTTGCCGAAATAAAAAACAAAGTTATTAGACATGTCCAACGACTTTCCTTGAGGTGAGATGAAGATATTTATGAAGTTTCATGAACATAGGTGAACTATTTTTTAAGTTATGACCAAATTCAGGTTGCAGGTTAAAGCGTGACGGACAGACGGACGAAGACGATGGATAAAGACAGACTACGGATAAAGCGATCTCTATCTGTCTGCCATGCTACGAAGGTCACACAAAGACAACTAAAATGGATCTTTGAATTGTAACATTTCTGTGAATCATTTTTTAATCTTAGCTTAATTTTTCTAATTAAAATCTTAAAAGTGAACTTTATTATCTCCCTTCATAGCAACACATTTATTACAGAGAGGTCAGACGTTTATATTATTTCGTATTGTTTCTTATATGCAGAATCTAAAAAACTATATTTAGATGTAAATTGCTTAAAACGTATTAATGTATTCTAATTTGTTTGTTTATCTTTTCCTTCTTTCGATAGAATGTGCGTTTAATGATCAAAATGGTTGAATGTTTGCTTCCATATGTTTTTATACGTGTTTAAGGGTTGAACTATTGAACTGTTATATGTTTACATGACTAACGTAACAATTTTGAACGCAATCAAATACATAAAAACAAATTTGGTGGAGTTAATCCATGCCATACATCTATTTTTATATCAATTTAGAACATTTTCTTAAAAATTACCTCCCTTTATAAAACAATAGTTTTACACACTTAAGCTACCGAGCTAAAAATACTATTCTGGCTTAAAAGAAGCGTAAGACATTGACCTTTCCGAAAATGCATATTAGAATTTTCCAGCTTGAGTGGTACCAATATGTCAAAATTTTGGTAGCAGCACACGGCCTATAAATAAGAAAAACACAACAATATTTCGATTAAACTAGAAGTTTTTTAATTAAGTTATAATTTATATCTCTATTCGATCGCTTTGTATTTTAAACATCTCGCGAAGGTATAAACATGAACAGACGTGAATAACATAATAACTGACATATAGTGATCTTTCTATTTGCAGAAGCGACAGTAGTTGTAATGTTTTTATGTAGAGTGAACTATGACTCTTACATGATTACTTTATTTTGTGGAACAATATTGAACGTGTGTTGTTTTTCGCTTCGTTCATATGGGCTTATTTACATATAATAGATACAACTTTTCCAACAAATAATCTACCTTCTTTTAACATAATGCGTTTGTTTTTCAGTGACCATCCTTTTGATAAGTATGATGGACATGAGGCTAAATGCAAGAATAAAGAGGTCACGATCAAAAGTGAGAGAAATGCAGTAACAAGAGGTTCTTGGTGTTAGATGGGAAAGCGCAAGACGCAATGATAGTAAACTGCTGCCAACCGTTAGACTTGGGATTGATATTTATGTTGATATTTAATATCAAGCATTTAAAGACAGTTAAGGAGGTTGGCTGGGAAAGGACGTAGTGATGAGATTTTTTAAAATTCATATTTAAAGCTTCTTTGGTATAATTTAGATTCAAAATTACCAAAAAAAGGGTAGGTCACCACGCATTTTTTCCCACTAGACGTCATTAAAAAGGCACATATTTCTAACTTCAACATTTCACTAAAAAGAGGAAAAATATTGTCATTGAACATTTTCACAACTGTTTACATAACATTACGTTTATTGAAAAACAATTAATTTTCGACTGTATATATACATATCTTTCAAGTCATACAAAAGCAGTTGTAATCCTCTTTGTCTTTTTACTTTAAAAAGCAAACATATATGGACCCTACCCCACCCACTTTTGTTTTTACCGATCAATTAATTCAAGATAAAAAAATATGTTCTAATGATCAACTTTTATTAAAACTTGTATATGTCAAGGTCCTATGACATTTCTTTCAAAAACAAGTAAAAATATATATAGGTCACCAGGCTTCTAATGATTAACATGGAGATCGAAAATAAAATTAGCTTAGTATCTACTTCTATATATGTATTCCACTACTGAAAAACAAAAATCTGATTTATTCTATAGCAAAAGAATAAATTCTACTCAGAGCTACCCATACCCCCTATTTTGTTGACAACAAAAAATGATCACAAATCACGGAAAAAATATGAAAAAAAAACATTTGTTTAAAATTTGGTATGTTACCATCTTAAAGATGAATGGCCACCCTTTTTTGTAGTATTATCAATTAACAAATGTAACTCTTAAATATCATGTTATCATTTCTTGATAGTCTCAGAGAGAAACATATATTTAAAACCGCTACTAAGTTGTATGTAAAAACAAGTATTTTTTGCATGGCGTAGATACTACTTTTACCACTGCGTGATTGCACGGGGAAATGAGGTAAATCTGAATTGTATAGCTGCACAACTATTGCCAGATAATTGATAAATACATTTACCTGTGGATTAATTTGCCTGTTCAATGTTTTCTACGTCACTCAAATAAAATCTTATTCTCGCTTTTCACAGACATTGCAATGTGTGAATTATAAATATCTATCGTTGTGTATTGATTTCGATTTAAATAAACATAAACATGTTCATGAAATAGAACATGGCCGGGGAAGTTAAATCCTACATTATATCCATATCATCTAAAATGGAAAAAAATGAAACAATTATGTTGTCAAATAAAACTATGATTTAAAAAATAAAATGTTTAGACTTGAAGATGTCAAAACTTGCCCAGCCAACATCCTTAAACTGAATGGTTAATTCCTATATGTGACATTTTAAACTAAGATCAGTCGTTGGATTCTAACTATGCGGTTCCACTCAGTTATATATGGAGTATATGTGGTAAGGTCGTCAGTTGGTTGACAAAGATCGGTGGTTTTACGCAGTATATCAATTGGCTTTCTCCATTGTTATTCGGCATTCAATCAGTTATCCAACCATATGGGTATATTTGTATACTTGCAGACCGCGGTGTCCTATTGGTTAAGCATTCGCCTGGCATGTCAAATATCGTGATTTCGATACCCGGCCGAGTCATATAAAAAACTTGTACATGGAAATAAAAGATAATAAATGTAAATATATAAAAATAAAACTATTAAAAAATAAGGGATGGTATGGTGGTAATATAAACTATATATGTAAATCAACAAATGCCCGTCAATGGGTATATAAACAAGTAAATATATATATAAGAACACATTATAATGATTTATATAGTATGATTTTTTAGGAAATCTAAAAAAAGAAAAAATATATAGTATTAAATAACTCTTTCATAGTATTAACATTGTAGTACCTTTGATGCATAGGATCAAAGTCTACACATTCCAACAAGCTGTGTTTGACCGTTAACGGTGCAAAGCAGGGTATACATTCTGGTAATTGCTCAGCTTGTAATAAATATGAATGAGTATAACGTGTCTGCCCTATCCTGCACCGGTCATGGACAAACATCAAACGCCACCGTCCCAATGGGCTTTAGGTAGGCGTCATCACAGGGTCCACAGCCTGTCCGGTCATCGTACAATTAAAGAGGAAAGCATAGTGGCGAACTGTAAAAGGGTCCACCAAGATGTGTTTGACCGTTAACGGTGCAAAGCAGGGTATACATTCTGGTAATAGCTCACCTTGTAATAAATATGAATGAGTATAACGTGTCTGCCCTATCCTGCACCGGGCTAGGACAACTTCCTCTCGACGAATGGGGTATACTAGAAGAACGCCATTCTCCAAGTAACGGTTTAATTGAATGGAGTTTATTGTTAACTGACAAATCCCAAGCGGCTTGCCAAGAGTTACGAATAAATGTGTTAATACAACTTTTAAAATCAGTATACGGTAATTTAGCATTAGATATATGTGTATCAGCTCTATCATTACCACGTATTCCTACATGGCTTGGAAGCCAGCAGAAAATAATAACATTATCAACTATAAGAGAATTGTACATTTCTAAAAGCTGAAGCACAACTGGGTTATCATTTTTCATATCACCCAGTGCTTAAAGAGATGAAAGGGAATCCGAAAAAATAACAAAATGGTCATCATCAGATTCCTGAATATAATTTAAGTCAAGTTCAATTGCCTTAAGTTCAGCTGAAAAGATAGAGGCCTTGTCAGGCAGGCGGATCTTTATGCAGTGTTTGTGAACAACAGCTGCTGCAACTACCTTATCTCCATCTTTAGAACCATCTATATGTTGAACATTACTGTATTTCGATTTAATTTCATTAAATTTGCTTTGAAAGACAGTAGGGTCTGTACTGGATTTGTTACTATTACAAAGATCAAAAATAAGTGTTGGTGTTTCCAAAGTCCACGGTGGAATTTGTGGTACTTTGTACTTGGCAATCAAATTTAGGTCGATTTCAGTTTCTCTTAATTTTGGTTTAATACGAAGACTAAATGGTCAAATGGTCGAATGGCCTTAGGTTTTTGATCAAAATGAGGTTCATAACTAGGATTAAAAACAGTATCGAAAGTTGGGTTTGAATGATTGGATTTTAATTTAATGCCATATTGAAGGGCTAATTTGTCCCACATATGAGACAGTGATGGTTCATTAGCTTCAACATATAGACTTTCGGCTGGTGATGTACGAAAAGATAAACAAAGATTTTGTTATTATATGTTAAATGATAAAAAAAAATCAGAGATCATTATTTTTCAAAGTTCATCCTTTAAATGTATGTTTACCCTTACTCGGTTTTCTCTTTAAGAATTTGGTTTGGAAAGATAGTTTAAGATAGAACGCATGTTAAATATACCAACTACAGACATACATGTTTAGCTTTAAATATGTGGTAATACTATAAGATGTAAAATTAAGATAAACAAATAAACTGAAGTACAAAATTATGCTTTATAATAATTATTTCAAAAGTCGTAGATTCTTTCCAAACCGTTCATGCAAGGGCACACAATAGTATTTTAAGGGTGACCTGGACAATTGTAAAACATAACCTGAGAACAGTGTAAATCACGGTTTAAATCACAAGTAATTACATGCATTTTGACCTGGACAATTGTAAAACATAACCTGAGAACAGTGTAAATCACGGTTTAAATCACAAGTAATTACATGCATTTATGTTTGAATTATTGTGGCTACTCTATACTTTCGCATTATACATTATTTGCAACTTTAACAAAATTCCATTTTAAAAACAAGACCAAAACAATAAACGTTTTTTTCAATTTGAAATTATAACTGGTTTAAAGAATTTATTAAATAGAAATATGTAATAGTCAGACAACAAAAGTTTAAAAGTTGAACATTGACTATATAGATAAACTAATTACACGAAACGTTGGATATATACACTCAAGTGATATGAAAACGCAACACGGGAATTTCCGCTATATATTGTATATACTGCACACTTAATTGCACATAATATTCCAAAGAAATCCCAAGATGTTTTTTTAAAAAAAAGTTGCAGTTAACTAGAGAAAGGACACAACTGTGATGTTGTAGACGTTTTAATCTCACTACACTTTGTAACAAGAACTTCATCAATGTTGAAGTTGCTCTTCGAAAAATTAAGCTAGTTCAGTACTGTATTTAACGTAAATAGTTTGCAAAATTTTGCATCCTAAGTTTGCTCACATGATTGAGCCAAACGCGTACTCTGTGAATAATGAAACATTGCAGGAATACTATTTGCTGTATTATTTGTTGTTTTAGTATTTTTTCCAAAAGGAAAGGTCTGACGTAGCCATGTACCATTCGATTAAAAGTAGCATTTTGTACATACAATATATAGCGGAAATTCCCATGTTGCGTTTTTATATCACTTGAGTGTATGTAACATGTTGAATAACTAGCAGTACTAAACGGTAGATACAAGTAAGTGAAGCCACTTTTAACGCCCAACTAAAGAAAGAAACTTATATTTTAGAGATTAGATCATGGCGGTGATTTCTTTCTTTACACTGTCCTGTTTTAATGGGATGCAGTAGGGGAAGTGTCAGGTTTGGTGCACCCTAGAACCGGTTTAAACCCCCCGTGGCCTACTTTGCCACTGACCGTTCCAAGGCGGTAGCCCAATTGGTCAACCCTTTTGTGTTTGTGATGTCGTTTTCATTTATTATTACTTTTGTCTTCTTGTTCGTCTGTTTGCGTGTTTGTTTCTGTGTTTTGTGTTGACTGTCCTCCTTGAAGGCTACTTTCCCTGTCCGATCTTTTTATATTTCTTTATACAAAACATGTGCATAGATGCATGTCATATAGTATAATAAAATGTAATTAAAGAACTTCAATTTTAGAATTCTATACACATAAATAACATCACTTTATATTGATTGTAAAAGCACAAAACAATCACATAAAACCTAAAAGCATTTTTTTATACATAGGAAAAATTTCAAGTTTTACTGCTTGTAAAATAATAAACAATAGACAATAAACTAAAGAACTATTTATACATATGAAATATATCACGTTTTACTGCTTGTAAAATAAAAATCACTTTACAATAAACTAGAACGCGTTTTATTTTATAATACGAATTATATCGTATTTTACTGCATGTAAAATCACAAAAAAATGTCAAGTTTTACTGCTTGTAAAATAATAAAAAATCAAATGAGACAATAAACTATAGAGTATTTCAAATATTATTATTTAAGGTTTTACTGCTAGTAAAATCACTTGACAATTAACTAGAACACTTTTATATTTATAGCTGCTTGTAAAATCGCACAAAAAAGCATGACATAATAAAATGACACTTTTATACATATAAATAACACGCTTTACTGCTAGTGAATTCACGCAAAAAACGCACGAAACAGTGTTAAAGTGTTTCAGAACTAAACACACAGTTTGAAAACGTCATATTTGTCTTGAAAGAGTCGACATTAGATCATCTATTAGAAATCTATGAATGTCCACTGAAATATATTTGCACCTTTTTAAAAGAAGAGTCGCGAAGAACAACACCGTTTTGTTAGAAAATCGTATTATACTATTTATTAAGTCCATACGTGAGACTGGTTTTACTTACTAAAGTAGTCAGTATATAGAGAATATTATGTCAGTGTCTTTTACTATCAAGTTTATTAGGCGAGGCTTAGAAAACGAAGAGCCATTCTTCGTTTTCGTGCCGAGCCTAATAAACTTGGTAGAAAAAAGGCAGTGACATAATATTCTATTTATCATGTACATTATCCACATTTTCTATTATTACCTATTTCTCAGAATGTTACGCTTATCGAGGACGCCGCCATGTTGTTTAATGACGTCGGGCAACGTTATCTGCATGATGTCAGATAACGTCACGTACAATAAACGCCGAAGGATTCCGCATTGATTTGCTGTATTGGTCAGTGCCTAATAAAGCAAAATGTATAAGGTCACCCCTTTATTAGGCAGAAAAGTGCATATCTGCATGATAAATCATAGTATGATACAGTATATTAGCTGATTGTATATTATAAATGTATGATCATATGCATATTGGCGAAATAATTTTTGTATAGTCCCCACAAATTCTTCCACACCGTCTCCCACATCACAAAAAAGCAACGTTAAATAACAGACCTAAGAAACGAATATGTCTGGTTAAATAAACAACCATTCAACATTTGTCTACACTTGTAACAATAATACATATCTACGGTTTTTAATAACCATGTAATATTGATCATCAACATCCGCTAAATATCCAGAACATATACTCGGACGCAGTATTTCTTTTATATTATGTCAAATTCAAATCAGTTGATGAGAGTGTGAACACATATAGCAACAATATCAATGATGGAGAACACATGGGCATAAATAGCGAATCTACTGTGAAATAAAAGTTACATTAGATTTTTAAAAACATCTTTATATTCACGTCGAAGTCTTCTAATACTTGTTTGTTAGAATATAGTACTAGATTAAACAAGGCAAATGGGCGAAAATTTACTTAACCTAGAGACATTGTTAAAGTAAGACATGGTAAATTAATGAGCATTTAGCTTCTCTTACGGATCGGCCTTTTCCTTGTAAGAGCATTTACCTTTAATTCAAAATGTTGAAAGTTCTCATGAGTAAAATCTTTTCATAGGAGTATACTTGCGAAAGTGATAGTTCAATTGTGTTTTTTCTTTATATGGGCACTGAGTCCACTTCTGTATTATACGTTTTGTTACAAGACCGGCAACGATGGTTTCTCTCGCCTCTGTGCTCTGACATATGGTCCCTCAATTTAGAAATGTCCTGCTCCTTAAAACAACAAAGTTCACGTTCGTTTTTGAACTGTTTTCTTACACGTCTGTCGTGACGCATCAGCTCTGCATTTGTCGCAAAGACATGCACTTTCAATATCTTAGAGAGGACCATATTGCAGTTTCGTCAAATTCTACATACAGTTCATGAAAAGAAGTCGATTTTCTATTATTTGTTGACGGGTCGGGACGATTGTATAAATCTCACTTCCTGTGAAGTTTCACCAATTTTGAAATTTTACATAGCAGTTGAAGCAAAAGTTAAAGACGGACGGACGGACGACGGACAACTCGCCATCCACTAATCTCTGCTGGAGTAAAAATAGTTGCTAATCCAGCTTCAAAGGTGTGCGTGTGCGGGCGGGTGTGCGGAGGGGGTGGGGTTTGTGGGTGCAACTCTATTGCTGATATAAGAAATTTAGAAAACGATGCAAAATCGCTAAAACATACCACTTATATTGACACTATGTTTAATTTCACGCCTTTAAAGACCTTATTGAAACGATGACTTTTTATAATATTGTTTTTCTCGGACAAATCAAATATTGAATTAGGCATCATAGAATAGTTTTATTTAATTTCTGTCGATATGCTATTTAAATATAAAATCAGTTATAAATTAAAAATGTTTCCACATGACATGGATGCCCCGCCCCTGATTTTGCTTCACATATTATTTCCATTTGAAGCCCCGTAACTCTGGAATTACTGAGGCGATGGGGTCGAACTTGGCCGGGACATTTTGCCCATATACTATTTGTCCAAATTTGGAGAAGATTAATTAACAATGACGCAAGATAGAGTGTAGAAACATTTTTCCATATATTCAATTCAACTTACACAACAACTTAGGCACAATTAAAAGAAAACCGGAAAGTCTACGAAATTCTCGAACACCCGCGTATCTTCGAATGGCGGAGGCATTAAACATATCTTAATATCTCGAGAAGACGAAAGCAAATTTTAGAAATTGCAAATGCGGAAGCTGAATACTGATTTTTCAATGTTTTAACTCAATAAAAGATGAACGCAGCAAAACCGTGTTTCCAAACAATTAGTCTTGTTTACGTTGATCAAAGTATATATATATACGCTACGAATTTATTATTGCGTTTTAAAAGTTAAACCGTTTGAAATGATAGGTATTTATGCATGACAGACTACTGAAAACATCAAAATCACAATTCTCCAACGGTAGCAGTCGTCACATAAAGAGTTTATGCATGTAATGTTTTGAATTAAATAAAAAAGAAAAGTGGATGACATACTTGCAAAACCGAAAACAATATATTGAAACTTAATATCAAAACAAATAAAGCGTAATAGTAACGTTTTGCATAACTGGTTTTAATTTGTAATTTTAATGCAAACGATATTCCTTTTAAAACCGATGCAAACGATATTGTAGTGAATGTACATGGGGTACCACTAGGTTCTTGCGGTCCGATTTCCTGGGGATTTGTTAGTAGTAAGTAGTTTCACGCCAGCTGAGCTCACATGACCCCAGCTAGACGTCACGTGACACAGTCCAAGCTCCCTGATTGGTAGCGGTTCGACTCAAGTGGCCATTGTGCGAACTGATATATAGGGTCCTATAGAAACCACAGCCTCCGAACGCAATGGCATCGTAGGTCCGCACTGTACTGCAAACAAGGACTTGAAACTACAATGAAAGAGACAAAAAACAACAGAAAGGGTGATGAAGACAGGGTTACCGACTTGGAACGGTCAGTAGGCAATAAGTCCTACTGGTTAGCTTGAGTCGATTTTATATGCGCACAATCCTCGCTATTATCCTGTCTTCAGCGCCCAAATAGACATGCCAGTGTAAACAAAACTACATCCCATCAAAAGGAAATCTCTAACAATAAAGTCCACATCCAGAGAAACTAAATAAAGATATACATACAAAATAATAAACATCTCAGGATGTATCCAGAATCGTACTGAACAACCATAGTAGTTGCAGCTAAAGAGAAAACCAATCTAGGGTACGACCAGAAAACCCGAGGGACGAAAGCTCATGCACCCATCTCCCTTAGTTGGGGTTTCAGTAGGTACAATCATAGAGTCCAGCTTCAGTTCAGCTTCTTCTGTTCTTTTAGTTTCTTATGTTTCAGAAAATTTGGTTGAAAATTTTCAGAAGAATTTTTGGAAAAAGTTTCTGCCAAAGTGTTTATAATATCTTTGACAGATGTTTTATCTCCATTATCTGTTTTAATATGATTTACGGAACTATAATTACCTTTATCACTTATTTTCCAGACCATGTCCCATGTCTTCTTAAGAGATCGTCCCATGTCTTCTTAAGAGATGAGCGAGAATTCAGCCTAGAGACGTAAGATCTCCAGGACTTCCTCTTGCTATCCTAAATAGTACGACGGGCTTTCGCACGAAAAACTTTAAAGTTATTTAAATTTGTTTGAGTTGGCCGCAAGTTAAACTTATTTAATGCAGCTTTACGATCTCTGACTGACTTTTTGCAGTCATCGTCGTACCATAGTTTATGTGCGGACCTACGATGCCATTGCGTTCGGACGCTGTGGTTTCTATAGGACCCTATATATCTTTATGTGGGCGTTTTGTATTTGCCGATGTTTTTGGAATAGTTTGATCAGCTATATCATGAAGAGTGTTGGTAAAAAGAGCTTGGTCTTAGAGGCCGGTTACCAATTTTTATAGAGAATTTCTTAGATGATAGACGATTCGTGTCCGAATGGGTTCTGACATTCATGAAAAAGGAGATGGGTGTGCAACAGGGCAGCATACTCTCTGTCACCCTTTTTAATATAAAAAATAACAGTATAGTTAAATGCATCAATCCTGGTGTGGATTGCTTTTTATATGTTGACGACTTTGTTATATGTTATCGACTTTGTTATATGTTATCGTGCAAAAAACATGAACACTATTGAGAGACAACTTCAACAATATCTCAATAAACTTCAGACCTGGTCTGATGAAAATGGTTTTAAATTTTCTAAATCTAAAACAAATTGTATGCATTTTTGTCAACTACGCTAAACATCATGAGACCCTCATCTAACACTGGATGTGTCACCAATACCAGTAGTGTATGAGACAAAATTCCTTGGTCTTATTTGCATTTTTGACCGTAAATTAACGATTATACCACACCTTAAATACTTGAAGGCCAAGTGCCTTAAAGCTCTTAATTTACTTAAAGTTGTTGCAAACACTAACAGGGGAGCGGATCGTAAAATCCTTTTACAACTTTATAGATCTCTTATCAGATCCAAGCTCAATAGTATATGGATCGACTCGTAAGTTATACTTGCAGATGCTCGATCTGATACATAATCAAGGAATTATTTTTATCCTTTTTTTAGGTGCCTTTTGTACATACTAGCCGAAAGTCTATATGTTGAAGCTAATGAACCATCACTTTCTCATAGACGGGGCAAATTAGCCCTTCAATATGCCATTAAATTAAAAATCTAACCCTTCAAAAACAACTTTCGATAATGTTTTTAATCCTAGTTGTGAACCTCTTTTTGATCGAAAACCGAAGGCCATTCGACCATTTGGTCTTCGAATTAAACCAAAATTAAGAGACACTGAAATCGACCTAAATTTGATTGCAAAGTACATAGTACCACAAATCCCACCGTGGACTTTGGAAACACCAACAATTATTTTCGATCTTTGTAATAGTAACAAATCCACTACAGACCCTACTGTCTTTTAAAGCAAATTCAATGAAATTAAATCGAAATATAGTAACTTTCAACATATATACACAGATGGTTCTAAAGATGGAGATAAGGTAGCTGCAGCAGCTGTTGTTCACAAACACAGCATAGAGAGCCGCCTGCCTGACAAGGCTTCTATCTTTTCAGCTGAACCTAAGGCAACTGAACTTGCCTTAAATTATATTCAGGAATCTGATGATGACCATTTTGTAATATTTTCTGATTCCATTTCATCTCTTCAAGCACTGCGTAATATGAAACATGATTACCCAGTTGTGCTTCAACTTTTAGAAAAGTACAATTCTCTTATAAATGATAATGTTATTATTTTCTGCTGGCCTCCAAGCCATGTATGAATACGTGGTTATGATAGAGCTGATAGTGCTGCTAAGGCAGCATTAGGTTTCTTTTTACATATATCTAATACCAAATTATCTTACACTGATTTTAAAAGTTTTATTAACACATTTATTCATAAATCTTGGCAAGCCGCTTTGGATTTGTCCGTTAACAATAAACTCCATTCAATTAAACTGTTACTCGGAGAATGGCGTTCTTCTAGTAGACCCACTTGCCGAGAGGAAGTTGTCCTAGCCCGGTGCAGGATAGGGCATACACGTTATACTAATTCATATTTATTACAAAATGATATATAGGGTCCTATAGAAACCATAGCTTCCGAACGCAATGGCATCGTAGGTCCGCACTGTACTGCAAACGAGGACTTAAAACTACAATGAAAGAGACAAAAAACAACAGAAAGGGTGGTGAAGACAGGGTTACCGACTTGGAACGGTCAGTAGGCAATAAGGCCTACTGGTTAGCTTGAATCGATTTTATATGCGCACAATCCTCGCTATTATCCTGTCTTCAGCGCCCAAATAGACAAGACAGTGTAAACAAAACTACATCCCATCAAAAGGAAATCTCTAACAATAAAGTCCACATCCAGAGAAACCAACTAAAGATATACATACAAAATTATAAACATCTCAGGATGTATCCAGAATCGTACTGAACAACCATAGTAGTTGCAGCTAAAGAGAAAACCAATCTAGGGTACGACCAGAAAACCCGAGGGACGATAGCTCATGCACCACCTCCCTTAGTTGGGGTTTCAGTAGGTACAATCATAGAGTCCCAAGAGGTAGTCCAGTTATCGCACAAGTGAAAAGTGAAGCGTAATGACTGACTGTAGAGGGGTCAATCACTAAACATGCAGTGCGCTGTAAAACCAAGGGGTTATATCCTTTTCTGACGAACTTCCTGATTAAATTTGTAAAGCGGTCAGGAAACCCGTCAGACACCTTTAACTTTCGAAGTTTATAGACAACATCTCCATAAAATGAGGGTTGTGATATGCCTAGTCTCAGAAGTGTTTTAAGGTTGGTGTTGTACTTTTCCAGCAGGCCCTCGTTGCGGCGGTAGAATTTAGAGAAAGATCTACGTAGTTTGTGATAACGAAAACCCTGCTGAAGAAGTTTACTTGTAATAACTTGATTACGATCATTGAAGTCTATAACATCATTACACGCTCTAGCAAATCGAATGAGCTGGTAGATATACACCCCATATGAGGTAGCACGAGGTACATCTCCATCCAGGTGTGGATAGTTAACGATGTTAAAATTGAAATCATCTCTCTTATCATAGATTTTAGTATGAATACAATCATTTGAAATCGAGAGATGAAGATCGAGAAATGCTGCTACAGTATCCGAACTGTTGGCTTTATTCAACGTGAGCTCTGGTGGATAAATGTTAGTATCCATATGAGCAAAGAACAGATTATCAATATTGAGTATGTCATCAAGATACCGAGAAGTATTATTAAAGGCATCAATTATTTCACCCTGGCTAGCAGGTGACAAACTCAACATAAAATCTCTTTCATAGCAGTACAGGTGACAAACTCAACATAAAATCTCTTTCATAGCAGTACAAAAACAAATCTGCAACAAGTGGCGCACAGTTAGTACCCATAGGAATACCAACAACCTGGCGGTAAATAGTTTTACCGTATCTTATAAAGATGTTATCCAGAAGAAAAGATAAGGCTCTACAAACATCAGTACAAGTCCACATATTATACTTATCAATGGGCGCGTTAGTAAAGAAAGCCCTGACATTATTACAAGCTAGAAAAGTTGTACCTTCTCTAGCAAATGTCTTCTGAATAAGCTGAAGCAATTTTTCTTTCATAAGATGATGTGGTAGTGTAGTATACAGTGTAGAAAAGTCGTAGGTGCTTAGAGAAGAGGCATGAAAATGCTTACACCGTAGTTTGTCAAGAACTTCTCCAGAGTTTTTGATAGACCAAAACAGATTGATTCCTGAGTTCTCGAAGGCCTTTCCGCAATATTTTACAATATGTTCTTTAATCGCGGAAAGTCAGGATGTCAATAGTTTTGATATATTGGTCGTGGTACATAAACTAGAATTAGCGATAAAACGTGCTTTGTAAGGAATTTTGTGAAGTTTGGGTATCCAGTACATTATACGGAGCTTCGTCTGCTTACTAATTACAGAACCTTTATAGTCTCCATAAAAGTCACATGCTGGGAAACAATGCCCGTCTCCAGCAGAGGTGTAGTTAGATAAGCAGAAGTGCTCGCTAGATCAGCATTCAAAATATTGATATAATGTAGTCGTCAGACACTAATTATATCGTTGGAAACTTTGTCTGTTTGAACTAGAACAAATTTAGTATGTAAATTCTGAATACCCTTCTTAAGGTGTGGTAAATTGTGAGTGGAAGGCCGTGGAAGCAGGGATGGTTTTGATTCGTAAAATAAAATACGTAATTCAACAATTTCTGAAATAGTTTTCATCCAAGCAGTAAGTGCATGTTTATCTGCTTTTTCTCGCTTACACCACTTTGTACAGAAATCCGTTAAATTTCATTGCGACAGGCATTAAAATCAATATCAGATGGAAGCCGATACTTAGGCCCTTTGGCAATTAAATGCCGAATCCTCTTATCCTCAATTACATCAAGATTTCCAGTAAGAATGTGACCGGTAGGTTCGTAACAAAATTTAGAATTTCTCAATCAGTAGGAATAGATGTCTCGATCTCAAGAATAAGATTTCTAGTAGATTTCTTATACTTGTAACATATAACAGGAGTCTCAATATTCTTGAAATACTTTGGAATTTTGTCAGTCACCCGCATATCATTAAAAATACCGGCTAAATTAATAAATCGATGCCTTTATCAACATAAGTTATCTTCAAAAAATGCCTTTGATGGTCAGATGGAGCATCTATACGTGGACGCAAAATATGTTGCGTGTAACTTTGAATAATAGATGCAACCTCATATAATGGATTAGTACGGACATAAATGACATCCGCTTCTTCGTCAAGTTTCTGTAAGCAAGAAAAAGACAGACTGACTACTTTGCTAAGGAGGGCGTGTCTACCCGAATGTTTATAAATAGAATAAAGGTCTGCAACAGTAAAGACTTTCTTAAATTTACGTTTAAGATTCTTCCGGAGACCATTTGACCGTCGTTTACTTTTACGAATAGACAATATGCACAAAGGATCTATATCTGGGGTATTGGAAATGTTTCCTTCTTGATAAATGTTATCGTTTAACCCCAATGGATAAGGAGTTTGTAAATGCTTTATCCATTTGAGTTCAGCAATATCAAATTCAATATATTCCACGGGCTGAATGCTAACATCATCTATGGTGGGTATAAAGAAAGTTTTTAAGGTGAGCAATTACCAGAATGTATACCCTGCTTTTCACCGTTAACGGTCAAACACATTGCTGGAATGTGTAGACTTTGATCCTATGCGTGAAAGGTACTACAATGTTAATACTATGACCGAGTTATTTAATACTATAGATTTTAGATTTCCTGAAGGAAGTCCACTATATAAAACATTTTAGGAAGTCCACTATATAAAACATTTTAATATGTTCTTGTATATATTTACTTCTTTATATACCCGTTTTTGGGCATTTGTTGATTTACATATATAGTTTATATTACTATCATATCATCCCTTACTTGTAAATAGTTTTATCTTTATATATTTACATTAATTTTTATTTAATTCTTCATTTTTTCATCATTCATCATTTTTTGCGCACAATATGACCTATTAATGTGTCGACGTGACGTAAAACACAATTTATTCACTCAAAAAGCGTGACAGAGAGTATGCTGCCCTGTGGAACACCCATCTCTTGTTCATGAATATCAGAGAGGGTTGAACCCATTCGGACACGAAACTGCCTATCATCTAAGAATTACTCTATACAAATGGGTAATCGGCCTCTAAGTCCAAGGTCATAAAGATCATTCATAATACCGTAGTTCCATGCAGTAACATAAGCTTTCTCCAAGTCAGAAAATACAGCGACTAGATGTTCTTTTTTTATGAAAGCTTCCCTAATAAACGATTCAGATCGAATGAGATTGTCTGTTGTGCCTCGTTGGCGCCGGAAACCACTTTGATACTTTGTTATCAGTTTGTTGGACTCCAGGTACAAAACGAGTCTCTCATTAATCATTCGTTCCATGGTTTTACATATACAACTCGTTAAAACGATTGGGCGATAATTATTGGGTCTGTATGCTCCTTTTTACAGCCGCCACACTGCAATAAACGAACGCTAGTGTGAATGTTAATAAATACTGATAAAGGTTAAGATCACGTTAAACTATATTGTGATAAAACTTATGAAAACTCTGGGAATAATTTATTTTGGTCTATAAAAAATTCAGGAGACGTTCTTGATAAAATGTTCAAGAAAGGTCAAGTTTCATCAATTAGCACTTATGACTTCTCTACACTATCTACAACCTTACCACATCACCTTATTAAAGACAAGCTAATTTCTCTTATTCAAAAAACATTTGCTAGAGAAAATACTACATTTTTGGCATGTAATAATATAAAAGCGTTTTTTACTAACGGCAGTTTTGACAATTATACTATGTGGACTTGCTATGAAGTTTGTGAAGCACTCATCTTCCTATTAGATAATATTTTCGTCAGGTATGGAACCACTGTTTATAGACAAATTGTTGGTATCCGTATGGGTACGAAGTGTGCACCACTTGTCGCAGATTTATTCTTATTTTGCTATGAAAGGGATTTCATGTTGAGTCTTCCAGACCCAGGCAGATGTTATTGAAGCCTTTAATGATACCTCTCGGTATCTGGATGACATATTGAACATTGACAACCCTTTCTTTCCAATTATGGTTAATTATATTTATCCTAAAGAACTTCAGCTTAACAAAGCTAATATATCTGATAATAACGCTTCTTTTCTTGATTTAGATCTCTCGATTGAAAATGGTAAAATAATTAGCAAAATCTATGACAAGAGAGATGATTTTAATTTTGACATTGTTAATTATCCCCACTTGGATGGGGATGTTCCCCGAGCAACTTCTTATGGGATATATGTGTTCGTTTTTCTAGAGCTTGTACTCGAGTTGAGGACTTTAATATTCGTAATCTTTGTATAACTAAAAATTTACTCAATCAGGGTTACCGTTACCATAAACTTCGTAAAACGTATGCAAAATTTTATTATCGTAACCCTGATCTTCTTTCCAAATATAAAAGTAATTTAAGGACTCTTCTGCGACAAGGACTATCACAACCTGACTTCTATGGTGATGTGATTTATAAACTTCGTAAGATTCTAGGTCATGATCACTTTCATACTGTCTTTGTTAAACTTGTTAAAAAGTTTATCAAAAGAGGTTATGACCCTATCATTTTGCAACGTACTGCATGCATGATGGTGGACCCTTTTGCAGTTCGCCACTATGCTTTCCTCTTTAATTGTACGATGACCGGACAGGATGTGGACCCGGTGATGACGCCTACCTAAAGCCCAATGGGACGGTGGCGTTTGGTGTTTGTCCATGATCTTTCTTGGCTGTGGACCCTGTGATGACGCCTACCTAAAGCCCATTGGGACGGTGGCGTTTGATGTTTTGTCCATGATCTTTCTTGTCGTGCCCCCCCCCCCCCCCAGTCGGTGGTGGGGTGATAAGAATTAACCGACTGCTCGTTACTTAGCAGAGGGGTAGAACCCCCCCCCCCCCCCCCCCCCCCAAAATGTAACCCACCTGTTGACCGTGGGTGGCGACCCGTGTCAGTGGAGAAGGCAGTCCTGGTGGTTGAGTGGCGTGGAGATCTGGTAGTTATCTCCACGTTGCAACACACCACTTTGGTCCGGACTTCAACTAGACGGGCGGTCAGATTTGGCCCTATCTGATCAATCGGTTTGTCACGCCAGCTATAACAGATCCGACCTTATTATTCAGACAGTACTAGAACACTGTATCCTACTTACCTTTTATATTCTTCTACTTTAAACATTATATACATAGGGTCTTTTATGGCGGTGGCGCACGGGCTAATCATGTATTTCAAAACGCTATATGGCTATACCCGTGCCACTTTTTAAGCGGAACATAAGTGCGGCTCTTTGACTTTTTAGTTAAGGGGTTATGTCCGCTGGGTGGTATGGGGGGTCTTTATACGTTAGCTTTATATGAGTATACCTTCTACGTATTCTTGGCATTTTGCTGTTGGATATCCACAGCAAATGTCCCCTTGTTGGACTCCGAGGTGGGTGAGAAGCGTGGGAGATGAACTCTTAACGCCCATCATGGCATCACAAAACGCACAAAGTACTAATAAACGTAAAAAAACGGAACATGAATCTGATACTGAGGAACCAGTGATTAACCAGTCCTTTCCTTGTTTTCTTATTATCGAATCGGAAGACGGGGAAAGGCCTGTTGCAGATTAGTCACCTATTGTAATAGAGAAAACTGTCCATTCCATTGCTGGACATGTTAAACAAATAAAAAAATTAAAGAACAAAACTCTTCTCATTGAAACAGAAAAAAATAATCTCGTTCGGATAATTTACTCACTGTTAAACAAATTTTAAACACAAAAGTCAAATGCTACCCTCACTCCTCTTTAAACATCTCCAAAGGCGTCATCAGGTGCCCGGATCTCTCCGGAGTACCTGAAGACGAAATTATTCACGAGCTTGCGCCACAGTTGGTAACTGCGGCTCGCCGAATAACCATAAAGAGGAATGACAAAATTATCAGTACAAATACTATCATCCTCACATTTTCAACACCCGTCTTACCAAAAACAATTAAGGTGGCATATCTGCAATTGCATGTTGACGCCTACATTCCAAACCCGTTACGTTGCTACAACTGCCATGGCTTTGGGCACCACAACTCCAGGTGTACTAAAGAAGAACGTTGTGGTAAATGTGGCGAGTCTGCATTCAAACATAACGAACCAGATTGTCCTAACGACCTCAAATGTACCAACTGCGGTCTGGGACATCACGCAAATTCAAAATTATGTGAAAAATTTAAAAAAGAAAAAGAAATCATAACAGTTAAGTATACACAAAACATTCCCTTTCCAGAAGCACGGAAATTGGTAGAAGAAAAATATAAAATTTCAAGTTCGACCTCTTACGCATCTATTCTCAAAACAAAAGCAACACACACAGAATGCAGGGATGCAGGTACGCAATACGAACCACAGTCAGAAATTCAAAATACAAACAAACACAAATTAAACTTTTCATCTAATCAAACTTTTTCATTTAAACCAAACACAAAATCGGCAAGCTCTCGCAATGTCAAGAGCATGCCAATTTCTCAGAATTGGCAAGGGGGTTCTTCAAAGACTGTGAAGTCTAGTAGTTCCCCAGTCGTGAGGACTAATACTTCCTCGGTTTGAAGGCCTAGTGCTGCTCCAAGTAAGGAATTTGGAAAGCCTAGTGCTTCTCCAACTAGGGAGCACAAGGAGCAGCCAAAGGTGTCTAACGGCCCTATTGAGCTGCATAACAAATTCGAACAGCTCATGGACATTTCAGAGCCGGCAGCTGCATTGCCACTTCCATCCTCGCATGAAAAGTTAGTTGAGGTGCCACTTCAGCTGACTTCTTCCAGGGAGGAGGATTCATCAGTGGAGATGTCGCTGCTTGAGTCTCCTAAGACCTCTCCTAAATCTAAGGCCAAAACTAAAAATATAATTAAAAGTCACCTTAACGCTCAATAATGGGTAAAACTAATAAGATCATTCAATGGAATTGTCGAGGTTTGAAACCAAATTATGATGAAATCAGCTTAATTTTAAATGAACACAACCCTATTGCCTTTTGTCTTCAAGAAACATTCTTAAAGACAAGTGATAAGGTATCTTTTAAACAATACTCACTATACAATCATATTTGTGATACCGGGGACAAGGCGACTGGTGGAGTTGAGATAATCGTTAATCGAAACATTCCTCACCGACCAGTTGCGTTGAAAACAAATTTGCAAGCTATTGCGGTCAGTGTTACTATGCACAGAGTCATAACAATATGTTCCTTATATTTACCACCTAGTTCTTCACTAGACCCTAAAGATCTCAATCACCTAGTTGCACAATTGCCATCACCTTTTATACTCTTGGGCGATTTTAATGCACACAACTACATCTGGGGTTGTAAAGATATAAACGATAAAGGAATTTTTTTTGAGGATTTCTTAGCCAAAAACAATTTATGTCTTTTTAATAACAAGTCACATACTTATTTACATCCTGCTACAGGCTCTCATTCTTCCATTGATTTAACAATATGCGATCCAACGCTTTTGATGGATTTTTCGTGGAGTGTTGGAGACGACCTCTGTGGAAGTGACCACTTCCCCTTTAACAATATGCGATCCAACGCTTTTGATGGATTTTTCGTGGAGTGTTGGAGACGACCTCTGTGGAAGTGACGACTTCCCCATATTTCTTGAAAATATCGGCCCTCCACTTCTCGAAAAAATGCAACGATGGAAACTTCGCAAAGCTGATTGGACTACGTTTCAATCTCTTTGCGAGGAAAAATTAAAGCCTTCCGTTTTCGAGGATGTCGAAGACGCAACTGCTCTTTTTACCAAAACTCTTCACGATATAGCTGATCAAACCATTCCAAAAACCTCGGCAAATCCTAAACGCCCACATAATGAATGAATGAATGAATGGTGTTTTACGGCACGTCGACACATAAATAGGTCATATTGTGCGCAAAAAAAAAAAGAAAAATGAATTATTAATTAAAAATTAATGTAAATATATAAAGATAAAACTATTAAAAATAAAATAAAAATAAGTGATGACAAGGTGTAATATAAACTATGTATGTAAATCAATAAATGCCCGGCAACGGATATATAAACAAGTAAATATATATAACAACACATTACAATGATTTATATAGTCTGATCTCTTTCAGGAAATCTAAAACAAGACTAAAATCTACAGTATCAAATAACTCTTTCATAGTATTAACATTGTAGTACCTTTGACGCATAGGATCAAAGTCTACACATTCCAATAAGATGTGTTTGACCGTTAACGGTGCAAAGCAGGGTATACATTCCGGTAATTGCTCACCTTGTAATAAATATGAATGAGTATAATGTGTATGCCCTATCGTGCACAGGGCTAGGACAACTTCCTCTCGACGAATGGGTCTACTAGAAAAACGCCATTCTCCGAGTAACGGTTTAATTGGATGGAGTTTATTGTTAACTGACAAATCCCAAGCGGCTTGCCAAGAGTTACGAATATATGTGTTAATACAACTTTTAAAATCAGTATAAGGTAATTTGGTATTAGTTATATGTAAATATAATGCTGCCTTAGCAGCACTATCAGCTCTATCATTACCACGTATTCCTACATGGCTTGGAAGCCAGCAGAAAATAATAACATTATCAATTATAAGAGAATTGTACTTTTCTAAAAGTTGAAGCACAACTGGGTTATCATGTTTCATATTACCAAGTGCTTGAAGAGATGAAAGGGAATCAGAAAATATTACTATAATGGTCATCATCAGATTCCTGAATATAATTTAAGGCAAGTTCAATTGCCTTAAGTTCAGCTGAAAAGATAGAGGCCTTGTCAGGCAGGCGGCTCTTGTGAATTGTAAACAAGAGCCGCCTACCTTGTCAGACAGGCGGCTCTTGTTCACAATGTTCTTACATTGTGAACAACAGCTGCTGCAGCTACCTTATCTCCATCTTTAGAGCCATCTGTGTAGATATGTTGAAAGTCACAGTATTTCGATTTAATTTCATTAAATTTGCTTTGAAAGACAGTAGGGTCTGTACTTCATTTGTTATTATTACAAAGATCAAATATAATTGTTGGAGTTTCCAAAGTCCACGGTGGAATTTGTGGTACTTTGTACTTGGCAACCAAATTTAGGTCGATTTCAGTGTCTCTTAATTTTGGTTTAATACGAAGACCAAATGGTCGAATGGCCTTTGGGTTTCGATCAAAAAGAGGTTCACAACTAGGATTAAAAACATTATCGAAAGTTGGGTTTGAAGGGTTAGACTTTAATTTAATGGCGTATTGAAGAGCTAATTTGTCTCGTCTGTGAGACAGTGATGGTTCAAACCATGGTACGACGATGACTGCAAAAAGGCAGTCAGCGATCGGAAAGCTGCATTAAATAATTTTAACTTGCGGCCAACTCAAACAAATTTAGATAACTTTAGAGTTTTTCGTGCGAAAGCCCGTCGTACTATTAAGGATAGCAAGAGGAAATCCTGGAGATCTTACGTCTCTAGGCTGAATTCTCGCTCATTTCTTAAGAAGACATGGGATATGGTCCGGAAAATAAGTGGTAAAGGTAATTCTAGTTCTGTAAATAATCTTAAAACAGATAATGGAGATATAACATCTGTCAAAGATATTACAAACACTTTGGCAGAAACTTTTTCAAAAAATCCTTCTTCTGAAAATTGTCAACCAAATTTTCTGAAAAATGAAAAACAAAAAGAACAGAAGAAGCTGAACTTCAAGTCGAAAAACTTGGAAAAATACAATAAACTATTCACTCTCAAAGAACTTCGAGAGTCCCTTAAAAAGGCTCATGATACATCAGCTGGTCCTGATGATATCCATTATCAATTACTAAAACATTTACCTGAATCCTGTCTCTCTACCCTTCTTGATATATTTAATAAGGTTTGGGTGACGGGAAACTTCCCCGATTCTTGGCGGGAAGCAATCGTTATTCCAGTCCCCAAACCTGGAAAGGATCATACGGACCCAATAAATTATCGCTCAATCGCTTTAACGAGTTGTATATGTAAAACCATGGAACGAATGATTAATGAGAGACTCGTTTGGTACCTGGAGTCCAACAAACTGATAACAAAGTATCAAAGTGGATTCCGGCGCCAACGAGGCACAACAGACAATCTCATACGATTTGAATCGTTTATTAGGGAAGCTTTCATAAAAACAGAACATGTAGTCGCTGTATTTTTTTACTTGGAGAAAGCTTATGATACTGCATGGGAGTACGGTATTATGAATGATCTACATGACATTGGTCTTAGAGGCCGATTACCCATTTTTATAGAAAAATTCTTAGATGATAGACAGTTTCGTGTCCGAATGGGTTCAACCCTCTCTGATATTCATGAACAGCAGATTGGTGTTCCACAGGGCAGCATACTCTCTGTCACACTTTTTAATATAAAGATTAACAGTATAGTAAAATGCATCAATCCAGGTGTGGATTGTTCTCTATTTGTTGACGACTTTGTTTTTCGTGCAAAAAACATGAATACTATCGAGAGACAATTACAACAATGTCTCAATAAACTTCAGACCTGGTCTGATGAAAATGGTTTTAAATTTTCTAAATCTAAAACTAATTGTATGCACTTTTGTCAACTTCGTAAACATCATGAAGACCCTCATCTAACACTGGACGGGTCACCAATACCAGTAGTGGATGAGACAAAATTCCTTGGTCTTATTTTCGACCGTAAATTAACGTTGATACCACACCTTAAATACTTGAAGGCCAAATGCCTTAAAGCTCTTAACTTACTTAAAGTTGTTGCAAACACTAATTGGGGAGCAGATCGAAAAGTCCTCTTGCGACTTTACAGATCTCTTATCAGATCCAAGCTGGACTACGGCTCAATAGTATATGGATCGACTCGCAAGTCGTACTTGCAGATGCTCGACCCTATACATAATCAAGGATTACGACTCGCCTTAGGTGCCTTTCGTACATCACCAGCCGAAAGTCTATATGTTGAAGCCAATGAACCATCACTGTCTCACAGACGAGACAAATTAGCTCTTCAATACGCCATTAAATTAAAGTCTAACCCTTCAAACCCAACTTTCGATAATGTTTTTAATCCTAGTTGTGAACCTCTTTTTGATCGAAAGCCGAAGGCCATTCGACCATTTGGTCTTTGGATTAAACCAAAATTAAGAGACACTGAAATCGACCTAAATTTGATTGCCAAGTACAAAGTACCACAAATTCCACCGTGGACTTTGGAAACTCCAACAATTATTTTTTATCTTTGTAATTATTACAAATCCAGTACAGACCCTTCTGTCTTTCAGAGCAAATTTAATGAAATTATATCGAAATACAGTGACTTTCAACATATCTACACAGATGGCTCTAAGGATGGAGATAAGGTAGCTGCAGCAGCTGTTCACACACACAGCATAAAGAGCCGCCTGCCTGACAAGGCCTCTATCTTTTCAGCTGAACTTAAAGCAATTGAACTTGCCTTAAATTATATTCAGGAATATGATGATGACCATTTTGTAATCTTTTCTGATTCCCTTTCATCTCTTCAAACACTGGGTAATATGAAACATGATAACCCAGTTGTGCTTCAACTTTTAGAAAAGTACAATTCTCTTATAATTGATAATGTTATTATTTTCTGCTGGCTTCCAAGCCATGTAGGAATACGTGGTAATGATAGAGCTGATAGTGCTGCCAAGGCAGCATTAGATTTACATATATCTAATACCAAATTACCTTATACTGATTTTAAAAGCTGTATCAACACATATTTTCGTAACTCTTGGCAAGCCACTTGGGATTTGTCAGTTAACAATAAACTCCATTCAATTAAACCATTACTCGGAGAATGGCGCTCTTCTAGTAGACCCATTCGTCGAGAGGAAGTTGTCCTAGCTCGGTGCAGAATAGGACATACACGTTATACTCATTCATATTTATTACAAGGTGAGCCATTACCAAAATGTATACCCTGCTTTGCACCGTTAACGGTCAATCACATATTGCTGGAATGTGTAGACTTTGATCCTATGCGTCAAAGGTACTACAATGTTAATACTATGACCGAGTTATTTAATACTATAGATTATAGTCTAGTTTTAGATTTCCTTAAGGAAATCAGACTTTATAAATCAGTATAATATGTTCTTGTATATAATTACTTTTTTATATACCCGTTTTCGGGCATTCGTTGATTTACATATATAGTTTATATTACTACTATATCATCCCTTATTTTTTAATAGTTTTATCCTGATATATTTACATTAATTTTTAATTAATACTTCATTTATTCATATTTTGTCAGTTTTTGCGCACAATATGACCTATTTATGTGTCGACGTGCCGTAAAACAACATTCATTCATTCATTCTTGTCGTGCCCTTAATGGTTTATTCTCTTACTGCTCTGGCTTCTGCAAAGTCATTGAGTACCTTCATCGTGGCTTTCTAGGCTATTGTTTTTTTGTATTATATTTACACGAGCATATTTGTGTTTTACTTATATTGCGTATTGATGCTGCCTTGTTGGTTAGAGATTAGATCATGGCGGGGATTTCTTTATTTACACTGTCCTGTTTTAATGGGATGACAGTAGGGTAAGTGTGAGGTTTGGTGCACCCTAGAGTCGGTTTAAACCCCCAGTGGCCTACTTTGCCACTGACAGTTCCAAGGCGGTAGCCCTATTGTCAACCCTTTTAGTGTTTGTGATGTCGTTTGCATTTATTATTGCTTTTGCCTTCTTGTTTGTCTTTTTGCGTGTTTGTTTCTGTGTTTTGTGGTTTACTGTCCTCCTTGAGTGCTATTTTCCCTGTCCGATATTTTTATATTTCTTATCCTTTGAGAGCAACAAACACAATTAAGAGAATAAAGCAGCAGACTCAGTTTTATTGAGTCTATTCATGAGAAATAATGAAAGAAGCAACACTTCTCATGCCCCTAGCATCGGCTTAAGCGGTATTCTACTTCAAAGTCACCTGTATTGGGCTCGTTGGTTCCGGAGAATAAAGAAACAGACTCGGTTTTATTGAGTCTGTTCATGAGAAGTAATGATAGAAGCAACACTTCTCACGCCCCCTAGCACCGGCTTAAGCGGTATTCTACTTCAAAGCCACCTATATTGGGCTCGTTGTTTCCAAAGGACCAGTAAAAAATAACACTACTAATTCGAAGCACGGGAAGACTTTTTACAACCGCCACACTGCACTAAACGAATGCTAATGCGAATGTTAATAAATACTGATAAAGGTGATCCTTTGAGAGCAACAAACACAATTAAGAGAATAAAGCAGCAGACTCAGTTTTACTGAGTCTGTTCATGATAAGTAATGAAAGAAGCAACACTTCTCACGCCCCTAGCACCGGCTTAAGCGGTATTCTACTTCGTAGCCACCTGTATTGGGATAGTAAAAAATAACACTACTGATTCATAGCACTGGGAGACTTTTTACAGCCGCCACACTGCACTAAACGAACGCTAGTGCGAATATTAATAAATACTGATAAAGGTGATCCTTTGAGAGCAACAAACACAATTAAGATATAAGCAGCAGACACGGTTTTATTGAGTCTGTTCATGATAAGTAATGAAAGAAGCAACACTTCTCACGCCCCTAGCACCGGCTTAAGCGGTATTCTACTTCAAAGCCACCTATATTGGGCTCGGTGATCCCAAAGGACCAGTAAAAAATAACACTACTGATTCGTAGCACGGGGAGACTTTTTACAGCCGCCACACTGCACTAAACGAACACTAGTGTGAATGTTAATAAATACTGATAAAGGTGATCCTTTGAGAGCAACAAACACAAAGTTTCATCTGACAATGTTGGTTGGCCTTCACTTTGGATACGCATTAGGGAAGTTAGGTGACTCTTGGAAAGACAGTTTCTAAGGGATAATAGCGAGGATTGTGCGCATATAAAATCGATTCAAGCTAACCAGTAGGCCTTATTGCCTATTGACCGTTCCAAGTCGGTAACCCTGTCTTCACCACCCTTTCTGTTGTTTTTTGTCTCTTTCATTGTAGTTTCAAGTCCTTGTTAGCAGTACAGTGCGGACCTACGATGCCATTGCGTTCGGACGCTGTAGTTTCTATAGGACCCTATATATCATTTTCTAAGGGGGCCACACATGTCATTCATCAGGGTAAATCCTCTCTTTCTCTCAACAACAGCTGTGGAGGCTCAAATTAAGAGGCTATATGTCTGGAGCTGATACACTCTTGGGAAACAGTTCTTCAATACTTGATCCCTGGCCATCTCTCTGTGTACATCAGCTTCTGTAGTAATATCTTTCTGTCTGGAAGTCCATCAAATTACACTTAGTATGGACCAGTCCCACGTCATTCGTTGTCGTATAGGTGACTATCTTTCCAAATCCAATATATGCTAATTTAGATAGCCTGCAGTCGATTTTTTTAGTTATTTGTTGCTTTTTTGCATAATGCTTATCGAGTGTTCGATTCAAAATTATTTCGGAACTACTCAAATTGTTCCAAAATTTAATCAAATGTTTAACGCCATAAGGACTACTCAACTTTTATAATCGGTCACCCAGTTTTTTCTGAAAATAACACGAATACTAAAAACTGAAAAACACCGAAACACATACCAATATTTTATTAAGTTTATCAAAAATGTAATCTGAAAAAAAATGATTTCATCCCATAAATAGGCAACAAGTAACGACAACTTTAACAACCACATTCCTCTTGTCAAAAAATCACAAATCGCCATGGCAAACGGAAGACCCTGATTTTGCGTTTGAACAGGTCACAGACGTGCTCTATCGGGTTTAAGTCGGGACTCTTTGCGCGCCATTGCAGTACTGTGATGTTGGTAGCTGCCAATACGTCCTGTGTACTCCTTGTAACGTGACAGGGCGCATTGTCCTGTGCTAGCATCATACCTCGATGATTAGCAACATGCGGTACAAGAACCGGTAATATGATTTCTTACTAATAACGCCTGGCGTTAATATTTCCCTGTACGCGGAGTATTTCAGTGCATTGACACCCCACCCCAAACCATGATAGAACCGTCACCGAACAGGTCCACTTTAACAACTATTCCTTTCGCCTCCGACGGTGCACACTTTTCCTCCCATCAGGACCACAATTTGACTCGTGTCTCATCTACAAACAGAACATTGGCCCAATCTGTCCTAGTCATGCGTAGATGGCGTCTTGCCCATGCAAGTCTTGCTGCTCAGTGACGATGGGTGAGTACTGGACCTTTCCGGGACCGTCTACACCTTAGACCAACCTCCCTTAAGCGTTTTCTTACAGTTTGGCTGGAGATGAATCTCCCGTGTCTGCCGACAGTTGTTCTTGCAGTATTGGTGTAAACTGCAAATCGGTTTCTGAGGTCAGACACCACCATGTACCGATCTTGGTGTCGCGTGGTCACGCGTTGTTTAGGCTGTCTTGGACGGTTGTTGACGGTTCTGGTATTCTGAAACTTCCATCAAAGGGTCTGGATGGTTGAGACTGAGAGACGGTCTGTTGAACCCCCGGCGACCTGAAATCGGACCGAAAGTTGTAAAGAAAGCATGAAGATGTTTTATTTAAAAGAAATGCATGTATTATATCCAATTCAGCAAGGGGAGTTAATTACCCGTCTTAATGATGTACCGGCAACAATCATTCCAACTGATTCGATAGATATGTGCGCCATATTTAATGTTTTTCGATTATGAATATTCATCTACTATAAAAATGCACACAAAAGTTTGATGTCCGATGCATTCCACTTGCACCACGTGCAATAATAGAGATATCGTACAGTACCGACTGCTTCAGTGGTTTTAGTCCAATCAAAGCAGATTAGGTTTTATAATTCGCTAGCGATCTTTGTTAAACGACGCCAGTTAAAATTTCAAATGAATATATGAATTAATAAAAAATGTATAATTCTTTGAAAAGTGTATGCGAGATGTAAGGGTAATTGAAGAAAAAAAATCAAACGCATTCAGTCGGTGAGCGTGAAGTCATAATTCTAAAGCGCCGCTGAGGGATAACTTTAATTGAAGTGTTGACATTAATAACAAGGACACGATCGTTCGTGAAACAATTGTGATATTCAATTTTTGTGCTGCATAATTATTGGGAATTTCTCTATTTTGAGGGAGGTTTATGTATATTTTAATAGGTACAAGTACATGCAGCATGATGGTCACTATTTTCCGAAGAGAATGCGATGGATAAAACGAATGCAGGTACTAATTTGCCTCTTGTTAAGGAAAATTTCGAACATATGGATAAGTACCCAGACTGGAATGTTTAACGAAACAAGAAAATTGTCACGAGCGACAGGAGCTGATTCTATATCTCTCCATGGACATAAGACACAAACTATCCCAAACAGTGCAGTTTCTAAGTAATGGGACCATTAAAGCAGCTATAGAGTGATACTACTTCTGTGAAAAGTCAGTCATTATCCGCTGTAAAAGAAGTTTTCAGTAATAAATGTCAACGTTTTTTGAAGCAGCCCAGTGTACATGCAAAAACTAAAATTGAGAAAATTGATCACTTCAGTTACACCAGCATGCAGGAGGAGTTTCAGAAGAAAAGTCAATTGCTTTGGTATTTACTCCTGTGTAGGTTGCAACAGTCATGTTACATATCATGCTGTGAAAATATCTACAGCCATAGCAATTTTGTTGCACAGCAGGTCTGTGTATACAAATGCATTTCAGCACGTGATATCAGTGTCATTATACAATTGCCATTTACAGAAAGAAGGATTTGTACTGCTTTCACGGATTACACTAGCCATGTAACTTTAAACAGAAGTCTAAAAAAAGAAAAGGTGAATAATGAACGGTCTGAAATGAAACTGGGACTCGGAACAAAACAAGAAGCGTAATTTAAATACCTGACGGAATAAACAGAAGCCACAACCGATCATGACTATGTGATAAAGGATATCAACATGGACCAAGACCATGACTATTGTCGCAATCCATCTTCACCAGCACCAGTTTTAAACCCTGGGTACAGGTTCACCATTGACAATCTCGACAATCCGTATAAAAGGGAGAAACATGACACTGGACCATCAGAATCAATCCAAATATTATGTACAGCTTATGGCAATACAAGACCGAGTCGGTTGTGAACATCTGCCAGAAACAGCAGCACTTCAGGATTTAGCACAAGTACCATTGCAGGACTTTATCTACTTCACACGATGTATGTTTCTTGAGAGAAGATATGATAAAAGTCGTATAAGAGATTGCATTTGAGAATCTTGACCCTTTTTATCCTTATATTAAACATGTTTTTCCTGAAGGTTTTCAGCACTAGTTCTCAAAGAAAATGAAACGGTAACCCATTATCCTGAGAGCGGAGTACAAAGAAATATGAAATGATCGGACAGGCAAAGTAGCATTCAAGGAAGACAGTCGACCACAAAACACAGAAACAAACACGCAAACAGACGAACAAGAAGACAAAAGTAATACTAACTAAAAGACTCATAATTGTTGTTAGCTCTACTGGTCGAGTTGTATATGTAAAACCATGGAACGAATGATTAATGAGAGACTCGTTTGGTACCTGAAGTCCAACAAACTGATAAAGTATCAAAGTGGATTCCGGCGCCAACGAGGCACAACAGACAATCTCATACGATTTGAATCGTTTATTAGGGAAGCTTTCATAAAAAAAGCAAAAAAAAAACATTTACTCGCTGTATTTTTTGACTTGGACAAAGCTTATGATACTGCATGGAAGTACGGTATTATGAATGATCTACATGACATTGGTCTTAGAGGCCGATTACCCATTTTTATAGAGAAATTCTTAGATTATTTCGAGTCCGAATGGGTTCAACCCTCTCTGATATTCATGAACAGGAGTTGGGTGTTCCACAGGGCAGCATACTCTCTGTCACACTTTTTAATATAAAGATTAACAGTATAGTAAAATGCATCAATCCAGGTGTGGATTGTTCGCTATATGTTGACGACTTTGTTATATGTTATCGTGCAAAAAACATGAACACTATCGAGAGACAATTACAACAATGTCTCAATAAACTTCAGACCTGGTCTGATGAAAATGGTTTTAAATTTTCTAAATCTAAAACTAATTTTATGCACCTTTGTCAACTACGTAAACATCATGAAGACCCTCATCTAACACTTGATGGGTCACCAATACCAGTAGTGGATGAGACAAAATTCCTTGGTCTTATTTTCGACCGTAAATTAACGTTGATACCACAACTTAAATACTTGAAGGCCAAGTGCCTTAAAGCTCTTAATTTACTTAAAGTTGTTGCAAACACTAACTGGGAGCGGATCGTAAAGTCCTTCTACAACTTTATAGATCTCATATCAGATCCAAGCTTGACTACGGCTCAATAGTATATGGATCGAATCGTAAGTCATACTTACAGATGCTCGATCCTATAGATAATCAAGGATTACGACTCGTCTTAGGTGCTTTTTGTACATCACCAGCCGAAAGTATATATGTTGAAGCTAATGAACCATCACTGTCTCATAGACGGGACAAATTAGCCCTTCAATACGCCATTAAATTAAAGTCTAACCCTTCAAACCCAACTTTCGAAAATGTTTTTAACCAAAGTTATGAACCTCTTTTTGATCGAAAACCGAAGGCCACGATCATTTGGTCTTCGTATTAAACCAAAATTGAGAGACACTGAAATCGACTTAAATGTAATTGCCAAGTACAAAGTACCACAAATTCCAATGTGGACTTTGGAAAAGCCAACAATTATTTTCGACCTTTGTAATAGTAAAAAATCCAATACGGACTCTACTGTTGTTCAAAGCAAATTTAATGAAATTAAATCGAAATACAGTAACTGTCAACATACATACACAGATGGTTCTAAAGATGGAGATAAGGTAGCTGCAGCACCTGTTGTTCACAAACACAGCATAAAGAGCCGCCTGCCTGACAAGGCCTCAATTTTTTCCAGCTGAACTTAAGGCAATTGAACTTGCCTTAAATTATATTCATGAATCTGATGATGACCATTTTGTAATCTTTTCTTTTTCCCTTTCATCTCTTCAATCTCTGGGTCTAAAACAAGACTAAAATCTACAGCATCAAATAACTCTTTCATAGTATTAACATTGTAGGACCTTTGACGCATAGGATCAAAGTCTACACATTCCAATAATATGTGTTTGACCGTTAACGGTGCAAAGCAGGGTATACATTCTGGTAATTGCTCACCTTGTAATAAATATGATTGAGTATAACGTGTATGCCCTATCCTGCACCGGGCTAGGACAACTTCTTCTCGACGAATGGGTCTACTAGAAAACCGCCATTCTCCGAGTAACGGTTTAATTGGATGGAGTTTATTGTTAACTGACAAATCCCAAGCGGTTTGCCAAGAGTTACGAATATATGTGTTAATACAACTTTTAAAATCAGTATAAGGTAAGCACTATCAGCTCTATCATTACCACGTATTCCTACATGGCTTGAAAGCCAGCAGAAAATAATAACATTATCAATTATAAGAGAATTGTACTTTTCTAAAAGTTGAAGCACAACTGGGTTATCATGTTTCATAATACCCAGTGCCTGAAGAGATGAAAGGGAATCAGAAAATATTACAAAATGGTCATCATCAGATTCCTGAATATAATTTAAGGCAAGTTCAATTGCCTTCAGTTCAGCTGAAAAGATAGAGGCCTTGTCAGGCAGGCTGCTCTTTATGCTGTGTTTGTGAACAGCTGCTGCAGCTACCTTATCTCCATCTTAAGAGCCATCTGTGTAGATATGTTGAAAGTCACTGTATTTCGATTTAATGTCATTAAATTTGCTTTGAAAGACAGTAGGGTCTGTAATGGATTTGTTATTATCATAAAGATCAAAAATAATTGTTGGGTGTTTCCAAAGTCCACGGTGGAATGTGTGGTACTTTGTACTTGGCAATCAAATTTAGGTCGATTTCAGTGTCTCTTAATTTTGGTTTAATACGAAGACCAAATAGTCGAATGGCCTTCGGTTTTCGATCAAAAAGAGGTTCACAACCAGGATTAAAAACATTATCGAAAGTTGGGTTTGAAGGGTTAGACTTTAATTTAATGGCGTATTGTAGAGCTAACTTGTCTCGTCTATGAGACAGTGATGGTTCATTAGCTTCAACATACCTAAGGCGAGTCGTAATCCTTGATTATGTATAGGGTCGAGCATCTGCAAGTACGACTTGCGAGTCGATCCATATACTATTGAGCCGTAGTCCAGCTTGGATCTGATAAGAGATCTGTAAAGTCGCAAGAGGACATTTCGATCTGCTCCCCAATTAGTGTTTGCAACAACTTTAAGTAAGTTAAGAGCTTTAAGGCATTTGGCCTTCAAGTATTTAAGGTGTGGTATAAACGTTAATTAACGGTCAAAAGTAAGACCAAGGAATTTTGCGCTGTTCTCTGGCAGCTCTTGTTGTTAACATATAATCTATAAGTCGAGTGTGTTAATGTGTTAAAACTTATCTGTGTTTTCAGCACAATTTGTAAGACCTTAAGCGATATAGTAGTGTGGGAATATAATCTTGCCTTGTGTAACCATGGAGGCTGACATGCGACTGAGGCTCGGAATCATTGTCCTGGTCATTGCGACAATTTCCTTGGTCATTGCGACAATATCAATGCTGAAGGCACGTATAACACTTTTTTTTTCATTGGTCAGCTATGCTTGCAAGTCACAGACATTTACTAAGATGAGATTTTACTCACTGCAGCTCTGCACTATTGCATTAGAGGGTGGGGGGACCTTAAGCGATATAGTAGTGTGGGAATATAATCTTGCCTAGTGTAACCTTGGTGCGACTGAGGCTCGGAATCATTGTCCTGGTCATTGCGACAATATCAATGCTGAAGGCACGTATAACACTTTTTTTTCATTGGTCAGCTATGCTTGCAAGTCACAGACATTGACTAAGATGAGATTTTACTCACTGCAGCTCTGCACTATTGCAGTAAAGGTTGGGGGGGGGGGGGGGGGGGGGGGGGGGGGGGACCTTAAGCGATATAGTAGTGTGGGAATATAATCTTTCGGAATCATTGTCCTGGTCATTGCGACAATATCAATGCTGAAGGCACGTATAACACTTTTTTTTCATTGGTCAGCTATGCTTGCAAGTCACAGACATTTACTAAGATGAGATTTTACTCTGACAGCTCTTGTTGTTAACATATAATCTATAAGTCGAGTGTGTTAATGTGTTAAAACTTATCTGTGTTTTCAGCACAATTTGTAAGACCTTAAGCGATATAGTAGTGTGGGAATATAATCTTGCCTAGTGTAACCATGGAGCATCGACTGAGGCTCGGAATCATTGTCCTGGTCATTGCGACAATTTCCTTGGTCATTGCGACAATATCAATGCTGAAGGCACGTATAACACTTTTTTTCATTGGACAGCTATGCTTGCAAGTCACAGACAATTACTAAGATGAGATTTTATTCACTGCAGCTCTGCAAAGATTAAATGTGTGTGTGTGGGGGGGGGGGGGGGGGGGGGGGGGCTTTTCCTGGGAGTCCATTCCAACAAAGTTATTCTAGAAAAAATCTGATAATTACCCCCTTTAATGCAATAGTGCGGAAAAAGTACACATTTTAATATACATAGAAAAAGCCCTGTGCTCCCTTTCAGTAATTTATACTGTACACATCTGTACCATGTGTACAGTGATACTGGGCAAAAATGACAATGCAGGATATTGATATTCCAATTTACGTGTACTTTCTTTTGTGTTGATTATAATTTTCTACATATGTATAATTTGATATTTATTTATTTTAGTCTGGAATTTAGATATATTATTATTTCTTTAAAAACAATCCATCCATTATTATCAGATTTATTTCCATTTCAAATTCACTTTTCCTTTCAACTTTGACTTTTATCTTGCTGTTGTCACCTCGAACATCCATAAATCTGAGCGTTTTACATACTTCCTCGGTGATGTCAATCTCTGACCCCTTCTCTTTCTTCTTTACATAAATGATCTCCCTGACTCTATAGCCCGACAGGTGAGATTATTTGCAGTTTACATCACTATAAATAACCCGTCTGACTGTCAAACTCTACAAATCTGATCTTCTTCTTCTTGAAAAATGGGTGTCCAAGTGGGACATGGAGTTCAATCCCAGTAAATGTCAAGGTCTCCATATAACCAGATAAAACACCAATATAAACTTAATGGTCAAACACAAGAAGCACTATCGGATGCAGAAGGCGTGGACATACCTCATGATTTATCTTGGAACACACATATTAATCGCATCACAACAACAGCAAACAGAACTTTAGGCTTCCTAAAAAGAAACATACCCACAAAACACGAAAAAGTACGCGAACTTGCACTGATGATTGAAGAGGCGAAACAGTGCGCTATATCGCCTGTTGTCTAATACAGCACATTGTTTGTTTGATAAACTTGTAACTTTTCCAGTGTTATGACACCCTATCTAGTACTCTAGCTGAGATCGGCCTGATAAACGCAGATAAGCTGTTCCCTAAAGACGCTTGCCTGATTTCCTATCTGATTATCAGTTGAACACTTCCTCTGACGACATCCAGAGTGTATCGGAGAAGTTCCTTAAATCACGTTCTCGCTGTAGCCATTTTGACTTTTCAGATGGTTATTCTAAACAGCAGACATATTAATAAGTGAGAAATTGCTGTAAAAAAATCACAGCTGCCATTTAGATGAATTGATATTTTTTCCTTTTTTTTTTTTAATTCATTCATATTTTTTTTTAAATATTTTTTTTTTTTTGAATAATTTTTAAATATATCTGTTGGTTTCACATTGCTCCAAGGTCAAGGTCACTTCGGGGGCATTTGTCACTTACTGTGACATTTCTTGTTGTTCCCAATTCACTGATATTACGCTATTATCGTTGTTATTATCGCAGGCGTAAGTAGCGGGGGTTATGCCTTTGCCAAGTGGTCCAGTGTTGCAACGTGTGCCCCGCTTTATCAGACTGCAGCTACTTTTTGTTTCCTCCCTGAATTTTCCTACTTTTTGTTTCCTCCCTGTATTTCTGATGCTTGATATGTTTGAATTTTGTATTGCACTTGTGCACTCAAATGAAATTTTAAAGTTGCAGAACTATGCTTTGTTACGTTTATAGGGACTAGAGGCGATCTGGAAGAGTGCAGAACTATGCTTTTTGTTTCCTCCCTGAGTTTCCTACTTTTCCTATATTTATATTTGTCCTGTTTCACTCAGACTTGTCTTGCTTACTACCAGAACAACCGATAATTGAAGAAGTGAACAACTTGACTGTTGTAAAAGGGGCCAATGCTACTTTCGCTACTTTCGCGCGGCAAGATCGTGATGAGTGACTCCCTCCTTCCTACAGTGTCTCTGTGGCTCCGCCATTATAAATTGAACGGTTCATTTGTAAATGAAAAAGAAGAGCCATATGTTAACATCTTGCAGGTGTGTATTTGCTAACACTGTCCGAATTATACACAGATAATTATGTTCATTTTTTATCTGGATAATAGATTACTAATGCAAGCTGCTAAATAACACCAGGAACGCGCACCTAATTTAGGATAGTTTAATTTGCGGGACCCGATACGGATTTTTATGTGATTTGCGGTGCGATCCTAAAAGTGTAAAAGAAAATGGATAATGCAATGGATAAATCAAAGGAAAATTAAGGGAAATAGAACCTTATTGGTTGATTCTAATCACAGGTCTATTATTAATTAATTATAAATACAACAAAGTAAAAAAAAATGAAGTAAATAACAGCTGATTTAATGGTGGACTTGCAAGATAAATAATTGCAACAACTGCACCTCTTAGCATTGCACCTATTAATAGAGGGAAACACCCTGCGTCTAGAATGAACTAAATGATTTCTGAAAGGAGATTTTATATGGTATTTCCTCAAAAGAGGTGATCCTAGAGGAGTTACGGAAACTTTTGAGTACTTATTAAAAATCCTAGTAATATTATTAGAAGGAACATGAAACGAGGTTGCCGAATGAAGATTTAAAGGTGTAAGGCGTACATATGGTTTAGTTCTAAGAAATGAAGAGTTATTTTGTGGAATTTGTATTGATGACGCAGAGTATAACCAAAGATTTATTTTCAGTGTTTTAACTAATAGACTCATAATTTTTTTGGAGAGTGATACCATTTTGTGAAAAGCGAAATAAGAGGTCCAAAACTCGACGTCAGTGTCTAATACAAGATAATGAGGAAAGTTAAGGAAAACCCTAATAAAATGTCGATGAGCACAAAACCTTCAACGCGGTATGTGAAACACGTGTTTAAGGAAAAACTGGATCAATGAATGTCCTACAATCCCTGTAGGATATAAAAATAACAATATTGATTGAATGTACGGGGAGACAAACAACACTATTGTGCAGTTAAAGAAATATAAAAAGATCGGACAGGGAAATTTGCATTCAAGGAGGTCAGTCAACCACAAAACACAGAAACAAACACGCAAACAGACAAACAAGAAGGCAAAAGTAATAATAAATGCAAACGACATCAAAAACACAAAAAAGGTTGACAATAGGGCCTGGCAAAGTAGGCCACTGGAGGTTTAAACCGGTTCTAGGGTGCTCCACAGTCTGCACATGCATAGTACATGTCTTTTGACGTTGTCCGAAGGGATTTCAACAACGGAACAAGTAATCAACATAAATATAACGCTTATCTTTTTTAAAACTGCTGTATTTGACGAGAAAAGGTTTGTTTAGAATATTCACTCCACCCACTACCTCAAAACGTTTCAGACAATAAGACATCTATATACTGAACATCTTAATGGAAGATTTTGTTCAGAACTGCTTTATATGTTTTTTTATATTTTAACATGAACTTGTTTATTGTGTATCAAAGGGTCTAATTTACCCGATGAGTTTGCGTCGGGTTAGGTTAGTTCGACATTCTTTCAATGTGACCTTTGAGCATAAAATAAGCATCCTCCTGTGCATGACTTAAAACTGTAACATCAAAGAAGATGTTAAAACGCACGAATGCTAATACAATAGACAATAACTACAAAAATATAGATACCTGGAAAGTAGCACTCTTCTTATCCTATTCGATAACGACCATTTTTCAAAGGAAATGTCCGTATGGTGTAGTTGTTGCACTTCCGATATTGTTTATATTATCGTCGTGTCATAAGCGGGAAAAGTAAGTGACGTCATTTTGATATGTTGTGTACATTGGTTTCCTTGGTATGTATTATGACTGGAGAGATATAAAGAAAACAGGAAAAGTGACGAATTTGAACGAATGTCGAATATACTCGACATTACTCTACGACGCTTGCTTTTATAAAGACAAAGGGAAAAGTTAAAAAAGCAAGCATCGCAAGTGATCATGACTATTCAAAACAATTGCAGCAGACTCTGGTTTGAATATTCTAAACTGACGATTTCTCGTCAAATACAGCAATTTTAAACAAGAAAAGTTTATTACTAATGACTTATAAAAAAAGAGTATGATAATGGACCCTTGGAAATGGCCGAGCACGACACATACGAAATATTGCAGTCTCGTTTTGATTGAGACTGTTCATGAGCGGTAGTACTCTAGCCCCGGGTTGAGCAGAATTCAATATTCATAAAATGAATAGTACAAAATTTTAACCATCCCGTAGATGGAATGCATATGGCGGTGGACATGGAGTTAAAAGCCTTCATGTTGTCCATTGTAAATGACCCTGGTGATTGTATTAATTACATATAATGAATGAATGAATGGTGTTTTACGGCACCTCGACACAAAAAAAGGTCATATTGTGAGCAAAAAAATAATGAAAGATAAAAAAAAATGAAGTATTAATTAAAAATTAAAGTAAATATATAAAGTTAAAACTATTAAAAAATAAGGGACGATATGATAGTAATTTAAACTAAATATGTAAATCAACAAATGCCCGTCAACGGGTATATAAACAAGTAAATATATATAAGAACACATTATAATGATTTATATAGTCCGATTTCTTTAATGAAATCTAAAACAAGACTAAAATCTATAGTATCAAATAACTCTTTCATAGTATTAACATTGTAGTACCTTTCACACATAGGATCTAAGTCTACACATTCCAACTAGATGTGTTTGACCGTTGACGGTGCAAAGCAGGGTATACACTCTGGTAATTGCTCACCTTGTAATAAATATGAATGAGTATAACGTGTATGCCCTATTCTGCACCGGGCTAGGACAACTTCTTCCCGACTATTAGAAGAACCCCATCAAAACAACAGCAAAAAGAACTTTAGGCTTCCTAAAAAGAAACATACCCACAAAACACGAAAAAGTACGCGAACTTGCACTGATGATTGAAGAGGCGAAACAGTGCGCTATATCGCCTGTTGTCTAATACAGCACATTGTTTGTTTGATAAACTTGTAACTTTTCCAGTGTTATGACACCCTATCTAGTACTCTAGCTGAGATCGGCCTGATAAACGCAGATAAGCTGTTCCCTAAAGACGCTTGCCTGATTTCCTATCTGATTATCAGTTGAACACTTCCTCTGACGACATCCAGAGTGTAGCGGAGAAGTTCCTTAAATCACGTTCTCGCTATAGCCATTTTGACTGTTCAGATGGTTATTCTAAACAGCAGACATATTTATAAGTGAGAAATTGCTGTAAAAAAATCACAGCTGCCATTTAGATGAATTGAAATTTTTTCCTTTTTTTTTAATTCATTCATTTTTTTTTTTAAATATTTTTATTTATTTTTTAATAATTTTCTTTTTTTTTGAATAATTTTTAACTATATCTGTTGGTTTCACATTGCTCCAAGGTCAAGGTCACTTCGGGGGCATTTGTCACTTACTGTGACATTTCTTGTTGTTCCCAATTCACTGATATTACGCTATTATCGTTGTTATTATCGCAGGCGTAAGTAGCGGGGGTTATGCCTTTGCCAAGTAGTCCAGTGTTGCAACGTGTGCCCCGCTTTATCAGACTGCAGCTACTTTTTGTTTCCTCCCTGAATTTCCTACTTTTTGTTTCCTCCCTGTATTTCTGACGCTTGATATGTTTGAATTTTGTATTGCACTTGTGCCCTCAAATGAAATTTTAAAGTTGCAGAACTATGCTTTGTTACGTTTAAAGGGACTAGAGGCGATCTGGAAGAGTGCAGAACTATGCTTTTTGTTTCCTCCCTGAGTTTCCTACTTTTTGTTTCCTCCCTGTATTTCTGATGTTTGATATGTTTGAATTTTGTATTGCACTTGTGCCCTCAAATGAAATTTTAAAGTTGCAGAACTATGCTTTGTTACGTTTTATAGGCACTAGAGGCGATCTGAAAGAGTGCAGAACTATGCTTTGTTGCGTTTTATAGGGACGACCTGGAAGAGTGCACAACTATGCTTTGTTACGTTTTATAGGGACTAGAGGCGATCTGGAAGAGTGCAGAACTATGCTTTGTTACCATTTATAGGGACTAAGAGGCGATCTGGAAGAGTGATTACCCGGTAGTGTCAATCCAAATTTGATACATATATTTATATTTGTCCTGTTTTACTCAGACGTGTCTTGCTTACTACCAGAACAACCGATAATTGAAGAAGTGAACAACTTGACTGTTGTAAAAGGGGCCAATGCTACTTTCGCGCGGCAAGATCGTGATGAGTGACTCCCTCCTTCCTACAGTGTCTCTGTGGCTCCGCCATTATAAATTGAACGGTTCATTTGTAAATGAAAAAGAAGAGCCATATGTTAACATCTTGCAGGTGTGTATTTGCTAACACTGTCCGAATTATACACAGATAATTATGTTCATTTTTTATCTGGATAATAGATTACTAATGCAAGCTGCTAAATAATACCAGGAACGCGCACCTATTTTAGGATAGTTTAATTTGCGGGACCCGATACGGATTTTTATGTGATTTACGGTGCGATCCTAAAAGTGTAAAAGAAAATGGATAATGCAATGGATAAATCAAAGGAAAATTAAGGGAAATAGAACCTTATTGGTTGATTCTAATCACAGGTCTATTATTAATTAATTATAAATACAACAAAGTAAAAAAAAATGAAGTAAATAACAGCTGATTTAATGGTGGACTTGCAAGATAAATAATTGCAACAACTGCACCTCTTAGCATTGCACCTATTTATAGAGGGAAACACCCTGCGTCTAGAATGAACTAAATGATTTCTGAAAGGAGATTTTATATGGTATTTCCTCAAAAGAGGTGATCCTAGAGGAGTTACGGAAACTTTTGAGTACTTATTAAAAATCCTAGTAATATTATTAGAAGGAACATGAAACGAGGTTGCCGAATGAAGATTTAAAGGTGTAAGGCGTACATATGGTTTAGTTCTAAGAAATGAAGAGTTATTATGTGGAATTTGTATTGATGACGCAGAGTATAACCAAAGATTTATTTTCAGTGTTTTAACTAATAGACTCATAATTTTTTTGGAGAGTAGTACCATTTTGTGAAAAGCGAAATAAGAGGTCCAAAACTCGACGTCAGTGTCTAATACAAGATAATGAGGAAAGTTAAGGAAAACCCTAATAAAATGTCGATGAGCACAAAACCTTTAACGCGGTATGTGAAACACGTGTTTAAGGAAAAACTGGATCAATGAATGTCCTACAATCCCTGTAGGATATAAAAATAACAATATTGATTGAATGTACGGGGAGACTTTTTAAGGTCGCCACACGGCACAAACAACACTATTGTGCAGTTAAAGAAATATAAAAAGATCGGACAGGGAAAGTTGCATTCAAGGAGGTCAGTCAACCACAAAACACAGAAACAAACACGCAAACAGACAAACAAGAAGGCAAAAGTAATAATAAATGCAAACGACATCAAAAACACAAAAAAGGTTGACAATAGGGCCTGGCAAAGTAGGCCATTGGAGGTTTAAATCGGTTCCAGGGTGCTCCACAGTCTGCACATGCATAGTACATGTCTTTTGACGTTGTCCGAAGGGATTTCAACAACGGAACAAGTAATCAACATAAATATAACGCTTATCTTTTTTAAAACTGCTGTATTTGACGAGAAATCGTTTGTTTAGAATATTCACTCCACCCACTACCTCAAAACGTTTCAGACAATAAGACATCTATATACTGAACATCTTAATGGAAGATTTTGTTGAGAACCGCTTTATAGTTTTTTTTTATATTTTAACATGAACTTGTTTATTGTGTATCAAAGGGTCTAATTTACCCGATGAGTTTGCGTCGGGTTAGTTCGACATTCTTTCAATGTGACCTTTGAGCATAAAATAAGCATCCTCCTGTGCATGACTTAAAACTAGTGATGGAAATCGGCTGAAATTTTTCACAATCGATAATCGGTTTAATCGGATGGTGTATAATCGATAACTTTCCGATTAATAATCGGTTGAAGTAGAAGAATCATTCAATCAAAAGCGAACTCAGGGATGGAAACTAATGGTTGCCCGTTCGCCCGGGCAACTTAATTCCAAACTGGGCAAGTAAATTTCATAAGTTGGTAGTCCGCCCAGGCGACTAGCTTTTTCGACAAGCTAAACTTACTCATATGCTCATATGCCATGGGCTCATTTTCAGCTGGGCAACCAAAATTCATAAGATGGTTGCCCGTTTGGGCAACCAAGCTTAGTTTCCATCCCTGCCGAACTGTTGACAAGCAAGACTCTACAATCTTCACTGTTTGTAGAAAGTAATTTCTGTTACAATTAAAATAAAAACAGAAAAAAGTATATTAGCATTAGACATCATTTGTGGAAATAGACAAGCAAAAATAACAATGCTTTTGTCTGCTGCTTTATAATCATTAAAATTCATTATTATAATTTTGTAAATGACAATTTGACAAACAGCCGAAACAGGTAACTTGACACAAACTGGCTAACAAGTTAACAAAAGAAGAAAGGTAATTCAAGTGACTAGAACCTTTTTAAATGACTAGAAAGTCCATAAAGTGCTGAAACTTACAGTTACTGAGTCATATGACAGACACATTCACATAATTATTATGGGTGATTTCAAAAATAATGAAGCCATTACTTTTTCTTGAAATAGATCAAATAATAGAGCTTCAATTATATTTTTTAAATGTGCATTCCAACATAGTATTATTTCCATTTAACTATCTAAATATTTATAAATGTACACGAATACAACGAATCATGCAACCGAATTAGTTACTATCCGAAAACATCTACCGATATATTAAAACAATTAACTTTTTTTGCATATTGCTTTCTGCAAGTTTTGCAAATTGCGACACTAGTATCGATCTTCCCGTCGCCTCCTTTTTTAAATTTAAAGAAATCCCATGCCAGCGATTTAGTTTTTGTTCTTGGATGAGGAAAAAGTTGTTGATGGTCTAATTACACTAAATCAACAGGATGTGCTCGTCTGGTGCAGTCGAAAGTAGTTCTGTATTAAAGAGTGCTAATCTTTTTTTCTTTAAAAACTTTTTTTAGTGCAGTTTCCTGTTATTTTTTGGCTGTAACTGTATTCTGGACATGTTGTTGATATTTGAAAATGCAGCTCATCATGTTTTTGACAGATTTTGATATAAATTTGAGAAGTGAAAGTAGACAGGGTATGAAATTGCAAGGGGTAAAAATAGTGTTGACCTTTGACCCGGTGTTAGTAAACAACTGAAGAAATGTTTCTTAGAAGGTATTAAACCCCCTATTTCCTTGTTGATGTTTAATAGCAGACATGTTTATTTGCATGATAAAGTAAGTTTCCCAGAATTCTAACGAGGTTTGAGTTTTTAACAGGTTGTCAAAATTCTAACTTTACTATGGAAGGGCAATGGAGACTCATTTACGCTATTATTACCTGATGTTCTCCATCGCTGACGACGTGATCACTGATTTGTCTCCCTTGGGTACGGTATAAAACTTTCGCGACGTCGCGGAACAGAAATTTGTAATCGATTATCGTCGCTCTGGATTTTCCTAACCGATGTCGGCGACGTAGCGACAATCGGACCATCACTACTTAAAACTGTAACATCAAAGAAGATGTTAAAACGCACGAATGCTAATACAATAGACAATAACTACAAAAATATAGATATCTGGAAAGTAGCACTCTTCTTATCCTATTCGATAACGACCATTTTTCAAAGGAAATGTCCGTATGGTGTAGTTGTTGCACTTCCGATATTGTTTATATTATCGTCGTGTCATAAGCGGGAAAAGTAAGTGACGTCATTTTGATATGTGACGTCACGTTGTGTACATTGGTTTCCTTGGTATGTATTATGACTGGAGAGATATAAAGAAAACAGGAAAAGTGACGAATTTGAACGAATGTCGAATATACTCGACATTACTCTACGACGCTTGCTTTTATAAAGACAAAGGGAAAAGTTAAAAAAGCAAGCATCGCAAGTGATCATGACGATTTCTCGTCAAATACAGCAATTTTAAACAAGAAAAGTTTATTACTAATGACTTATAAAAAAAGAGTATGATAATGGACCCTTGGAAATGGCCGAGCACGACACATACGACATATTGCAGTCTCGTTTTGATTGAGACTGTTCATGAGCGGTAGTACTCTAGCCCCGGGTTGAGCAGAATTCAATATTCATAAAATGAATAGTGCAAAATTTTAACCATCCCGAAGATGGAATGCATATGGCGGTGGACATGGAGTTAAAAGCCTTCATGTTGTCCATTGTAAATGACCCTGGTGTTTGTATTAATTACATATAATGAATGAATGAATGGTGTTTTACGGCATGTCGACACAAAAAAAGGTCATATTGTGAGCAAAAAAATAATGAAAGATAAAAAAAAAAGAAGTATTAATATAAAGTTAAAACTATTAAAAAATAAGGGACGATATGATAGTAATTTAAACTAAATATGTAAATCAACAAATGCCCGTCAACGGGTATATAAACAAGTAAATATATATAAGAACACATTATAATGATTTATATAGTCCGATTTCTTTAATGAAATCTAAAACAAGACTAAAATCTATAGTATCAAATAACTCTTTCATAGTATTAACATTGTAGTACCTTTCACACATAGGATCTAAGTCTACACATTCCAACTAGATGTGTTTGACCGTTGACGGTGCAAAGCAGGGTATACACTCTGGTAATTGCTCACCTTGTAATAAATATGAATGAGTATAACGTGTATGCCCTATTCTGCACCGGGCTAGGACAACTTCTCCCGACTATTAGAAGAACCCCATCAAAACAACAGCAAAAAGAACTTTAGGCTTCCTAAAAAGAAACATACCCACAAAACACGAAAAAGTACGCGAACTTGCACTGATGATTGAAGAGGCGAAACAGTGCGCTATATCGCCTGTTGTCTAATACAGCACATTGTTTGTTTGATAAACTTGTAACTTTTCCAGTGTTATGACACCCTATCTAGTACTCTAGCTGAGATCGGCCTGATAAACGCAGATAAGCTGTTCCCTAAAGACGCTTGCCTGATTTCCTATCTGATTATCAGTTGAACACTTCCTCTGACGACATCCAGAGTGTAGCGGAGAAGTTCCTTAAATCACGTTCTCGCTGTAGCCATTTTGACTGTTCAGATGGTTATTCTAAACAGCAGACATATTTATAAGTGAGAAATTGCTGTAAAAAAAATCACAGCTGCCATTTAGATCAATTGAAATTTTTTTTTTTTCCTTTTTTTTTTTTCTTTTTTTTTTTAATTCATTCATATTTTTTTTTAAATATTTTTATTTATTTTTTAATAATTTTCTTTTTTTTTGAATAATTTTTAAATATATCTGTTGGTTTCACATTGCTCCAAGGTCACTTCGGGGGCATTTGTCACTTACTGTGACATTTCTTGTTGTTCCCAATTCACTGATATTACGCTATTATCGTTGTTATTATCGCAGGCGTAAGTAGCGGGGGTTATGCCTTTGCCAAGTAGTCCAGTGTTGCAACGTGTGCCCCGCTTTATCAGACTGCAACTACTTTTTGTTTCCTCCCTGAATTTCCTACTTTTTGTTTCCTCCCTGTATTTCTGACGCTTGATATGTTTGAATTTTGTATTGCACTTGTGCCCTCAAATGAAATTTTAAAGTTGCAGAACTATGCTTTGTTACGTTTAAAGGGACTAGAGGCGATCTGGAAGAGTGCAGAACTATGCTTTTTGTTTCCTCCCTGAGTTTCCTACTTTTTGTTTCCTCCCTGTATTTCTGATGTTTGATATGTTTGAATTTTGTATTGCACTTGTGCCCTCAAATGAAATTTTAAAGTTGCAGAACTATGCTTTGTTACGTTTTATAGGCACTAGAGGCGATCTGAAAGAGTGCAGAACTATGCTTTGTTGCGTTTTATAGGGACGACCTGGAAGAGTGCACAACTATGCTTTGTTACGTTTTATAGGGACTAGAGGCGATCTGGAAGAGTGCAGAACTATGCTTTGTTACCATTTATAGGGACTAAGAGGCGATCTGGAAGAGTGATTACCCGGTAGTGTCAATCCAAATTTGATACATATATTTATATTTGTCCTGTTTTACTCAGACGTGTCTTGCTTACTACCAGAACAACCGATAATTGAAGAAGTGAACAACTTGACTGTTGTAAAAGGGGCCAATGCTACTTTCGCGCGGCAAGATCGTGATGAGTCTCTGTGGCTCCGCCATTATAAATTGAACGGTTCATTTGTAAATGAAAAAGAAGAGCCATATGTTAACATCTTGCAGGTGTGTATTTGCTAACACTGTCCGAATTATACACAGATAATTATGTTCATTTTTTATCTGGATAATAGATTACTAATGCAAGCTGCTAAATAACACCAGGAACGCGCACCTAATTTAGGATAGTTTAATTTGCGGGACCCGATACGGATTTTTATGTGATTTACGGTGCGATCCTAAAAGTGTAAAAGAAAATGGATAATGCAATGGATAAATCAAAGGAAAATTAAGGGAAATAGAACCTTATTGGTTGATTCTAATCACAGGTCTATTATTAATTAATTATAAATACAACAAAGTAAAAAAAAATGAAGTAAATAACAGCTGATTTAATGGTGGACTTGCAAGATAAATAATTGCAACAACTGCACCTCTTAGCATTGCACCTATTAATAGAGGGAAACACCCTGCGTCTAGAATGAACTAAATGATTTCTGAAAGGAGATTTTATATGGTATTTCCTCAAAAGAGGTGATCCTAGAGGAGTTACGGAAACTTTTGAGTACTTATTAAAAATCCTAGTAATATTATTAGAAGGAACATGAAACGAGGTTGCCTAATGAAGATTTAAAGGTGTAAGGCGTACATATGGTTTAGTTCTAAGAAATGAAGAGTTATTATGTGGAATTTGTATTGATGACGCAGAGTATAACCAAAGATTTATTTTCAGTGTTTTAACTAATAGACTCCTAATTTTTTTGGAGAGTAGTACCATTTTGTGAAAAGCGAAATAAGAGGTCCAAAACTCGACGTCAGTGTCTAATACAAGATAATGAGGAAAGTTAAGGAAAACCCTAATAAAATGTCGATGAGCACAAAACCTTTAACGCGGTATGTGAAACACGTGTTTAAGGAAAAACTGGATCAATGAATGTCCTACAATCCCTGTAGGATATAAAAATAACAATATTGATTGAATGTACGGGGAGACTTTTTAAGGTCGCCACACGGCACAAACAACACTATTGTACAGTTAAAGAAATATAAAAAGATCGGACAGGGAAAGTTGCATTCAAGGAGGTCAGTCAACCACAAAACACAGAAACAAACACGCAAACAGACAAACAAGAAGGCAAAAGTAATAATAAATGCAAACGACATCAAAAACACAAAAGCCTGGCAAAGTAGGCCATTGGAGGTTTAAATCGGTTCCAGGGTGCTCCACAGTCTGCACATGCATAGTACATGTCTTTTGACGTTGTCCGAAGGGATTTCAACAACGGAACAAGTAATCAACATAAATATAACGCTTATCTTTTTTAAAACTGCTGTATTTGACGAGAAATCGTTTGTTTAGAATATTCACTCCACCCACTACCTCAAAACGTTTCAGACAATAAGACATCTTTATACTGAACATCTTAATGGAAGATTTTGTTGAGAACCGCTTTATAGTTTTTTTTTATATTTTAACATGAACTTGTTTATTGTGTATCAAAGGGTCTAATTTACCCGATGAGTTTGCGTCGGGTTAGTTCGACATTCTTTCAATGTGACCTTTGAGCATAAAATAAGCATCCTCCTGTGCATGACTTAAAACTGTAACATCAAAGAAGATGTTAAAACGCACGAATGCTAATACAATAGACAATAACTACAAAAATATAGATATCTGGAATGTAGCACTCTTCTTATCCTATTCGATAACGACCATTTTTCAAAGGAAATGTCTGTATGGTGTAGTTGTTGCACTTCCGATATTGTTTATATTATCGTCGTGTCATAAGCGGGAAAAGTAAGTGACGTCATTTTGATATGTGACGTCACGTTGTGTACATTGGTTTCCTTGGTATGTATTATGACTGGAGAGATATAAAGAAAACAGGAAAAGTGACGAATTTGAACGAATGTCGAATATACTCGACATTACTCTACGACGCTTGCTTTTATAAAGACAAAGGGAAAAGTTAAAAAAGCAAGCATCGCAAGTGATCATGACTATTCAAAACAATTGCAGCAGACTCTGGTTTGAATATTCTAAACTGACGATTTCTCGTCAAATACAGCAATTTTAAACAAGAAAAGTTTATTACTAATGACTTATAAAAAAAGAGTATGATAATGGACCCTTGGAAATGGCCGAACACGACACATACGACATATTGCAGTCTCGTTTTGATTGAGACTGTTCATGAGCGGTAGTACTCTAGCCCCGGGTTGAGCAGAATTCAATATTCATAAAATGAATAGTGCAAAATTTTAACCATCCCGAAGATGGAATGCATATGGCGGTGGACATGGAGTTAAAAGCCTTCATGTTGTCCATTGTAAATGACCCTGGTGTTTGTATTAATTACATATAATGAATGAATGAATGGTGTTTTACGGCATGTCGACACAAAAAAAGGTCATATTGTGAGCAAAAAAATAATGAAAGATAAAAAAAAAAGAAGTATTAATATAAAGTTAAAACTATTAAAAAATAAGGGACGATATGATAGTAATTTAAACTAAATATGTAAATCAACAAATGCCCGTCAACGGGTATATAAACAAGTAAATATATATAAGAACACATTATAATGATTTATATAGTCCGATTTCTTTAATGAAATCTAAAACAAGACTAAAATCTATAGTATCAAATAACTCTTTCATAGTATTAACATTGTAGTACCTTTCACACATAGGATCTAAGTCTACACATTCCAACTAGATGTGTTTGACCGTTGACGGTGCAAAGCAGGGTATACACTCTGGTAATTGCTCACCTTGTAATAAATATGAATGAGTATAACGTGTATGCCCTATTCTGCACCGGGCTAGGACAACTTCTCCCGACTATTAGAAGAACCCCATCAAAACAACAGCAAAAAGAACTTTAGGCTTCCTAAAAAGAAACATACCCACAAAACACGAAAAAGTACGCGAACTTGCACTGATGATTGAAGAGGCGAAACAGTGCGCTATATCGCCTGTTGTCTAATACAGCACATTGTTTGTTTGATAAACTTGTAACTTTTCCAGTGTTATGACACCCTATCTAGTACTCTAGCTGAGATCGGCCTGATAAACGCAGATAAGCTGTTCCCTAAAGACGCTTGCCTGATTTCCTATCTGATTATCAGTTGAACACTTCCTCTGACGACATCCAGAGTGTAGCGGAGAAGTTCCTTAAATCACGTTCTCGCTGTAGCCATTTTGACTGTTCAGATGGTTATTCTAAACAGCAGACATATTTATAAGTGAGAAATTGCTGTAAAAAAAATCACAGCTGCCATTTAGATCAATTGAAATTATTTTTTTTCCTTTTTTTTTTTAATTCATTCATATTTTTTTTAAATATTTTTATTTATTTTTTAATAATTTTCTTTTTTTTTGAATAAATTTTAAATATATCTGTTGGTTTCACATTGCTCCAAGGTCACTTCGGGGGCATTTGTCACTTACTGTGACATTTCTTGTTGTTCCCAATTCACTGATATTACGCTATTATCGTTGTTATTATCGCAGGCGTAAGTAGCGGGGGTTATGCCTTTGCCAAGTAGTCCAGTGTTGCAACGTGTGCCCCGCTTTATCAGACTGCAGCTACTTTTTGTTTCCTCCCTGAATTTCCTACTTTCTGTTTCCTCCCTGTATTTCTGACGCTTGATATGTTTGAATTTTGTATTGCACTTGTGCCCTCAAATGAAATTTTAAAGTTGCAGAACTATGCTTTGTTACGTTTATAGGGACTAGAGGCGATCTGGAAGAGTGCAGAACTATGCTTTTTGTTTCCTCCCTGAGTTTCCTACTTTTTGTTTCCTCCCTGTATTTCTGATGCTTGATATGTTTGAATTTTGTATTGCACTTGTGCCCTCAAATGAAATTTTAAAGTTGCAGAACTATGCTTTGTTACGTTTTATAGGCACTAGAGGCGATCTGAAAGAGTGCAGAACTATGCTTTGTTGCGTTTTATAGGGACGACCTGGAAGAGTGCACAACTATGCTTTGTTACGTTTTATAGGGACTAGAGGCGATCTGGAAGAGTGCAGAACTATGCTTTGTTACCATTTATAGGGACTAAGAGGCGATCTGGAAGAGTGATTACCCGGTAGTGTCAATCCAAATTTGATACATATATTTATATTTGTCCTGTTTTACTCAGACTTGTCTTGCTTACTACCAGAACAACCGATAATTGAAGAAGTGAACAACTTGACTGTTGTAAAAGGGGCCAATGCTACTTTCGCGCGGCAAGATCGTGATGAGTGACTCCCTCCTTCCTACAGTGTCTCTGTGGCTCCGCCATTATAAATTGAACGGTTCATTTGTAAATGAAAAAGAAGAGCCATATGTTAACATCTTGCAGGTGTGTATTTGCTAACACTGTCCGAATTATACACAGATAATTATGTTCATTTTTTATCTGGATAATAGATTACTAATGCAAGCTGCTAAATAACACCAGGAACGCGCACCTAATTTAGGATAGTTTAATTTGCGGGACCCGATACGGATTTTTATGTGATTTACGGTGCGATCCTAAAAGTGTAAAAGAAAATGGATAATGCAATGGATAAATCAAAGGAAAATTAAGGGAAATAGAACCTTATTGGTTGATTCTAATCACAGGTCTATTATTAATTAATTATAAATACAACAAAGTAAAAAAAAATGAAGTAAATAACAGCTGATTTAATGGTGGACTTGCAAGATAAATAATTGCAACAACTGCACCTCTTAGCATTGCACCTATTAATAGAGGGAAACACCCTGCGTCTAGAATGAACTAAATGATTTCTGAAAGGAGATTTTATATGGTATTTCCTCAAAAGAGGTGATCCTAGAGGAGTTACGGAAACTTTTGAGTACTTATTAAAAATCCTAGTAATATTATTAGAAGGAACATGAAACGAGGTTGCCGAATGAAGATTTAAAGGTGTAAGGCGTACATATGGTTTAGTTCTAAGAAATGAAGAGTTATTATGTGGAATTTGTATTGATGACGCAGAGTATAACCAAAGATTTATTTTCAGTGTTTTAACTAATAGACTCCTAATTTTTTTGGAGAGTAGTACCATTTTGTGAAAAGCGAAATAAGAGGTCCAAAACTCGACGTCAGTGTCTAATACAAGATAATGAGGAAAGTTAAGGAAAACCCTAATAAAATGTCGATGAGCACAAAACCTTTAACGCGGTATGTGAAACACGTGTTTAAGGAAAAACTGGATCAATGAATGTCCTACAATCCCTGTAGGATATAAAAATAACAATATTGATTGAATGTACGGGGAGACTTTTTAAGGTCGCCACACGGCACAAACAACACTATTGTGCAGTTAAAGAAATATAAAAAGATCGGACAGGGAAAGTTGCATTCAAGGAGGTCAGTCAACCACAAAACACAGAAACAAACACGCAAACAGACAAACAAGAAGGCAAAAGTAATAATAAATGCAAACGACATCAAAAACACAAAAAAGGTTGACAATAGGGCCTGGCAAAGTAGGCCATTGGAGGTTTAAATCGGTTCCAGGGTGCTCCACAGTCTGCACATGCATAGTACATGTCTTTTGACGTTGTCCGAAGGGATTTCAACAACGGAACAAGTAATCAACATAAATATAACGCTTATCTTTTTTAAAACTGCTGTATTTGACGAGAAATCGTTTGTTTAGAATATTCACTCCACCCACTACCTCAAAACGTTTCAGACAATAAGACATCTATATACTGAACATCTTAATGGAAGATTTTGTTGAGAACCGCTTTATATGTTTTTTTTATATTTTAACATGAACTTGTTTATTGTGTATCAAAGGGTCTAATTTACCCGATGAGTTTGCGTCGGGTTAGTTCGACATTCTTTCAATGTGACCTTTGAGCATAAAATAAGCATCCTCCTGTGCATGACTTAAAACTGTAACATCAAAGAAGATGTTAAAACGCACGAATGCTAATACAATAGACAATAACTACAAAAATATAGATATCTGGAAAGTAGCACTCTTCTTATCCTATTCGATAACGACCATTTTTCAAAGGAAATGTCCGTATGGTGTAGTTGTTGCACTTCCGATATTGTTTATATTATCGTCGTGTCATAAGCGGGAAAAGTAAGTGACGTCATTTTGATATGTGACGTCACGTTGTGTACATTGGTTTCCTTGGTATGTATTATGACTGGAGAGATATAAAGAAAACAGGAAAAGTGACGAATTTGAACGAATGTCGAATATACTCGACATTACTCTACGACGCTTGCTTTTATAAAGACAAAGGGAAAAGTTAAAAAAGCAAGCATCGCAAGTGATCATGACTATTCAAAACAATTGCAGCAGACTCTGGTTTGAATATTCTAAACTGACGATTTCTCGTCAAATACAGCAATTTTAAACAAGAAAAGTTTATTACTAATGACTTATAAAAAAAGAGTATGATAATGGACCCTTGGAAATGGCCGAGCACGACACATACGACATATTGCAGTCTCGTTTTGATTGAGACTGTTCATGAGCGGTAGTACTCTAGCCCCGGGTTGAGCAGAATTCAATATTCATAAAATGAATAGTGCAAAATTTTAACCATCCCGAAGATGGAATGCATATGGCGGTGGACATGGAGTTAAAAGCCTTCATGTTGTCCATTGTAAATGACCCTGGTGTTTGTATTAATTACATATAATGAATGAATGAATGGTGTTTTACGGCATGTCGACACAAAAAAAGGTCATATTGTGAGCAAAAAAATAATGAAAGATAAAAAAAAAAGAAGTATTAATATAAAGTTAAAACTATTAAAAAATAAGGGACGATATGATAGTAATTTAAACTAAATATGTAAATCAACAAATGCCCGTCAACGGGTATATAAACAAGTAAATATATATAAGAACACATTATAATGATTTATATAGTCCGATTTCTTTAATGAAATCTAAAACAAGACTAAAATCTATAGTATCAAATAACTCTTTCATAGTATTAACATTGTAGTACCTTTCACACATAGGATCTAAGTCTACACATTCCAACTAGATGTGTTTGACCGTTGACGGTGCAAAGCAGGGTATACACTCTGGTAATTGCTCACCTTGTAATAAATATGAATGAGTATAACGTGTATGCCCTATTCTGCACCGGGCTAGGACAACTTCTTCCCGACTATTAGAAGAACCCCATCAAAACAACAGCAAAAAGAACTTTAGGCTTCCTAAAAAGAAACATACCCACAAAACACGAAAAAGTACGCGAACTTGCACTGATGATTGAAGAGGCGAAACAGTGCGCTATATCGCCTGTTGTCTAATACAGCACATTGTTTGTTTGATAAACTTGTAACTTTTCCAGTGTTATGACACCCTATCTAGTACTCTAGCTGAGATCGGCCTGATAAACGCAGATAAGCTGTTCCCTAAAGACGCTTGCCTGATTTCCTATCTGATTATCAGTTGAACACTTCCTCTGACGACATCCAGAGTGTAGCGGAGAAGTTCCTTAAATCACGTTCTCGCTGTAGCCATTTTGACTGTTCAGATGGTTATTCTAAACAGCAGACATATTTATAAGTGAGAAATTGCTGTAAAAAAAATCACAGCTGCCATTTAGATCAATTGAAATTTTTTTTTTTCCTTTTTTTTTTCTTTTTTTTTTTAATTTATTCATATTTTTTTTTAAATTTTTTTATTTATTTTTTAATAATTTTCTTTTTTTTTGAATAATTTTTAAATATATCTGTTGGTTTCACATTGCTCCAAGGTCACTTCGGGGGCATTTGTCACTTACTGTGACATTTCTTGTTGTTCCCAATTCACTGATATTACGCTATTATCGTTGTTATTATCGCAGGCGTAAGTAGCGGGGGTTATGCCTTTGCCAAGTAGTCCAGTGTTGCAACGTGTGCCCCGCTTTATCAGACTGCAGCTACTTTTTGTTTCCTCCCTGAATTTCCTACTTTTTGTTTCCTCCCTGTATTTCTGACGCTTGATATGTTTGAATTTTGTATTGCACTTGTGCCCTCAAATGAAATTTTAAAGTTGCAGAACTATGCTTTGTTACGTTTATAGGGACTAGAGGCGATCTGGAAGAGTGCAGAACTATGCTTTTTGTTTCCTCCCTGAGTTTCCTACTTTTTGTTTCCTCCCTGTATTTCTGATGCTTGATATGTTTGAATTTTGTATTGCACTTATGCCCTCAAATGAAATTTTAAAGTTGCAGAACTATGCTTTGTTACGTTTTATAGGCACTAGAGGCGATCTGAAAGAGTGCAGAACTATGCTTTGTTGCGTTTTATAGGGAAGACCTGGAAGAGTGCACAACTATGCTTTGTTACGTTTTATAGGGACTAGAGGCGATCTGGAAGAGTGCAGAACTATGCTTTGTTACCATTTATAGGGACTAAGAGGCGATCTGGAAGAGTGATTACCCGGTAGTGTCAATCCAAATTTGATACATATATTTATATTTGTCCTGTTTTACTCAGACTTGTCTTGCTTACTACCAGAACAACCGATAATTGAAGAAGTGAACAACTTGACTGTTGTAAAAGGGGCCAATGCTACTTTCGCGCGGCAAGATCGTGATGAGTGACTCCCTCCTTCCTACAGTGTCTCTGTGGCTCCGCCATTATAAATTGAACGGTTCATTTGTAAATGAAAAAGAAGAGCCATATGTTAACATCTTGCAGGTGTGTATTTGCTAACACTGTCCGAATTATACACAGATAATTATGTTCATTTTTTATCTGGATAATAGATTACTAATGCAAGCTGCTAAATAACACCAGGAACGCGCACCTAATTTAGGATAGTTTAATTTGCGGGACCCGATACGGATTTTTATGTGATTTACGGTGCGATCCTAAAAGTGTAAAAGAAAATGGATAATGCAATGGATAAATCAAAGGAAAATTAAGGGAAATAGAACCTTATTGGTTGATTCTAATCACAGGTCTATTATTAATTAATTATAAATACAACAAAGTAAAAAAAAATGAAGTAAATAACAGCTGATTTAATGGTGGACTTGCAAGATAAATAATTGCAACAACTGCACCTCTTAGCATTGCACCTATTAATAGAGGGAAACACCCTGCGTCTAGAATGAACTAAATGATTTCTGAAAGGAGATTTTATATGGTATTTCCTCAAAAGAGGTGATCCTAGAGGAGTTACGGAAACTTTTGAGTACTTATTAAAAATCCTAGTAATATTATTAGAAGGAACATGAAACGAGGTTGCCGAATGAAGATTTAAAGGTGTAAGGCGTACATATGGTTTAGTTCTAAGAAATGAAGAGTTATTATGTGGAATTTGTATTGATGACGCAGAGTATAACCAAAGATTTATTTTCAGTGTTTTAACTAATAGACTCATAATTGTTTGGGAGAGTAATACCATTTGGTGAAAAGCGAAATAAGAGGTCCAAAACTCGACGTCAGTGTCTAATACAAGATAATGAGGAAAGTTAAGGAAAACCCTAATAAAATGTCGATGAGCACAAAACCTTCAACGCGGTATGTGAAACACGTGTTTAAGGAAAAACTGGATCAATGAAACAATCCCTGTAGGATATAAAAATAACAATATTGATTGAATGTACGGGGAGACTTTTTACGGTCGCCACACGGCACAAACAACACTATTGTGCAGTTAAAGAAATATAAAAAGATCGGACAGGGAAATTTGCATTCAAGGAGGTCAGTCAACCACAAAACACAGAAACAAACACGCAAACAGACAAACAAGAAGGCAAAAGTAATAATAAATGCAAACGACATCAAAAACACAAAAAAGGTTGACAATAGGGCCTGGCAAAGTAGGCCACTGGAGGTTTAAACCGGTTCTAGGGTGCTCCACAGTCTGCACATGCATAGTACATGTCTTTTGACGTTGTCCGAAGGGATTTCAACAACGGAACAAGTAATCAACATAAATATAACGCTTATCTTTTTTAAAACTGCTGTATTTGACGAGAAATCGTTTGTTTAGAATATTCACTCCACCCACTACCTCAAAACGTTTCAGACAATAAGACATCTATATACTGAACATCTTAATGGAAGATTTTGTTGAGAACCGCTTTATATGTTTTTTTTATATTTTAACATGAACTTGTTTATTGTGTATCAAAGGGTCTAATTTACCCGATGAGTTTGCGTCGGGTTAGTTCGACATTCTTTCAATGTGACCTTTGAGCATAAAATAAGCATCCTCCTGTGCATGACTTAAAACTGTAACATCAAAGAAGATGTTAAAACGCACGAATGCTAATACAATAGACAATAACTACAAAAATATAGATATCTGGAAAGTAGCACTCTTCTTATCCTATTCGATAACGACCATTTTTCAAAGGAAATGTCCGTATGGTGTAGTTGTTGCACTTCCGATATTGTTTATATTATCGTCGTGTCATAAGCGGGAAAAGTAAGTGACGTCATTTTGATATGTGACGTCACGTTGTGTACATTAGTTTCCTCGGTATGTATTATGACTGGAGAGATATAAAGAAAACAGGAAAAGTGACGAATTTGAACGAATGTCGAAAATACTCGACATTACTCTACGACGCTTGCTTTTATAAAGACAAAGGGAAAAGTTAAAAAAGCAAGCATCGCAAGTGATCATGACTATTCAAAACAATTGCAGCAGACTCTGGTTTGAATATTCTAAACTGACGATTTCTCGTCAAATACAGCAATTTTAAACAAGAAAAGTTTATTACTAATGACTTATAAAAAAAAAAGTATGATAATGGACCCTTGGAAATGGCCGAGCACAACACATACGAAATATTGCAGTCCCGTTTTGATTGAGACTGTTCATGAGCGGTAGTACTCTAGCCCCGGGTTGAGCAGAATTCAATATTCATAAAATGAATAGTACAAAATTTTAACCATCCCGAAGATGGAATGCATATGGCGGTGGACATGGAGTTAAAAGGCTTCATGTTGTCCATTGTAAATGACCCTGGTGTTTGTATTAATTACATATAATGAATGGTGTTTTACGGCACGTCGACACAAAAAAAGGTCATATTGTGAGCAAAAAAATAATGAAAGATAAAAAAAAAATTAAGTTAAAAAATAAGGGACGATCAGTAGGAGCGCCAATCCGCCGCGGAGGGATATTTACTTAAAAACGTCACGCGCAAAAAACGTAAACAAACTGCATGACACACATAAACAAATGCATCAATTCGTTTGTTACAGAATGAATTTTAAGTTTTTACGTGTTTTGTCGATTCTTTTTTATTAAAAATATGATTTCTAGGCTTTTAAAAATTACCGATCGTTTCGAAAATTTATGTGAAATTTTAGCTTTTAATCAAATTGATAATTATAGTTTGTTCTTATAGCGAGAAAAAAGACGAAAGCATTAAAGTCAAGAAAAAGTCTTCCTCTACAGGCCTGTAAAATTTCATCAAAATTTGGAAAAAGTACTTTTTTCTACCCAGAAAAACGTTTCATGACCGTTCATAAAATTACACACAGAAAAGTGAGACTCTCTTCAACCGTGTGCTTCATACAAAAAACTTTCAGAATCATATTTTTATCACTACAATTAAAACATAATTTATACAAGCCATTTCCGTATAAAATAACCATCATTTTCATGGCCTACTTTTAAAAATAAATTTAGGTCTATGTTGTGTTATTGTGAAAATTATTTCAGTCAACAATCATGCGAAAGAGCAAAATGTCAGCTGTTTATCGATCGACTTCAATTTTTTTATTTTGTATCTCGATTTGTATGAAAATTTTAACAGCGAGAAAAAAGACAAGAACATGAACGATGAGTTTAATCCTTCCTCTGGCAGTATGTGAATTTTCAAGCGAATTTGAAAAAAGTACTTTTTTCTACCCAAAAAAACGTTTGGTCACTGTTTTACGCAAGCGTTTCGAACGTTGTTTTTGTGTAGTTTTGTTACACGGCATGGAATACGGCATGCAATACATCGGTCAGCTCTGTGTGTGATACATTCTGAAATTACCTGATATATTGTAGTGAACAGACAGTCGATAAGAGACAAAATATTTATGCTAACATGATATATTTTAAATTCGATTGTTATTGAAAATATTGCAAAAAAATCAATACCGTGTTTCCCCGAAGACCACATTCCAACACAGAATTGTGACGTCACAATGCTTGTACTTATTATAATCACAGGGTGAAAAGGTGTACGCGGACAATTTTTTAAATCTTCGAAAGGACGTGTGTTTTTATTGATTTATTTTGATCGAAGAGCCCTTTAAAAAAAGTATCATTGAATATTATTCTTTCGACCCATCCACCCCCGACCCGACCCCCACCCAGCACATTTTTTTTAAATGGACAAAATTAATCTAGAATGCGAACTATGATTTTAAATGTATTTTAAAGGCCATTTGGATTGTCGACGCAAATGTAATATGAACTAGGGCTTTATTGATTTGAACAGCGACCGCAGAGGGAAGTAAGATGGGGGAATAGTCCCATTAGACATGCCATCACCAGGGCTCCAGCTCCTTAGGTTCAACGCCTTTTCCACTGTGTAACCGATGCCTCTTTATGGAAAGTCTGTGAAATAGCATCTTTGAAACAATCTGTGTATTAAACCGTGCCAGCGCCTTTACATCTGAGATACAAGAACACATGATTGGCAATCGACCACTTACATGTATGTCTACCCTGCTGAACCCCCTCCGCCCCCACCGCCACCACACACAGTTTAACTCATCTTAGTGGGGTTCGGGGTCCCTCCCGCCCTCACTCCCTTTAACTTATCCTAGTGGGGTTCGGGGTCATGCTACCCGTATTATGTTACAAGTGGGGTTCGGGGTCCCTCCCGCCCTCACTCCGTTTAACTTATCCTTGTGGGGTTCGGGGTCATACTACCCGTATTATGTTACAATGCGCGTTCTGACGTATATTTCAGAGTTATAAAACGGAAGATAAAGGTAAACTTGTACACACAAGTACCTGAAAATAATTTTGGACTTTTTACGTTTTCGATTTCCGAGTTAGGCGTAGGGTCGGGTGTACCGTGCTTACACAGAGCTACGCCAATGACACCTACCATCCTTTATGAAACTATATTAGTATCAATCAGTAAGGGATGGACGGAACCCTGCAGTCTATAGGGTAGATAGGCTCGCGAGGGTAATAACCCTTAACTTAGTATCCTTTTGTAGAATTTTTTTTTCTCAATAAAATTCGGATTCGGCCGGGTTAGCGATGACCAAGACACTTTCCCTTAGTCTCGTCCGTCGGATGGGGACGTAAACCGGGCGGTCCCGTGTATCGGTTTATCCTCCGAGCACGTTAAAGAACCATAGGAATATATTCGATAACAAGAGTAGGGCAGGTTCCCAGATTTCTATGTATTCCTTCCCCTCTCTCTGGGGCGGCTCTAAATAACCTATACTGTGTTGATGAGCCGTTAAATTAAACAACATTCAATTCAATTAAAACGTATATTGTCTTGTGGTCTAGCTTGTGTGACGTCTCAACATGGGATAAATAAGAGCTATTAACATTATATATTTACTTATATATATTTAAACACACAAGTCTGTCATGACACAAGTCTGTCATGTGCTTTTGTCAGCAAGGACATTTATCATTCCTGTTTTATTTTAAATGGATTGGAGGCGGTCTGGAAGACTATAGGCGTCTATTCAAATACGTAATGCGTTTCATTTTCATATTCAATGTACATAATATTATGCTCTAACCACAACTTTGCCAAAATAAAATTCATATTTATTTTCATATATATTGGACATGTCAATAGCATTGAATAATTGCTAAGGAAGAACTTTATACATATTTTCATAGAGTAAGACGAAAATGTGTGTTTCATGAACATAGGTAATAGAGGATCTTACATGAGAGCTGACAGAGCTTAAAGTGATCCCTAAGCGTCTGCCATGTCCACTGGCACAGATATATATATTATAGGGAGGTCAAGTGTAGTTTAAATGTTGGATATACTCAGGTTTAATGAATTCATGTCATTCAACTGGAAAAGTGATCATTTGTTTAATAGGCATGTCAAACATATAATACATACTGGTAATGGCTGTGAGTGAAATGTATAAATTATTGGTGCAATATTATCAACAGTTTAGTAATATAATAATAACTATTAGCTTTGCACTATTCTAGTATTAATATTAATGATTGCAAAAATGTGAATTATGTAGAAAAACTAATGGGACGCTGCGAGTTGTTAGCTTTTCAACAAATCAAGATTGCTGTGTGTCCCTTTAAGGTCCATAATTAATATGTTAATAAAACAAGTTACAACCCTATGCTGTGTTTTTTTAAAGTTGTGTCACAGGTTTTGAACATAGTTCAGCATCAACATGTATTCTCCGTTATATGTACACGTAACAGTCAGTTCAATAAAACTGTATACTTCAACGTCTCAAATGGAATGATGAGTGTTTTTTTATTGAGTATTAAATAAGCAAAACTACTTTTCACATCACTCTCATTGGCATGGATGACAGGCTAAATGCATGTGGGAGGAAACCAGCATACACAGATCATTGTGTGAAAAACTTGAGTGTCAATTAGTGTTGAGAAAAGAACTGTAGATGTAGATCAAGATAATCCATTCAATTTATTGTTCAATACTTGGAGTATACCGTAACCTTGTGTTGTGTAAATGGCAGCATCTTGTCTGAAAAATAAAGAAAATGCAAACACTGAGTATTACAACTTAAATATCTGCTGTACTTGAAATACTAAAACTTGATCACTTTTAATAATATACAAAATATGTATTTTATATAGAACCTATACAAGCCAAATAAAATAAAAATTAAACCTGTGTTTACATATCATTGTCAATAAAAGTGGGCCAGTATATTTATTTGGTATCAAATATTTACTTGCTATCATTTTTTTACTCCATGAATTATATTTAGACCACAAGAACATTAAATAAAGAAAAATCTGACTGGCTGCAGGCTTTAACGTATTAAAACAGATTATATTATTTTTTTACCTCACAATAACTGATTATTATTTTATTCCCAATAAAAAGAGGAGTCAGCAGTGTATTAAGGGAGTTGGTCTGGTTCAATACAGTAAACACAGACCTGTATATTTAATTCGGTCTTAGTCAATATAAAATTTACTGAAAAAGATTACCAAATGTTGTTGTTTTTTAATACTGAGAACGTATGTATTGTTTTAGATCCTTTTCATGCTTTAATACTGTCTCTCAGTTCCACCTTTCAAGGTAAGGTTTCCAGGTGTTTTAACTAGATTTATCTTATTATTGTTATTTTATTTATTTTTTGGCATTGATGTGAAATGCTTCCACACCATACAAATAAGTTCTGCTTACAAACCTCTATGAAATCCATCTTGTTTTTGTGAGCTCCTCCAACCTCACCTCATCCAACCAAGAGTCGCATTTCAGATCAGAATATGTAAGATGCAGGCATCATGTCTGTGAGATTGATGTCTCCCTATGAAAAAAATAATGACACAGTGTATAAACGCAATTGCCAAATTTCATTTGGATCTGAACAATTTCGCTGAAATTAAATAATAATTAGATAGATCTATGCATTCAATTCTTATTTCTATGTACTGTTACTTAGAAAATGTGTTCATCAGGGCTTTTTTCCACAAAATTGGGAAGAGGCCCAGGCCTGTCTACGTTGGGGAAAAAAGACGAGCTTATTTCTCATTTTGGGAAAGATGTAAGATTTTACCAATTAAGTAAATTTGACAATACTATGCTTTATTTATATTTTCAGCCAACAGTTATTATAATTACTGTTTCTCAGTCAGAACTGATTCCACAGACAAAAACATGGTGCAGAATTAATGCTTTTTCTCAAATTCTGAGACAATGCTGCTTTCTGATTGGCAAATATTTCTGCCACAATTGGGGAACAAACAGTCAAGTTCTCAATTGGGAAAGAGGCCTTTTAGAGGTGTCTCTGTTACACAAGGTAAACAAACCCTGTTCATGGTACACAGATCACTTTAACTGGGATGTAGTGTATATTTTATTTTTAATTGAAAACCAAGTGTTGCAGTATTAAGCATTTCATTGAACACATTTTAAGTTGGGTTTGTAGAGAAAATATGCAGGAGGGACGTAGAAGAGAGGGGAAGGGGGTTGGGGATAGTGGTGGGGGCAGCAGGGCCTTTTTACCAGTTTTGGGGAAGGGGCCTTTTGCTCTTAATTGGGGGTGGAATACATAAATGGGGAATGAAATTTCAAAGGTAAGTTTAAAAAGCGGGGAAGTCTGCATACTTTTAATAGAAATGAGAGCGGAGAATGGGCCTTTTACAGGCCGCTTCAAAGAAGGGTAAAAAGTCCATGGGGAGGGTATGCGTCAGCTGCCTGTAGGTAAATGTAGAGAAGGGGGTGGCAGGGATGTGGTTTAGGAATTGCTGTGTCCCATGGCCATGCAGCATATGTGGGGTTTTACACTGGCCATTACAGGCATACCATAAGGTGTACCCCTTCACAGGGTTCAGGGCTTAGGGTCTCCAAGCGGTTTTGGGGAACAAGGTCAAGGGAACAAAGCAAAACTTTTGGGGATCACCGGGTCGTATTGTCAGGGAACAAGGGAACATGGACCACCCCTGGAAGGGCCTCATGCCTACAGGTCTTGTTATACAAACAAGAATGATTCTGAGAGAGGAATCATATGAATAATTCAATGAAATCAACAACTGTCACGGCTGATCCAGTTATGTTTACTATTTACACAGTTTGTCAACATTAACACCATCGATGTGCTTGGCAAATTTCAACAAAACACTGCATAAACAAACCAAAAAAAGAGTTGACAGTTGTACATGTACACATTTGAACTTACGTGTTATTTGCAAGCAGAGTTCTAAGACAGTCAACTGTTTCCTTCATTACGTTAACCTGTGTATATTTCCAATTGTTTATCCCAGTGTGAACACTCTGCATCAGATAAACTATCAAAACTCAGTGGCTTCAACGTTTACCAACGTGTAAACACATTCTACGTATTGATGACGTAATCCAAAACTGACATTTTACAAAAAGCGTTCACTCCTGTAAAATGGGTACGCGTAAAATTGATAACTGCGGTCTGAATCGACGTTTTTACAAAAAGAAAATGGCGGCGTTTTGTGCTTTTTTTAATGAAATAGTCCGGCAAACACTAAAAAAATAATCCCTGTCGCGGAGAATCAAAATGATCAAAAAAGCTGAATAATTAGTTCCTGGCGTTCCCACTGGATATGATAGTAATTTAAACTAAATATGTAAATCAACAAATGCCCGTCAACGGGTATATAAACAAGTAAATATATATAAGAACACATTACAATGATTTATATAGTCCGATTTCTTTAATGAAATCTAAAACAAGACTAAAATCTATAGTATCAAATAACTCTTTCATAGTATTAACATTGTAGTACCTTTCACACATAGGATCTAAGTCTACACATTCCAACTAGATGTGTTTGACCGTTGACGGTGCAAAGCAGGGTATACACTCTGGTAATTGCTCACCTTGTAATAAATATGAATGAGTATAACGTGTATGCCCTATTCTGCACCGGGCTAGGACAACTTCTTCCCGACTATTAGAAGAACCCCATCAAAACAACAGCAAAAAGAACTTTAGGCTTCCTAAAAAGAAACATACCCACAAAACACGAAAAAGTACGCGAACTTGCACTGATGATTGAAGAGGCGAAACAGTGCGCTATATCGCCTGTTGTCTAATACAGCACATTGTTTGTTTGATAAACTTGTAACTTTTCCAGTGTTATGACACCCTATCTAGTACTCTAGCTGAGATCGGCCTGATAAACGCAGATAAGCTGTTCCCTAAAGACGCTTGCCTGATTTCCTATCTGATTATCAGTTGAACACTTCCTCTGACGACATCCAGAGTGTAGCGGAGAAGTTCCTTAAATCACGTTCTCGCTGTAGCCATTTTGACTGTTCAGATGGTTATTCTAAACAGCAGACATATTTATAAGTGAGAAATTGCTGTAAAAAAATCACAGCTGCCATTTAGATGAATTGAAATATTTTCCTTTTTTTTTTCTTTTTTTTTGAATAATTTTTAACTATATCTGTTGGTTTCACATTGCTCCAAGGTCAATGTCACTTCGGGGGCATTTGTCACTTACTGTGACATTTCTTGTTGTTCCCAATTCACTGATATTACGCTATTATCGTTGTTATTATCGCAGGCGTAAGTAGCGGGGGTTATGCCTTTGCCAAGTAGTCCAGTGTTGCAACGTGTGCCCCGCTTTATCAGACTGCAGCTACTTTTTGTTTCCTCCCTGAATTTCCTACTTTTTGTTTCCTCCCTGTATTTCTGACGCTTGATATGTTTGAATTTTGTATTGCACTTGTGCCCTCAAATGAAATTTTAAAGTTGCAGAACTATGCTTTGTTACGTTTATAGGGACTAGAGGCGATCTGGAAGAGTGCAGAACTATGCTTTTTGTTTCCTCCCTGAGTTTCCTACTTTTTGTTTCCTCCCTGTATTTCTGATGCTTGATATGTTTGAATTTTGTATTGCACTTGTGCCCTCAAATGAAATTTTAAAGTTGCAGAACTATGCTTTGTTACGTTTTATAGGCACTAGAGGCGATCTGAAAGAGTGCAGAACTATGCTTTGTTGCGTTTTATAGGGACGACCTGGAAGAGTGCACAACTATGCTTTGTTACGTTTTATAGGGACTAGAGGCGATCTGGAAGAGTGCAGAACTATGCTTTGTTACCATTTATAGGGACTAAGAGGCGATCTGGAAGAGTGATTACCCGGTAGTGTCAATCCAAATTTGATACATATATTTATATTTGTCCTGTTTCACTCAGACTTGTCTTGCTTACTACCAGAACAACCGATAATTGAAGAAGTGAACAACTTGACTGTTGTAAAAGGGGCCAATGCTACTTTCGCGCGGCAAGATCGTGATGAGTGACTCCCTCCTTCCTACAGTGTCTCTGTGGCTCCGCCATTATAAATTGAACGGTTCATTTGTAAATGAAAAAGAAGAGCCATATGTTAACATCTTGCAGGTGTGTATTTGCTAACACTGTCCGAATTATACACAGATAATTATGTTCATTTTTTATCTGGATAATAGATTACTAATGCAAGCTGCTAATAACACCAGGAACGCGCACCTAATTTAGGATAGTTTAATTTGCGGGACCCGATACGGATTTTTATGTGATTTGCGGTGCGATCCTAAAAGTGTAAAAGAAAATGGATAATGCAATGGATAAATCAAAGGAAAATTAAGGGAAATAGAACCTTATTGGTTGATTCTAATCACAGGTCTATTATTAATTAATTATAAATACAACAAAGTAAAAAAAATGAAGTAAATAACAGCTGATTTAATGGTGGACTTGCAAGATAAATAATTGCAACAACTGCACCTCTTAGCATTGCACCTATTAATAGAGGGAAACACCCTGCGTCTAGAATGAACTAAATGATTTCTGAAAGGAGATTTTATATGGTATTTCCTCAAAAGAGGTGATCCTAGAGGAGTTACGGAAACTTTTGAGTACTTATTAAAAATCCTAGTAATATTATTAGAAGGAACATGAAACGAGGTTGCCGAATGAAGATTTAAAGGTGTAAGGCGTACATATGGTTTAGTTCTAAGAAATGAAGAGTTATTTTGTGGAATTTGTATTGATGACGCAGAGTATAACCAAAGATTTATTTTCAGTGTTTTAACTAATAGACTCATAATTTTTTTGGAGAGTAATACCATTTGGTGAAAAGCGAAATAAGAGGTCCAAAACTCGACGTCAGTGTCTAATACAAGATAATGAGGAAAGTTAAGGAAAACCCTAATAAAATGTCGATGAGCACAAAACCTTCAACGCGGTATGTGAAACACGTGTTTAAGGAAAAACTGGATCAATGAATGTCCTACAATCCCTGTAGGATATAAAAATAACAATATTGATTGAATGTACGGGGAGACTTTTTACGGTCGCCACACGGCACAAACAACACTATTGTGCAGTTAAAGAAATATAAAAAGATCGGACAGGGAAATTTGCATTCAAGGAGGTCAGTCAACCACAAAACACAGAAACAAACACGCAAACAGACAAACAAGAAGGCAAAAGTAATAATAAATGCAAACGACATCAAAAACACAAAAAAGGTTGACAATAGGGCCTGGCAAAGTAGGCCACTGGAGGTTTAAACCGGTTCTAGGGTGCTCCACAGTCTGCACATGCATAGTACATGTCTTTTGACGTTGTCCGAAGGGATTTCAACAACGGAACAAGTAATCAACATAAATATAACGCTTATCTTTTTTAAAACTGCTGTATTTGACGAGAAAAGGTTTGTTTAGAATATTCACTCCACCCACTACCTCAAAACGTTTCAGACAATAAGACATCTATATACTGAACATCTTAATGGAAGATTTTGTTCATAACCGCTTTATATGTTTTTTTATATTTTAACATGAACTTGTTTATTGTGTATCAAAGGGTCAAATTTACCCGATGAGTTTGCGTCGGGTTAGTTCGACATCCTTTCAATGTGACCTTTGAGCATAAAATAAGCATCCTCCTGTGCATGACTTAAAACTGTAACATCAAAGAAGATGTTAAAACGCACGAATGCTAATACAATAGACAATAACTACAAAAATATAGATACCCGGAAAGTAGCACTCTTCTTATCCTATTCGATAACGACCATTTTTCAAAGGAAATGTCCGTATGGTGTAGTTTTTGCACTTCCGATATTGTTTATATTATCGTCGTGTCATAAGCGGGAAAAGTAATATTTTGATATGTGACGTCACGTTGTGTACATTGGTTTCCTTGGTATGTATTATAGTCCATGGGCCAGAACGATATCCGGTACCATTTTGGTGGGCAAATTCTTACTATTGTCAATTTGGGGGCAATTTTATGGAGGTAATGAAAATGCATTATAGCAATTTCAAAGTTACAGCTTTACATGATTTTAATGCGTTTTTAAACATAACCCCGTTGAAAAAAATGAAAATCACAGAATGTCATAAAATGTCACTCAAAAAGTTTTTTTTAAATATTTTATGTATTTTCACTATTAATAATTATGTAAAACAGTTAACAGCCCCGAAATATGACAAGTACAATCAGTTTAAATAACCTTGTTTTCTTCTTTTTAGCCAAAAGTCTCAATTTTACATGTAAATTTACCCCACCCATTTTTAGAGATTTTATACTTAACTTACAGAATTCCTGTTTGTTACATAAGCAATACACGTATGTGTTATTTTGAGACAATAAAGCATATACTAAAAGAAAATAACAAGAATTCAAGTGTTTGTAATACATTTTTTAAGTAAGTGATGGATAAAAGAACCAATTGAATTCTAAAATGAGTGCAATATTAAGTGATATTTTGGCGTTTATAAGCACATTACTTTGATATATATCACACTTGAAGTATTTTTTCGTATCTCAGTGATGAAATGTTCTAACAACAGATAAAAGTATGTTCAGTTTATTAAATACTGTTCTGTTTTAGGGTCAATTAATGACTTTTCTTTGCTAAATTTGCATATCAAATTGCCCACCCACTCAGGATTAAGATCAAAAACTATTCAAATGGACAAAGATGAAAATTGGTACCAGTTTTAGTGTCAAATTGAAACTATTAACATGTTCTGAGTAAATGTTCAGGTAAAAAATGATTTCTAATGTGTTTTATACAGTGTACATGTATAGGGTAAAATACCGATTTTCCTCAAAAATTATATCTTCATTTATTAGCAACGGTGGATATATGACTAGAGTTTTAGTGTAAAATGTCAGATTTCTTACAATTTCTTTATAAATAGTATTGTGGAAATTAAAAAACTTTGAAAATAAAAGAAATACTTTAATAAGTATTTGAAAAGTTACTTCCCTTGTTAATAAATTCACCATTTATTATGCAGAGTAAAAATGTAAACAATTGCAGAAAATAATATGAAATAAAAAAAGACAGCAAGCAAATAAGGTAAAGATGTTTCTTATTAAATTTCATAACTTTATCTTTTGTTTTTAACCCAAATTGACCTCATAGTTTGCATATATCTGTTGTAAAGGTAAGTAAAAGCAGACCAACCTCATGAACATTAGCTAATGTCAATGACCTTGCAATGTTAGTATTTTAGTGTGGCAGAAAATGAAATCTGAAATAGTAGCTCTACCATATTAACACAATTTAATCTCAGTCTAGTATAAACTGTGTTTTACTGGTATATATTGGCAAATAAATTAGTCAGTGGAATAATATAGGGTAAGTCCTGCTCGATTTTTTCATCCGAGGGAGACAACCACCTGAGGAAATTGTGAAAATAGTTATCTCTTGTGATTTCCTTTTAATGATTTTTTTAACATAGTATGCTTATGAAATATGATTAATCATTCATTGTGTTTCTTTTAAAATAAAAGTGTTCTGTATGATTGGATTTTATTGTTATTAGACTTTACAATAAAACGTACATAACAGAACATGTACTTCTCTGTGCAGACTACGCGAATGTTCCAACCAAGGAAAAGATGATATGAACTTTGATCATGAGGTAGATTTTGATTACGAATAAATTGAAGAGGAAGACGAAATATTTGAGTAAATGGGTTGGATAAAGTTTTTTTTGAAGGATGTTGATGTGTCAGTTTGGGCATTATATGACGATATTAAATATAAAACCAAGTGTGTATACAAACGTTTATTTATACAGTTAAACACAACATGTATTGATGTGTTAATGATCTGCCATACTGATCAATGAACTTGTATGGAACGCCATGACTGTCTTATGATGTTGCCGATTAATATATGCAGTACATTTCCCTTTATGTGTGGTAGATCTTTCATGATATGTAGTTTATTTTTAATTATATGTTTTAAATAAATCTTTATATGTGGTAGAAAAGTATTTATATGCAGTAGATAAGTCATTGTATGTAGTAGATAACCATTATATGCTGTCCAGTTATTACAATATTCAGTAGTTTATCTAATATATATGAGGTCCTTTGAACTTTCTATGAAGTAGGTTTGTATTTATATGCAGTGCTTCTGTTGACTTTATATATGGTATATATTTTAATATACGTGGTGGATACGTCTTTATATTCGGTGGTTTCAATTGCATTATATTCGGTACAAACGGCTTTATACGTGGTGCATTTCTTATGATATGAAGTCCTTTTTCTGTTATATGCTGTGGTTTTATCATTATGATGATGATGATGAGATCAATCAATTTTCATATGTTACGATTTTATAGATTGCTTCACTGCGCATGTCCCGTTTCACGCAAACAAGCAACAGTCACAGGCCGATTTTTGAAACGGTAAATACGTAATAATACGTGAAGCGCATTTCAATCACGATGATGACCAAACGTCTGATCTACGTTCTATAAAAAGATCTAGAAAAACAAAAATAATGTAATAACAAAACCCTCCGAACCCCACCACCTTCCCCACCCATTCCATTTTTTGTGCTCTTTTAGATTTTTTAGAATGTTCATACCTGTGAAAATGTTGTAGGATAGAAGTAATAACTGGGAGAGTACACGTAAAAGCAAGTACGCACTTATAATTTATTTCACTCACCTGGGTGGGGATGGGGTTGTGGCAGCAACGGGAGTACCCAGGGAAATAGAGAAATGTTTAATTTCTACCCTAGGAGCAACATTTTACAGGGTAGTCCCCAATGTTGGTACTGTACCGGTTCTGTCTTAAGTCAGTACCCCGGTGTAAATATCGGTGGTCTAATTGGGCTCTGCACGCAATATCCGTTCCTAACCGTTACGGGTATAAAGTAACAGGAAAGGAAGTGCAAAACCAGCAACAACAATTTTTAAATTATAATCAACAAATTTATTTAAATTGTACAATGAACAATATTCACTTGCAGAATACACATAAATTATATCAAATATTTCTAAAATCCGCTATTAGAATAAAGTCCAAAATTATTGGCACATGTCCCTTTAATCTAAATTGTACAGTGTCCCTTAAATCCAATTTTATGTTAAATCATATCAACATCATCATTATAAACACTCATTCATAGGAAACATCACCCATTAAGGGTGGGGCGGGGTGAGGTGATGGGTGTGTCCGGTTTTCGAGTTTTTTTTTGGTGAGTGGGATATTTTCGAAATTTTCCGGGGGACTGGGGTGTTGTAAAAAAATATTTTCTATAGGAGGTGATTTTTAGGTAAACGAGGTAATGAGGTCGGCTGGTAGGGATTTTTGAGGTGTGTTGGGTGGCGGTAAAGGAAAAAGGTCCAGGGAGGTATTTCCGAAATTTCAGAGATTTATTTTATATAAACATATCCATGGGGGTATTTGTAGATTTTCTAGTAGTTCGAGGTTTGAATAAACGCTCTTTTCATTGTAGGTTTGTTTGAGAATATGTTTGAAGAAAAAAGTTTAAAGGGTATTTTGTTGACATGCTGTGTGCGGGTTCTTAATCCAGAGGGTGGCGGTGGGGTGGTGGTAGTGCGAATAGTTTGGCTGGAACAGCTCATTCCTTTCAAACAGGAGTTAATTTCTGTCAAATCCTCGGTGTGTTAGTCCCACCGCCGCCGCCCCATCCCCACCTCGCAATCCCTCATTTTAAAAGTAAAAATTCAAATAGGGTAATACAGTTATTTTCTATTTTCTTTTTATAATCAATTAAAAATAAATCAAACTTAGTATTTGCTATGTCAGTTGCAAAATCCTAGCTTCAATCTAAAATAAATACGCATACACATCTCCATACACATTCTATTAATACATGTAATAGACGCAGATAAATTGTATGACGTGTCTCACCCAATAATGTTTGACCAGTGAATGCCTTCTAGTTTGATCACGTTTTGTGAGTCCTGACAGTCGTCAATTTAAGGCTGTGTAGCAATATAAATCCTAACATCTTAGAAAACGATACATAGGTAGATTTATTTCGGCAAAAATAAAGATGTACATACATGGTTAAACAAGAAATCCGCAGATTCACATGTCTCGCCTAACTAAGGTTTGTAAACATTTTAATAACTAAAAACAATGGAGCTTACAGTTTGCTGAGGCACTATGAGAAAATGATGTAAATGTAACAATTAAAGTTACCGGGTATCTGCCATTTGCTTGGATGGTGAAGGTCACAGCCACATTTGCTTTTTGACACGTTGTGATGTATTACCCAAGAAACAACTATAAGCGAAGTTTTGAAAGGTTTAATGCATGAAGTTTGAGAGAAAGTTACCTGTCAATTGCTTGGAGGGTCGAGGTCACATGCACATTTCTTTGTCAAGTTGCAATGTACCACTTGAAAGGTCTTAGAGCATACAGTTTGTGAAAAAGTGAGCTAAACGCAAAAGTTGAAGGTAAAAATTATAAGGTTATCTGCCCTTTGCTTGGAGGGTCAAGGTCGCATCTACATTTGCTTTGTCACGTTGCGATGTATCACCCAAGATACAACTAAAAACAAAGTTTGAAAGGTGTAGTGCATACAGTTTGCAAGAAAGTGACTTAAACGCAAACTAATGTTGAAGGTAAAAATTATAAGGTTATCTGCCCCTTTATTGGAGGGTCAAGGTCACATCCACATTTGCTTTGTCACTTTGCAATGTACCACTCAATATACAGCTATAAGCTACGTTTGAAAGGTCTAGTGCATACAGTTCGTGAAAAAGTGACCTCAAAGCAAAAGTTGATGGTAAAACTTAAGTTATCTGCCCCTTGCTTGGAGGGTCAAGGTCACATCCATATTTGCTTTGTCACGTTGCCATATACCACCCAAGATACAACTATAAGCAAAGTTTGAAAGTTCTAGTGCATACAGTGTGTGAAAAAGTGACCTAAAGGCAAAAGTTGAATGTAAAAACATACAAAACATGGTTATTCATTTTATATTTCAAAGAAAAAATATGCGGAAGTATTTTATGTTAATAGCTGTAAAGATAATCAAATGGCAAAACAGGTTTCAAAATGTACGGTCGAATTTAAAGAAGTACGAAACACCACATTCTATTGTAAAAGTTGCATAAAAGAAATGTCATTGTAATAGTAATAACTGACAAGGTATTCAGAATAAAGTTAATTGGTTAACATAATGAAATTGGAAATATTTTATAATGTATAGTCATTTACATAAAAAGGAAATGTTTTTGTGAAGAAAACAACTTCAATTTACCCCACCCACTTTATATTGTAATTCTAGTATAATTTGATGTTTAATTGTGCTTAAAGATGTTAAAAAAAAAAAAAAGAATCAATTGCATCTGTAATTTAATTTGTTGAACAGAAGAATATAAATCAAATGAATCAGTGATACACATGTACACTTACTTGAGCTTCCCCATTATAAATTGGGTGGGTGGAGTAATTCCACAGCTAGGTAAACTTACTTTTTTGAACAGCCAATATGTTTATATAGAATAAATACATATTATATTGTTAATCATGTTCTACCTAGAATAAATATATAAATCAAATAAACCACTTATATACATGTATACACTGGAATGATCCTATATAAATATTATTGTGTAAATATGGAAATTGGTAGTGTCATGCCATCATCAATATATCCATGTTACCAAAAGCAAATATCCCAAAATGATTTTATTAAAGTATTCCTTTTATTTTCACAGGTTCTTAATTTCCACAATACTATTTATAAAGAAATTGTAAGAAATCTGAAATTTTACACTTAAACTCTAATCATATATCCACAGATGCTCAAAAATGAAGATATAATTTTTGAGGAAAGTTGGTATTTTACCCCTATTCATGTACACTTATAAAACACATTTGAAATCAAGTAAAGCCGTAATACCACTAAGTAATGAAATTTAGAATTTATTGTCATGCATTTTTAATTTTTTAATTTCCATTTACCTGAACATTTACTCAGAACATGATAATAGTTTCCATTTGACACTAAAACTGGTATCAATGTTTACCTTTGTCCGTTTGAATAATTTTTGATCTTAATCCTAAGTGGGTGGGGCAATTTGATATGCAAATTTAACAAAGAAAAGTCATTAATTGACCATAAAACAGAACAGTATTTAATAAGCTGAACATACTTTTATCTGTTGTTAGAACATTTCATCACTGAGATTCGAAAAAATACTTCAAGTGTGATATATGTCAAAGTAATATCTTATAAACGCCAAAATATCACTTAATATTGCACTCATTTTAGAATTCAATGGGTTCTTTTATCCATCGCTTACTTAAAAAATGTATTACAAACACTTGAATTTGTGTTATTTTCTTTTAGTATATATTTTATTGTCTCAAAATAACACATATGTGTATTGCTTATGTAACAAACAGAAAATCTATAAGTTAAGTATAAAGTCTCTAAAAGTGGGTGGGGTAAATTTACATGTAAAATTGAGATTTTTGGCTAAAAAGAAGAAAACAAGGTCATTTAAACTGATTGTACTTGTCATATTTCGGGGCTGTTAACTGTTTTACATAATTATTAATAGTGAAAATACAGAAATTATTAAATATAACTTTTTGAGTCACATTTTATGACATTCTCTGATTTTCATTTTTTTCAAGGGGGTTATGTTTAAAAACGCATTAAAATCATGTAACGCTGTAACTTTGAAATTGCTATAATGCATTTTCCTTACCTCCATAAAATTGCCCCCATATTGACAATAGTAAGAATTTGCCCACCAAAATGGTACCGGATTGTCAATTTTGGGGTTCTGGCCCAAGGTCTATTATGACTGGAGAGATATAAAGAAAACAGGAAAAGTGACGAATTTGAACGAATGTCGAATATACTCGACATTACTCTACGACGCTTGCTTTTATAAAGACAAAGGGAAAAGTTAAAAAAGCAAGCATCGCAAGTGATCATGACTATTCAAAACAATTGCAGCAGACTCTGGTTTGAATATTCTAAACTGACGATTTCTCGTCAAATACAGCAATTTTAAACAAGAAAAGTTTATTACTAATGACTTATAAAAAAAGAGTATGATAATGGACCCTTGGAAATGGCCGAGCACGACACATACGAAATATTGCAGTCCCGTTTTGATTGAGACTGTTCATGAGCGGTAGTACTCTAGCCCCGGGTTGAGCAGAATTCAATATTCATAAAATGAATAGTACAAAATTTTAACCATCCCGAAGATGGAATGCATATGGCGGTGGACATGGAGTTAAAAGGCTTCATGTTGTCCATTGTAAATGACCCTGGTGTTTGTATTAATTACATATAATGAATGGTGTTTTACGGCACGTCGACACAAAAAAAGGTCATATTGTGAGCAAAAAAATAATGAAAGATAAAAAAAATGAAGTATTAAAGTAAATATATAAAGTTAAAACTATTAAAAAATAAGGGACGATATGATAGTAATTTAAACTAAATATGTAAATCAACAAATGCCCGTCAACGGGTATATAAACAAGTAAATATATATAAGAACACATTATAATGATTTATATAGTCCGATTTCTTTAATGAAATCTAAAACAAGACTAAAATCTATAGTATCAAATAACTCTTTCATAGTATTAACATTGTAGTACCTTTCACACATAGGATCTAAGTCTACACATTCCAACTAGATGTGTTTGACCGTTGACGGTGCAAAGCAGGGTATACACTCTGGTAATTGCTCACCTTGTAATAAATATGAATGAGTATAACGTGTATGCCCTATTCTGCACCGGGCTAGGACAACTTCTTCCCGACTATTAGAAGAACCCCATTCTCCGAGTAACGGTTTAATTGAATGGAGTTTATTGTTAACTGACAAATCCCAAGCGGCTTGCCAAGAGTTACGAATATATGTGTTGATACAACTTAAAACCAGTATAAGGTAATTTGGTATTAGATATATATTAACCTAATGCTGCCTTAGCAACACTATCAGCTCTATCATTACCACATATTCCTACATGGCTTGGAAGCCAGCAGTAAATAATAACATTATCAACTATAAGATGGTTGTACTTTTCTAAAAGTTTAAGCACAACTGGATCATCATGCTTCATATTACCCAGTGCTTGAAGAGATGAAAGGGAATCAGAAAATATTACGAAATGGTCATCATCAGATTCCTGAATTAAACCCAAAGCAAGTTCAATAGCCTTAAGTTCAATAGCCTTAAGTTCAGCTGAGAAGATAGAGGCCTTGTCAGGCAGGCGGCTCTTTATGCTATGTTTGTGAACCACAGCTGCTGCAGCTATCTTGTCTCCATCTTTAGAACCATCTGTGTATATATTTTGAAAGTTACTGTATTTCGATTTAATTTCATTGCTTTGAAAGATAGTATGATCTGTAATGGATTTGTTATTATTACAAAGATCAAAAATAATTGTTGGTGATTCCAAAGTCCACGGTGAAATTTCTGGTACTTTGCAATCAAATTAAGGTCGATTTCAGTGACTCTTACTTTTGGTTTAATACGAAGGCCGAATAGCCTTGGGTTTTCGATCAAAAAGAGGTTCATAATTAGGATTAAAAACAGTATCGAAAGTTTGATTTGAAGGGTTAGATTGTAATTTAATGGTATACTGAAGGGCTAATTTGTCCCGTCTCTGAGACAGTGATGGTTCATTAGCTTCAACATATAGACTTTCGGCTGGTGACGTACAAAAGGCTCCTAAGGCGAGTCGTAATCCTTGATTATGTATAGGATCGAGCATCTGCAAGTACGACTTGCGAGTCGATCCATATACTATTGAGCCGTAGTCCAGCTTGGATCTGATAAGAGATCTGTTAAGTCGCAAGAGGACTTTTCGATTTGCTCCCCAATTAGTGTTTGCAACAACTTTAAGTAAGTTAAGAGCTTTAAGGCATTTGGCCTTCAAGTATTAAAGGTGTGGTATAAACGTTAATTTACGGTCAAAAGTAAGACCTAGGAATTTTGTCTCATCCACTACTAGTAAAGGTGAACCGCCCAGTGTTAGATAAGGGTTTTCGTGATGTTTTTTAGAAAGTTTAAAAACCATTTTCATCAGACCAGGTCTGAAGTTTAATTGAGACATTGTTACAACTGGATTGATGCATTTTAACTATACTGTTAATCTTTATATTAAAAAGCGTGACAGAGAGGCTGCCCTGTGGAACACCCATCTCCTGTTCATGAATATCAGAGAGGGTTGAACCGAATGTATGAATTACCCTGCTTTGGCACCGTTAAAGGTCAATCACATATTGCTGGAATTTGTAGACTTTGATCCTATGCGTCAAAAGGTACTACAGTGTTAATACTATGACCGAGTTATTTAATACTATAGATTTTAGTCTAGTTTTAGATTTCCTTAAGGAAATCAGACTTTATAAATCAGTATAATATGTTCTTCGTATATAATTACTTTTTTTATATACCCGTTTTCGGGCATTCGTTGATTTACATATATAGTTTATAATACTACTATATCATCCCTTATTTTTAATAGTTTTATCCCGATATATTTACATTAATTTTTAATTAATACTTCTATTTATTCATATTTTGTCAGTTTTTGCGCACAATAATGACCTATTTATGTCTCGACGTGCCGTAAAACATCATTCATTCATTTGAACCCATTCGGACACGAAATTGTCTATCATCTAAGAATTTCTCTATAAAAATGGGTAATCGGCCTCTAAGACCAAGGTCATGAAGATCATTCATAATACCGTACTTCCATGCAGTATCATAAGCTTTCTCCAAGTCAGAAAATACAGCGACTAGATGTTCTTTTTTATGAAAGCTTCCCTAATAAACGATTCAAATCGAATGAGATTGTATGTTTGGCGCCGGTATCCACTTTGATACTTTGTTATCAGTTTGTTGGACTCCATGCAGGTACCAAACGAGTCTCATTAATCATTCGTTCCATGGTTTTACATATACAACTCGTTAAAGCGATTGGGCGATGATTTATTGGGTCCGTATGATCCTTTCCAGGTTTGGGGACTAGAATAACGATTGCTTCCCGTCACCCAAACCTTATTAAATATATCGAGAAGGGTAGAGAGACAGGATTCAGGTAAATGTTTTGGTAATTGATAATAGCTGATGTATCATGAGCATTTTTAAGGGACTCTCGAAATTCTTTGAGAGTGAATAGTTTATTGTATTTCTCTAACTTTTTTCGACTTGAAGAAGGTAAAAATATCGGACAGGGAAAGCAACATTCAAGGACGACAGTCAACCACAAAACACAAAAACAAACACGCAAACCAGAAGGCAAATGTAATAAAAAATGCAAACGACAACACAAACGGGTTGACAATAGGGCTACCGCCTTGGAACGGTCAGTAAACCGGTTCTAGGGTGAACCAAACCTCACACTTACCCTACTGTCATCCCATTAAAACAGGACAGTGAAAATAAAGAAATCCCCGCCATGATCTTATCTCTAACCAACAAGGCAGCATCAATAGGCAATATAAGTAAAACACAAATATGCTCGTGTAAATATAATACAAAAAACAATAGCCTACAAAGGCACAATGAAGGTACTCAATGACTTGGCAGAATGAATGAATGAATGTTGTTTTACGGCACGTCGACACATAAATAGGTCATATTGTGCGCAAAAACTGACGAAATATGAATAAATGAAGGATTAATTAAAAATTAATGTAAATATATCAGGATAAAACTATTAAAAAATAAGGGATGATATGGTAGTAATATAAACTATATATGTAAATCAACGAATGCCTGAAAACGGGTATATAAAAAAGTAATTATATACAAGAACATATTATACTGATTTATAAAGTCTGATTTCCTTAAGGAAATCTAAAACTAGACTAAAATCTATAGTATTAAATAACTCGGTCATAGTATTAACATTGTAGTACCTTTATGTGTTTGACCGTTAACGGTGCAAAGCAGGGTATACATTCTGGTAATGGCTCACCTTGTAATAAATATGAATGAGTATAACGTGTATGCCCTATTCTGCACCGAGCTAGGACAACTTCCTCTCGACGAATTGGTCTACTAGAAGAGCGCCATTCTCCGAGTTACGGTTTAATTGAATGGAGTTTATTGTTAACTGACAAATCCCAGGCGGTTTGCCAAGAGTTACGAATATATGTGTTAATACAACTTTTAAAATCAGTATAAGGTAATTTAGTAAAAAGAGAATAAACCATTGGCATTAAGGGCACGACAAGAAAGATCATAGACAAACATCAAACGCCACCGTCCAAATGGACTTTAGGTAGGCGTCATCATAGGGTCCACAGCCTGTCCGATCATCGTACAATTAAAGAGAAAAGCATAGTGGCGAACTATAAAAGGGTCCATCTCCAAGCATGCAGTACGTTGCAAAATGATAGGGTCATAACCTCTTTTGATAAACTTTTTAACAAGTTTTACAAAGATAGTATGAAAGTGATCATGACCAACAATCTTACGAAGTTTATAAATCACATCACCATAGCAGTCTTCACGCTAATTTTTTTAGCAGCACTTGCTCATTGGGACAAGTTAACTAGCAAAACCATTTGCCCGAAAGCTTTTTAAGTTGCCCGAAGGTCCTCTGTCATTTCAAGGTCCCCATCATCATCTTCATGAATCCAATTAACCACGAGTGCACACCTGTGGTGATTTATTATTGGGAACAAATCTGAATTTTCCCGACAACTTTTCAACTGATCTCGCTTGAAAAAGCAATCAATCGCCAGAAAAAGTACAAACAATGAGACGCCGAGTGCATCTTTCATGTGCAGAGCTGACACGACTGATAAATACAATGAATAAATTTCGAAACAAAAATGCATTTAATCACAAGTTTTGTTCGTTTTTGTTGTCCGAAAGTCAACAGTTTTCCTAACGACATAAATACTAAATACCAATAATCCTTAGCCATGTATGTATCTTTTAACAAGGCGGCACTAATAACGGGTTTATGACCCGGAATACTTTACCATTTTTTCTGATTATTTCTGACTAAAGAACCCATCGCTGTAATAATAAACATCAGAATAGTAAAATTTGTTCCAAAGAAAGACTAATTAAAAAGAAAATTTTAATTTCAAGTTTAATTACTAATTGAATATTATGTTCAGTCGCCGCGAAGACGGTAATAGGAACCGCCATATAACTGTCGTGACCCAGTATACATAATCCGGGCATTCAAATTTTCCCACATCCGCTTTTCCAAAACAAACAAAAAGTCTTCTGCTTCGATTTTTATGTAAAGTTATTGAATAATTATACATTAAAATGACTGCAATTACAAAAAGTTGCACCTTTTACCTGTGCAGTTTTTACTCGGCAAGTTAGTCTTCGCGGGGGGCGTCCGTTGCCGAGTGGTTAGAGTCTCTGAGTTGCAATCACTTGCCCCTCACCGCTGTAGGTTCGATCCCTCAAGGGCCTAGGAATCTTTATGTGAGGAAGCTATCCAGCTGGCTTGCAGAACGTCGGTGGTTCTACCCCGGTGCCCGCCCGTGCACGAAAATTGCCCGGAGGGGCACCTGGGGTCTTCCTCCACCAGTGGAAGCTGGAAAGTCGCCATATGACCTTACTGTTGGTGCGACTATAAAATCCAATTCAATTCAATTGTCTTCGCGGAGTATCGTGGCGTAAGTATGCCGAGAAGCTTTTCCGACTCCGCGTAGTTCATCGAAATTACGCGATTTGTAAATTCCTCATTCGGCGTGAAAGAGTAAAGTGTGGGCTTCGCGTGAGCTATACTGTATATTCCACTGAAAAATCGCACTTGCCCGATCGGGCAAGCAGATGGTAATTTCTGCTTGCCCGAAATCGAAGCTACTTGCCCCGGACTTCGGGCTAGCCGGTTACGACGAAGACTGCCATAGAAGTCAGGTTGTGATACTCCTTGTCGCAGAAGAGTCCTTAAATTACTTTTATATTTGGAAAGAAGATCAGGGTTACGATAATAAAATTTTGCAAAGGTTTTACGAAGTTTATGGTAACGGTAACCCTGATTGAGTAACTTTTTAGTTATACAAAGATTACGATTATTAAAGTGCTCAAAAAGAGTATGATAATGGACCTTTGGAAACGGCCGAGCACGACACATACGAAATATTGCAGCCTCGGTTTGATTGAGACTGTTCATGAGCGGTAGTGAAATATGCTAGCTACCGCTCACGCCCTCTAGCCCCGGGTTGAGCAGAACTCAATATTAATAAAAAATCAGCAGCACAAAATTTTAACCATCCCGAAGATGGCATGCATATGGCGGTGGACATGGAGTGTATTGCTCCATGTCGTACGGCGTATGGTCCCAGTATCTAATAAAATTAAATGCCCCGAAGAGCGAAATAAACATAATGGAATTTAGTTGGGAGCAGCGGTTATGAAGCCTGCGTATAAAAAGCAGACAACATATCCTATGAGTGGTTCAACAATACCCAGAGCCTTTTATCGGCCGGAGTAGTGGAACCACCGAATCAAAAATTAAGTATGAAAACAAAAGAAATTGAAAATGTACCACCGATAACTAAATATAAGTATCGGGCTCAGCGATCTCCAAAGATGGAATGTATAACAGTACTGATTGCAAGCGCGGGGAGACGTTTTACTGCCGCCACACTGCACAAGCAACGCCACTGTGCTATAAAAAAAGAGTATGATAATGGACCTTTGGATAGGGGGTTCACGACGTCACGTCATGCGTGAAATTACAACTATTTTTAGTAAAAATTGTTCACGACGTCACGTCATGCGTGAAATTACAACTATTTTTAGTAAAAATTGGCATTTTTTTTGAATTGATTTTTATTGAGTTTTGCAGAATAAAGTCTCTATTTTATATTGATATATAGTTTTCTACTGTGTGCTAGAAATTTCTATTAAAAATAAGCTTCGGAAGTAACTACGTGTTCCCAGCGGTACATGCCTTCCCTCGCTGATGACAACGACTCTGTTGTTGTTGCATATTCGGATAGCGTTTTTGATCGCGATTCCACAGGCGCTTATTAAGTGTATAGGGTTTTGGGTATTCTGAGGTGATTCGCGAAAGTTTGACCTTGACCACGGTGTTTGATTCGTGAAATTCGGTCTATAAATAGCAAAATGATGAGAGAAAGAAGAAAATAATCGGCTGTAAAATTGGTAAGATGATTTATTATTTAATGGAATCATATATTTTTATGAAGTTTGAACATTTTTCTTTTAGAAAATATACATAACTATATTATTGATGGTAACACTAAGCGCGGATTGTCTTGTCTTTCTGGCGAGTGTTTTCGAGTTGGGAAGGTCGTTGTAGGTCATAGACCACTATTGCATTTTCCATAGACTTACTGTTTAATGTTTTCCCATCTGACATGCAAACAAAAACCCCGGGCTTACTGTTGCTTACCCTGTTACACAGATGAAGCTTAGATGCATGTAAACAGGAACTTCGTGTTAGGGGTTGACCTATTTTTAGAGCCACTTCTAATGTCCAAAGGACATGACCCTACAATTTGAGGGAATCCCCAAATAAATTTATTTAAATCACCCTCTTTCCTTTTTATTCTGCTATATCATAGAGCTGAATCATACAAATGAAAGCTATGTTAAATAATAATCAGAAATAAATAACAAATTCAAGTTAACCTAATTGAATTTCCCACCTAGTCTATCATCCAATCAAAATAAGGCTTATGTATGCATTAGACATTGGGGTTTCCATATACTTTTTCCGCCAATCAGACCGGTTTTTGCAATAGGGTACTATCACCTGTAAACGTCGCTTACAACCCGATTTTCGGATGGCTACAATTTCGGACGATCTGTATTTACCAACAGTTAGAGTTGATTATAGGCATTATGTTTATTTGTTTGAAATAAATTAGTATACTTATTATGTTTTTGGGGGAATCTGTCTAAAGAACATGTAATTTTAATATTAAAAAATATGATTTATAATTATTTAAGTTACATTGAATTTGAAGTATAACTAGTCTATAGGGCCTAGTCCTAGGCTAGAGAGGATTATGTCTATTTGTTTTTAATTTGACTTGGATTGGATTTGGAAATATGAAGAAAGAAAAATAACGCTTAGGCTAGGGAGGGCTACGCCAATTTTTTTGGTATCATATAGGGTGCTGTCTGCAACAACAATTGTTACAAAAATTCCAGCTATGTTCGACAAGAAATAGGCTTGGAAATTAATAAAAAACTTGCAAATCAAATGATTAATTAATTTAAACTGTTTATAAATTATACACATCACTATTTTTAAAATATTAACAATATTTATTTTCAGGTTCCTGTTGAATGCACTGCCTGCAGCTAGATCCTGTTGAATGCGCTGCCTATACAGATGTGATTTTTAATAATATATGTCCATCATTAGGTATGATTTTGTCCTAAAAGTACAGAAAGAAATAAATTTCCAACCTAAATTTTTAATTAGATAATGATGGCATTGTAAAAATATGGTAAAGGGCCACTGTCCGTAAGTAAGATATTGAGCATAACCAAATTACTGTCTGACTTACCCGGTGAAATGTATACATGAAAACATGAGCATAGTCTCTAAGCACTCTGTAGTAATACATTTGCGACTTTGATTTTTTTTTAGTTATTATTATAAATAAAGTGGGACCCACAATACCGGTAATACAAAGTGTATTACAAACTATTCACGCTACACAGCGAGTGTAATTTTAGTTTGGGCTGCGAGTTCAAGCGATTTTTCTTAGTAAATACTCAATAATGTTTAGTGTGTAATGTTTGCGAACATAATTAGTGTGTGTTTTATAACCTAAAAGTTACGGACATTGTCCCTTTAAGAAATATGCTTTTCATAATTACAGAATATTTTTTAAGAAGTAATTATAAAATTAAGTACTACATGTAATCTTATGTATTGTTAGAACACGATGCTTTGTGGTCCTTTTATTTTCTTTTTCAGGTGACATGTTTCAAGCTGCTGGTCGGCTTTATGAAATATGAAGGTACTAGGTAGCCATAACAGACTCTTACAAGACAGAATCTGTATCTTTTTTTAATATATCAGTGCTGGCACTGATTTCTAAACATAGGGCCAAAGTTATATAAATTGATATATTATATATTTTGTGATGAATTATAGAAATTTCCCAGTTTGAGAAAATCTATAATATATCCCTTCCTCTACTGTGCTATCTCGCCTGGTGCGCAAGATAGCACAGTAGCCAAATGTTATGAACTAAACGATAGACGTCACAATATGTCACAAATTGACGTCATAATATTACTCTGCGCTGTCGCCAAAGGAATGACAGAAGAAGGAATACTGTGTCAAAAGACGATTGGAAAGAAATTCATCACAGAATATATATTATATAGTTTAATTAACATTTTTGTCGTGATACGGAAAAAAATTCACTCGTGAGAAATAAATATTTGTGCGATACAGAAACTCGTGCGAAAACGCACTCGTTTCTATATCGCAAGAATCTTTCTCACTCGGGAGTTATTTCCCGTATCACTTCAACAATGTTAATTAAACTCTATTTAATACATGTACTTTCAATTTTGTCAGAAATGCCAACAAACCAAGAAGTCATTGATGTCTGGCGGCAGTCTAGTAGTCCGGATGAGGCCTTAAAGCAACTTGGGAAACAGTATCCCACACTTAACTGGGGTCAAGAAAAACAAACAAAAACTAAAATCAAAAGATTAGATGACAAATTTAAAAAGCTGAAAAAAAATGGGCATTGTGGCGAATTGAACAGTTTCATGTATTCCGTCTTCAGCCCTGTCTGCAAGCCGTTGGCCGACATTGATGATGTTGATGATGCGCAACAGAAGATCAATCAAATTAAATTAAAAACTAACACTGTTGTTATTGAAAACAAGTGTCTTAAAAGAGAAATATCCCAAATTGAGACGGACAATGAAATATTGGAAAATCAAGCAAAAAATTCAGAAAGAAAAGTAGACATGCTCTTGAATCTCTTAGAACTTACAAATAAAAAAATGAAAGATCTTACAACAAGAAAGTCAGACATAACAATACTACAAAGTGACATAGAAGAATGGAATGATAAGTATGAAAAGCTGTCAAATGAATTTGATCAAGCTGTTGAAGAGCTGCATACTGCAAAATCAAAGCTTGCTAAAGAATCAACCAGAAACCTAAATAAGAAAATCAAAAGACGTGATGAAAAAATCGCAAAAACTGATGAGACTTTAATGGAGAAAGAAAATAGTATCCGTGAGAAAGACAGAGAGCTAAATGATGTCAGAGTTGAAAAGCAGAAAATGGATCAAGAAGTGAACACTTTGAAAAAAGAAAAAAGAAATCTTGTTTCTAAAATATGTAAATTAAAAAGATCCAAAAATGACTTGTTTGAAGAAAACTTGCACAAAATTAAATCACTCAAGTTAGAAATATCTGAAAAAGATGAAACAATTAAATCATTAGAACAAACAAATAACATGCTTTCAGATCCAATAATTGAGACATATTATGATGGTAAGTATAGAGATGAAGTAAGGGAAACGATCATGGCGCTTGTGACCGAATGCGGGGTGAGTCAAAAAAAGGTAAACCTAGTCATGGAAACCGTTGTAAAAATCTCACAGGTAAGACCCTATCTCGGTTACCAAGTACAGGTGTAAAAAGTCGACTTCTGATTGAAGCAAAAAGAGTTGCCAACCAACAAGTTGCTAGAGCCTTACTTGATGATTCAAAAACTTACACATTACATCAGGATGGTACATCTAAATTTCACAAACATTTTCAGTCATTCCAGGTCACTGCATCCGATGGTGAAACATTATCAGCTGGGATTGTGGAAGTAGGAAGGGCAGATGCTGACACACTTTTTGAAACATTACAACTTTTGTTAACAGATCTTTCAGAAGCAGTAAACACTGGTGATCCAAAGAAAACCTTGGCTGAAATTGTAACTTCGATCATAGCAACAATGTCTGACCAGGCTGCAGTTAACCATGCTTTTAATCGAAAGTTTCAGTCTTTCAGAGAAGATATGCTTCCAAGTATATATGAAAATTGGGAAAACCTAGATGATGACAGCAGACAAAGTCTTGGTGTGTTATTTTCCTTTTTCTGCAAAATGCATATTTTTGTGAATATGGCTACAGAAGCTGAAAAATGTTTGCAGAATTTTGAATCCACAATCATTGCTGATGGCAGAAATCCGTATGCATTTGATTCTGAAGACTGTGGAACCTCACGTCTTATAAGGGCATCCAGTAAGGCATTTACAAGTGAAGTGGTGGCTGCGAGAAATCTGGTGTTGGTGGCCATTTTGACACATATATGAAAAACAAAGGAACTGATAATTTCTTAGTAACTTTCAGGGGCCATCGTTTTAACCACCTGTTTTTTAATGCAGGTCTAACATACTACCATCTTGGTGACATACGAGACTTTTTAGACAAATGGGCAGACCCTAACAGTCTGCTTCAAAGCATATAATTTGATGCAAGGGAAACACTGTATATTGCAGGGGCCCGAGCACTGGGTCTCATAGACAAACTAGTGACTGGGCCTTTATGGCGACTCATAGAAACAGTCCCTAATTTACTGTCACTGAATGAACACTTACTTCAGCTAAAAATGCAACTTGAACGTTGGTGTAAAGATGCTTCCCCAGTGATGGAAGGTGAGTGTGCATTCAGTGAAGATGTGGTTAAAGTGACCAGGGACTGTGTGTATGAGTCTCTAATAGCACCAGCTGAAGACCCATTGCTCGAAACGTACACTCAAATGGCTCTAGAGATATGTTTTGGTGCAATGCTGCTAATAGTAGAGCGGCAGGCCAAGGATCAGTTGCCTGGAGGGAGGTACTGGGACCTCAAAGATGACATAAAATCTAAGCTGTCTGCAGTACCCACCACCAACACAGTTTCAGAGAGGGTTGCCCAACTTGATGTGTTGATGCGATCAAAACCATCTGCCTCGACAACAACGTACGAGTCCATTGTAATGTGGACCAACAACAAGACATCAAGTTGGTTGAATTCCCTCTCTGAAGCTGATCATAAGTCAGTTTTGGCAGAAGCTCGAGGTAAGTTTCCGAGCCATGTTAGGAAGTTACGGGAAAGACAGCAGGTCTTGTATAAGGTCAAACTTGATAATTTAAGGCAAAGACAAGAGAAGAAAGAAAAGCAGCAACAAAAACAACACACAAACAAGGTAAAATTGACAAAACAAATTCAAGAAATAGGAGGGTTATGGGAAACAAATTTAGATCTGGAAACATTTAAATCAAGTTGTGAAAATGATCAAGTTCTGAAGGAGGCAATTGTATCTCAATTGCAATTCAGAAAAGTAGTCTTGGGGAGCATTGGAGACCGGCAGCTGTACCAGCAACAACATAAAGGTAAGATTTTTTCCACACAGGAACTCGAAGCAAATTTAAACATGGTCATGCAGTTAAATGCAGATAATGAGTTCATTGAGAAAGGTAAACAAAAGCTTATTTACAAAGAGTCAGATCAGGCTGAACAAGACATAAATATTTTAAAAAGATCATTGGGTGAAAGAATTGAAGAAAACAGGAAAAAAATACTGATAGGTCAACAAGAAGATCTTTTACCAAAATACAAAGCAGATCCACAGAGTTTTATGGATGTAAGGGTCCGACATAAATGTCGTGACCCCGTCACAAAAGAAATTTCCTGGTACACTGGTGTGGTTGTTGGAGTTCATAGGATGAGTCAAAATCCAATAAAAATAGAATTTGACCTAAAATATGATGAAGAGCCTGATGATATTTGGCATTTCCCATTGTTAAAAGATATGGAGAATGGGGACCTTATTGTCCTGTAGATGCTTATCAGTGTAGATCCAGGTGAAGTCTACAAAATTGACAGATGATCTGAGTTCAGTCAAATTTGAGATTTCTCAAATTTTTTAATTCAAAAACATGAAATATATTTTGATGCAAAACTTGAAAATGACATAACCTGTTTACATTATGTTAAAACTAGATACTTTTATGATTTATTTAGACTTATCCTGTAAGAAAACTTTGCAAAATTAATATTAAAATTTGAGAAAAGTCTCGCATTTGGCTCTACTTAATTGAGAAATTGTTGTGTAAGAGGGTCCTGATCCTAATATTGTAAACACATATTGATATTAAGCATTGTTTTTCCATATCTCTGTTCATTGTATGCACTTATGACAAAGGAATGTTGTATCTTGCTCAAACTTGTAATAGTTGTCCTACCATTCTGTAATATGTGTTTCACATAAATTTTCCGAACACAACTGCAAATTATTGACTTTCTTTCCCCTTAAATTTAAAATCTTTAAAGAAAATAAATATTGCTAGGGTAACCAAACTTTCATATTAAAATTTGTTTGTGTGTTTTGTATTTGTAAGCCAAAAACAAATAGGTGTGTTTCCTATTGCATACTCTGGAAAGGTAGGCATTTTTTTGGAGCAAGATAGTGTGAGATTCTACATGTATTTATCTTATAAACCCCATACAAGTTGATGACACAACTGAAAGTTTGTCTGTGATGTCAGTTTACATCGATATATTGTGATAAATCATTGTTCAGAACAAATTTAATTTATTTATTTTTTTAAAAAAAATTTAAAAAAAAAAATTCATAAAAAGTTTTGGGGTCGGCCCCTTAAAAATAGGGTCGGTCTGGCCACCGGAAAAACAGATATTTTTTTTTGGCCTAATGTAACTTCATTAACTGCTCTTTGAAAAAATGAATGGAACACTCGTTTTAAACTGGATACAATATGTATTTTTATAAATATTCAGAAAAGGTTGCTATGGAAACATAATACTATATTTATGTAATTGTTTTTAACAAAAATATACATTCATCAAATCTACCATTTTAACCGACATTGCAAGTTTTAAATAAATGATTTTAAGGTTAAATAAGACGACTAACACTATTTTTATCTTTAATAAAATCGGTTTTTAAATCCTAATTCAAATTCCATTTCAGGTGGCGGCCATCTTGGATCAAAGATGACCGCCACAAGGTAGTAACCGTTTCCATGGTAACATTTTCTACTTGCCAAGTAAATTTCCTTTCTATATATGTATAACATTAATATATTTATTCCAATTATAAAGTGGACAATGATAGTTTTGTTTCTTTTTCTTTGTTAATTTGGCTCAAAACGGTGCCATTTAACATATATATTACATATTATATTACATATATATGATATAGGGAAAAATGTTACCGAAAATCTAGATATTTCAATACTTCAAATCTGCATATCTCAAAATGTACAAGTGATACAGCAACATTTTATATATCATTGTAAAGGTCTTTCAAAGCTCTAAACATGTATTATAATTGCAAAGCAATTAACACATAAATAAAAAATAGCCTGAACCCCCTACTTTGGAAACGGCCGAGCACGACACATACGAAATATTGCAGTCTCGGTTTGATTCATGAGCGGTAGTGAAATATGCTAGCTACCGCTCACGCCCTCTAGCCCCGGGTTGAGCAGAACTCAATATTAATAAAATCAACAGCACAAAATTTTAACCACTCGAGTACAAGCTCTTGAAAAACGAATAAGTTGAGACACATACACCCCATAAGAAGTTGTTCGGGGAACATCTCCATCCAAGTGCGGGTAAAAAATTAAAATCATCTCTCTTGTCATAGAATTTGCTAATTATTTCAGAAGTTCAGCTTTTTCTGTTCTTTTAGTTTCTTATTTTTCTGAAATTTTTTGAAAAAGTTTCTGCCAAAGAGTTTGTAATATAATTACAGATGTTATATCTCCATTATCTGTTTAAGGATCATTTACGGAACTAGAATTACCTTTACCACTTATTTCGTCGTAAGATTTTATCTCAGGCACCCTGTTGTGCAGTGCAGATCGACATGATACAATTTGAAGCAATATCAGCCCTTGAATCCGCATGCCAGTCGTTTTGATAGACAAGTGTCATGACGTCAATAAATTAACGATGACGTCGATGTCATCCGCCGATAAGAATTGTCAGTACAAATAAGAGGGCATAAAATGTTCAAAGGGTTAACAACTAGATCTACTGCAGTACAGCAAAATGAATGACTAGAAGCAGACAATAGTTACGACGGCTTTATGAAGCAGTAGGTTGTTCCTTAAGTGATTCATTGATGGAAGCCAGTACATCCCGTGGCCAGCTACATCAAGGAACCCGGCCAACACAGGAATTACAGCCAGCAGTACATGTCTTCCTATTTCGGTCAGGGGCGTAGCTTGGACTTTTTGACGGCATAGGCCGGCAGTTAAAGTTATTATGCTAGAGGGGTCCGGGGACATTGCCCCCACCCCCGATTTTTTTTTTATGTTAGAATGCATTAGGTGCGTGCTGACTTATATTTTAGACTTTAAGAAGGGCAAAGATAACTAAACAAATATATATGACGATGATATTTTCTGGTTATTACGCCTCCCCGCTGTTTACATTTTTTTTCTGCGAGCGCATTTCTCTACACATCGAATTTCGTCATTTTTTCTGAACTGACTGCACATTAATCCTCATTTCCCATATAATGTTATTTTCGTCAATATCCATTACTATATAGTGCCATCATTATTCATATAATTATTGTCATTCGGTATTCCAGTGCTATAAATTGTCATTTATCTGATGGAAATGTCGGAAACAATACGTAGGTTAAACAAATCTACCTCTAAACCAAAGGATTGATAGATAGATAGATAGATCACACATTAACACACGCAAACTCACCAGCAGTCGTAGAACATCTCTGCTCTACAGGACATGTTTTCTCTGGATATATTCCTTTGCTGCACCACAACCCCAATTAACAAATGTATACACGGATTCTCAATATCAAGTTCAAGTTCACAAATTAGTCCTTCCAAGCCGCGTATCTTTAATTATTATAAAACCTATAAATAGACGCGTTTTCATTGGCCAAAAAGTAATTTTTTAGAAAAAATATCTAGCGATATTGACCTGTTTTTTTCTGATATTGACCAGTTTTATAAATAGTAACAGGGGAAGACCGGGGAATCCCACGAGCCGCCTATTAATATCATTCGCCTTTATCCGTACGCTACGGAATTTTCCGAGGCGCGTTCCGATGACCACGGAAACTTCCGAAGCTCGTTCGGATGATATTGATTAAATGCAATCAAGCGTTTGACTTCCATTGATCATTTGTGTTTCCAATATGATAAATTGAGGGTTATATAATAAAACAGTTATGGACTTTTCAGCTGTTATACATGATGTTGATATGTACCAAAAAATCATTATTGACCTCGGCTATCGCCTCGGTCAATAATGATTTTTTTGGTGCATATCACATCATGTATAACAGCTGAAAAGTCCATAATTGTATACTATTAACCAATATTTTATTTGTTATGCAGTTTTATTTTGAAATATAGACTATATCTGACGTAACAACCCAAAAGTATGTGCTTATGTATTGTTCTTTAAAAATGTTTTACCACAAACTAGTCTAACAGGAAACGTACGTTAGTTACTGTCTTAATAAACAAACTATAGTTTGAGAAGTATTGCACACTAAGTGCATTGTACTATCGGAAACACAACTGCATTAGTTTGTTTGTACATTGTCTCTAGAAGAGATCAACAGTATTTTTTTTTGTAGACCTAGAACTAAGCTGGATAGTTTTGTTTTAATAGACAGGTATTTCATCAAGGTTAAATTAAAATCTCACTTCGACATCGCCCGTTTAATAAATAAGGAATAGTAATCAATTTCCTGGAAAAAGCGATTTTGTTTCATGAAACGTACGTTATCATGACATTACCATGACTGTGCACAATAAGAAAACACAGACAAAAACAATAATGCTTCTATTTTTAACCTATTACCACCAATAGTATTCAGAAATAAAAATGAATAGCATAGGACAAAACAAAAAAAACAACCTAATTCTACGATGGGAAATGGCCGGACACGTACTTTACTGAAACGTACGTGACTGGAAACGGAATATATTCATTACTATATTTATAGGTTTGTTTACGCCACTATTTTGAAAAAGTTTCCGTGGCGGGGAAATGTTGAAATAATTTTATCTCCAAAAAAGTATCAGAAGACAAAATTACTTCATAAAAGTAAGTATATATATATATATATATATATATATATATAACCCTGCCAACCCTTGAGGTCTGTTGAGATTATATTTTGAAAATTTAATGAACAGATGAAACGTGTTATAGGTATGTAAAGTAATGTTTTTTCGCGATGTAAACAAAAAATAGTAATGAATAGTTTCCATTTCTTTAATTGTTAACATACTTTGTTTCAACTATTAACTGACCAAAAGGTGTGTGTCTATCAACAAATCCATGTTGATTCATGGTAGTAATAGATTTAATGAAACTTATTTCAAATAAAAGACGGACACAAATCATATATTTAATAAAGTAAATGATATGTGGAATAATAGATATAAGTATAGCATTACCGGCATTTGAAGTCTGATGAAGTTGTTTTATGTTCTTTTCGAGAACCAATTTAAATTATAATAGGTGACTTAAGTAATGTATTTCGCGATATAAACAGTAAAGGTTTCTAGAAAACGTTTGTTTAAAGAATGGTACCGTGAAACGTAGGTTACTTTTGGTAACGTACGTTTCTGCATTATTAGGCTTGTGCCAATCATAGGCAATTTGTATGTTCGTTCAATTTTCGTTTATTATGATTATGTGAATGGTAGCAATAGATTCAATATACACAGTTTAAACTAAAAACATCAGACTATCAATGGTCAATGGTTACATTAACACAACGTTTGAAATATGCCACCCACATTTGTTTCTTTTAATCTAGTAACCGGTGCGACGGAACCGATATACGAGGGGCATACCAAAAGTATTGAGACTTTTGCTCTTATGCAAAGGTCATTGGGAATACAACATTAAAAAACCCAAAAAATAGTTTCATCTATTGTGCACCAGATTACCAAGAATCATGATAATTGTACATATAATGTTGAAAATATTCATATCTGTGCAAGGAGTACTATGCTGAAGCGTGGACGGTCATAGCGACGTCACGACGTCGTGAACTGCACCAATGCCGTCAAACACGTTCAACTCTTTTCATCATCTTTTAACGATGCACGTCCTTCACTAAAACGCTTGTGCCACCTGAACACGAGTGCACGAGATCCCCCCCCCCACCCCCCCCCCCCCCCAGTCGGTGGTGGGGTGATAAGAATTAACCGACTGCTCGTTACTTAGCAGAGGGGTAGAACCCCCCCCCCCCCCCCCGAAATGTAACCCACCTGTTGACCGTGGGTGGCGACCCGTGTCGTTGGAGAAGGGAGTCCTGGTGGTTGAGTGGCGTGGAGATCTGGTAGTTATCTTCACGTTGCAACACACCACTTTGGTCCGGACTTCAACTAGACGGGCGGTCAGATTTGGCCCGATCTGATCAATCGGTTTGTCACGCCAGCTATACGAGATCCGACCTTATTATTCAGACAGTACTAGTACACTGTATCCTACTTACCTTTTATATTGTTCTACTTTAAACATTATATACATAGGGTCTTTTATGGCGGTGGCGCACGGGCTAATCATGTATTTCAAAACGCTATATGGCTATACCCGTGCCACTTTTTAAGCGGAACATAAGTGCGGCTCTTTGACTTTTTAGTTAAGGGGTTATGTCCGCTGGGTGGTATGGGGGGTCTGATGCGTTAGCTTTATATGAGTATACCTTCTACGTATTCTTGGCATTTTGCTGTTGGATATCCACAGCAAATGTCCCCTTGTTGGACTCCGAGGTGGTGAGAAGCGTGGGAGATGAATTCTTAACGCCCATCATGGCATCACAAAACGCACAAAGTACTAATAAACGTAAAAAAAAAAGGAACATGAATCTGATACTGAGGAACCAGTGATTAACCAGTCCTTTCCTCGTTTTCTTATTATCGAATCGGAAGACGGGGAAAGGCCTGTTGCAGATATGTCACCTTTTGTAATAGAGAAAACTGTCCATTCCATTGCTGGACATGTTAAACAAATAAAAAAATTAAAGAACAAAACTCTTCTTATTGAAACAGAAAAAAAATCTCATTCGGATAATTTACTCACTATTAAACAAATTTTAAACACAAAAGTCAAATGCTACCCTCACTCCTCTTTGAACATCTCCAAAGGCGTCATCAGTTGCCCGGATCTCTCCGGAGTACCTGAAGACGAAATTATTCACGAGCTTGCGCCACAGTTGGTAACTGCGGCTCGCCGAATAACCATAAAGAGGAATGACAAAATTATCAGTACAAATACTATCATCCTCACATTTTCAACACCCGTCTTACCAAAAACAATTAAGGTGGCATATCTGCAATTGCATGTTGACGCCTACATTCCAAACCCGTTACGTTGCTACAACTGCCAAGGCTTTGGGCACCACAACTCCAGGTGTACTAAAGAAGAACGTTGTGGTAAATGTGGCGAGTCTGCATTCAAGCATAACAAACCAGATTGTCCTAACGACCTCAAATGTACCAACTGCGGTCTGGGACATCACGCAAATTCAAAATTATGTGAAAAATTTAAAAAAGAAAAAGAAATCATAACAGTTAAATATACTCAAAACATTCCCTTCCAGAAGCACGGAAATTGGTAGAAGAAAAATACAAAATTTCAAGTTCGACCTCTTACGCATCTATTCTCAAAACAAAAGCAACACACACAGAATGCAGGGATGCAGGTACGCAATACGAACCACAGTCAGAAATTCAAAATACAAAGAATACTTCCTCAGTATCAAATCCAAACAAAAGTCAACAAATACAACTTAACAAACACAAATTAAACTTTTCATCTAATCAAACTTTTTCATTTAAACCAAACTCAAAATCGGCAAGCTCTGGCAATGTCAAGAGCATGCCAATTTCTCAGAATTGGAAAGGGGGTTCTTCAAAGACTGTGAAGTCTAGTAGTTCCCCAGTCGTGAGGACTAATACTTCCTCGGTTGGAAGGCCTAGTGCTGCTCCAACTAAGGAAGTTGGAAAGCCTAGTTCTTCTCCTACTAGGGAGCACAAGGAGCAGCCAAAGGTGTCTAACGGCCCTATTGAGCTGCATAACAAATTCGAACAGCTCATGGACATTTCAGAGCCGGCAACTGCATTGCCACTTCCATCCTCGCATGAAAAGTTAGTTGAGGTGCCACTTCAGCTGACTTCTTCCAGGGAGGAGGATTCATCAGTGGAGATGTCGCTGCTTGAGTCTCCTAAGACCTCTCCTAAATCTAAGGCCAAAACTAAAAAATAAAATTAAAAGTCGCCTTAACGCTCAATAATGGGTAAAACTAATAAGATCATTCAATGGAATTGTCGAGGTTTGAAACCAAATTATGATGAAATCAGCTTAATTTTAAATGAACACAACCCTATTGCCTTTTGTCTTCAAGAAACATTCTTGAAGACAAGTGATAAGGTATATTTTAAACAATACTCACTATACAATCATATTTGTGATACCGGGGACAAGGCGACTGGTGGAGTTTCGATAATCGTTAATCGAAACATTCCTCACAGACCAGTTGCGTTGAAAACAAATTTGCAAGCTATTGCGGTCAGTGTTACTATGCACAGAGTCATAACAATATGTTCCTTATATTTACCACCTAGTTCTTCACTAGACCCTAAAGATCTCAATCACCTAGTTGCACAATTGCCATCACCTTTTATACTCTTGGGCGATGTTAATGCACACAACTACATCTGGGGTTGTAAAGATATAAACGATAAAGGAAAAAAAATTGAGGATTTCTTAGCCAAAAACAATTTATGTCTTTTTAATAACAAGTCACATACTTATTTACATCCTGCTACAGGCTCTCATTTTTCCATTGATTTAACAATATGCGATCCAACGCTTTTGATGGATTTTTCGTGGAGTGTTGGAGACGACCTCTGTGGAAGTGACCACTTCCCCATATTTCTTGAAAATATCGGCCCTCCACTTCTCGAAAAAATGCAACGATGGAAACTTCGCAAAGCTGATTGGACTACGTTTCAATCTCTTTGCGAGGAACAATTAAAGCCTTCCGTTTTCGAGGATGTCGAAGACGCAACTGCTCTTTTTACCAAAACTCTTCACGATATAGCTGATCAAACCATTCCAAAAACCTCGGCAAATCCTAAACGCCCACATAAACCATGGTACGACGATGACTGCAAAAAGGCAGTCGGCGATCGTAAAGCTGCATTAAATAATTTTAACTTGCGGCCAACTCAAACAAATTCAGATAACTTTAGAGTTTTTCGTGCGAAAGCCCGTCGTACTATTAAGGATAGCAAGAGGAAATCCTGGAGATTTTACGTCTCTAGGCTGAATTCTCGCTCATCTCTTAAGAAGACATGGGACATGGTCCGGAAAATAAGTGGTAAAGGTAATTCTAGTTCTGTAAATCATCTTAAAACAGATAATGGAGATATAACATCTGTCAAAGATATTACAAACACTTTGGCAGAAACTTTTTCAATAAATTCTTCTTCTGAAAATTGTCAACCAAATTTTCTGAAAAATAAGAAACAAAAAGAACAGAAGAAGCTGAACTTCAAGTCGAAAAACTTGGAAAAATACAATAAACTATTCACTCTCAAAGAACTTCGAGATTCCCTTAAAAAGGCTCATGATACATCAGCTGGTCCTGATGATATCCATTATCAATTACTAAAACATTTACCTGAATCCTGTCTCTCTACCCTTCTTGATATATTTAATAAGGTTTGGGTGACGGGAAACTTCCCCGATTCTTTAGGGGAAGCAATCGTTATTCCAGTCCCCAAACCTGGAAAGGATCATACGGACCCAATAAATTATCGCCCAATCGCTTTAACGAGTTGTATATGTAAAACCATGGAACGAATGATTAATGAGAGACTCGTTTGGTACCTGGAGTCCAACAAACTGATAACAAAGTATCAAAGTGGATTCCGGCGCCAACGAGGCACAACAGACAATCTCATACGATTTGAATCGTTTATTAGGGAAGCTTTCATAAAAAAAGAACATTTAGTCGCTAGCTTATGATACTGCATGGAAGTACGGTATTATGAATGATCTACATGACATTGGTCTTAGAGGCCGATTACCCATTTTTATAGAAAAATTCTTAGATGATAGACAGTTTCGTGTCCGAATGGGTTCAACCCTCTCTGATATTCATGGACAGGAGATGGGTGTTCCACAGGGCAGCATACTATCTGTCACACTTTTTAATATAAAGATTAACAGTATAGTAAAATGCATCAATCCAGGTGTGGATTGTTCTCTATATGTTGACGACTTTGTTATATGTTATCGTGCAAAAAACATGAATACTATCGAGAGACAATTACAACATTGTCTCAATAAACTTCAGACCTGGTATGATGAAAATGGTTTTAAATTTTCTAAATCTAAAACTAATTGTATGCACTTTTGTCAACTTCGTAAACATCATGAAGACCCTCATCTAACACTGGATGGGTCACCAATACCAGTAGTGGATGAGACAAAATTCCTTGGTCTTATTTTCGACCGTAAATTAACGTTTATACCACACCTTAAAAACTTGAAGGCCAAATGCCTTAAAGCTCTTAACTTACTTAAAGTTGTTGCAAACACTAATTGGGGAGCAGATCGAAAAGTCCGCTTGCGACTTTACAGATCTCTTATCAGATCCAAGCTGGACTAGGACTCAATAGTATATGGATCGACTCGCAAGTCGTACTTGCAGATGCTTGACCCTATACATAATCAAGGATTACGACTCGCCTTAGGTGCCTTTCGTACATCACCAGCCGAAAGTCTATATGTTGAAGCCAATGAACCATCACTGTCTCATAGACGAGACAAATTAGCTCTTCAATACGCCATTAAATTAAAGTCTAACCCTTCAAACCCAACTTTCGATAATGTTTTTAATCCTAGCTGTGAACCTCTTTTTGATCGAAAACCGAAGGCCATTCGACCATTTGGTCTTCGTATTAAACCAAAATTAAGAGACACTGAAATCGACCTAAATTTGATTGCCAAGTACAAAGTACCACAAATTCCACCGTGGACTTTGGAAACTCCAACAATTATTTTTGATCTTTGTAATAATAACAAATCCAGTACAGACCCTTCTGTCTTTCAGAGCAAATTTAATGAAATTATATCGAAATACAGTGACTTTCAACATATCTACACAGATGGCTCTAAGGATGGAGATAAGGTAGCTGCAGCAGCTGTTCACAAACACAGCATAAAGAGCCGCCTGCCTGACAAGGCCTCTATCTTTTCAGCTGAACTTAAAGCAATTGAACTTGCCTTAAATTATATTCAGGAATCTGATGATGACCATTTTGTAATCTTTTCTGATTCCCTTTCATCTCTTCAAGCACTGGGTAATATGAAACATCATAACCCAGTTGTGCTTCAACTTTTAGAAAAGTACAATTCTCTTATAATTGATAATGTTATTATTTTCTGATGGCTTCCAAGCCATGTAGGAATACGTGGTAATGATACAGCTGATAGTGCTGCCAAGGCAGCATTAGATTTACATATATCTAATACCAAATTACCTTATACTGATTTTAAAAGCTGTATCAACACATATATTCGTAACTCTTGGCAAGCCACTTGGGATATGTCAGTTAACAATAAACTCCATTCAATTAAACCATTACTCGGAGAATTGCGCTCTTCTAGTAGACCCATTCGTCGAGAGGAAGTTGTCCTAGCTCGGTGCAGAATAGGGCATACACGTTATACTCATTCATACTTATTACAAGGTGAGCCATTACCAGAATGTATACCCTGCTTTGCACCGTTAACGGTCAATCACATATTGCTGGAATGTGTAGACTTTGATCCTATGCGTCAAAGGTACTACAATGTTAATACTATGACCGAGTTATTTAATACTATAGATTTTAGTCTAGTTTTAGATTTCCTTCAGGAAATCAGACTTTATAAATCAGTATAATATGTTCTTGTATATAATTACTTTTTTATATACCCGTTTTCGGGCATTCGTTGATTTACATATATAGTTTATGTTACTACTATATCATCCCTTATTTTTTAATAGTTTTATCCTGATATATTTACATTAGTTTTTAATTAATACTTCATTTATTCATATTTTGTCAGTTTTTGCGCACAATATGACCTATTTATGTGTCGACGTGCCGTAAAACAACATTCATTCATTCATTGCACGAGATACAGTTGACTTCATAGACGATCAGTTAATTATTTTCAATGTTTGGGTAGGTGTCTGCCCAAGTCCACAACAAAATTTGATTACTGCGCGATTTTTATGCGGGTCTGTCGACGTCATTTTCTTCGGATCTTTAAGTTTGCTGCTTCCCATTTATTACCGACTGTTTACTAACGGAAACGGATATGACGTCAAAATTTACTGAGCATGTGCGTGTGACGTCGTCTAACACACACACTAAAGCGCGCCAAATTTGACGTCTATATTCACTGGTAATATCACTATTTCTTAAGCAACTCAAGAGACCGTTTAGACCCTCCCCGCATCAGCATTATATGGTTGCTATAGCGACGACAAAACTTGTGTTTCGTGCCATCAGTAATACTGTCACTTTCGGAAATAGAAGATAATATATGAAACTGCATTGGTGCCAAATATCTGTTTAAATGAATAGATAAAAAAAATGTTATAGCAAAAGTCTCAATATTTCTGGGATGCCCCTCGTTTATAGAATAGATTCGATTTTAGTTAAAAAAAACGTTTGGTTAATGGTTAGCTCCCTTGGGTCCGGATACGCGTTTAATTCCCGTACTGGACGGTATCAGGTTACACACCACTAACTGTTCTAGTTCAGGGCTGCTGCAACCCCTACCTTGAAACTAAAGTGAGTTCTTTGTTCAGTGACCAGGCTCTGATAGCTGGTTTCATAACCGTATAGTGCAAGGGGACGAACGATGTTTGGTGATAACTAAGTTGTAAGGTACCCTGTACATGTAGGCGTGACCATAACCGTATATTGCAAGGTACGAACGATGTTTGGTGATAACTATGTTGTAAGGTACCCTGTACATGTAGGCGTGACCCCTTGTGGTTGTGGCTTGGGATTGCATAAAGGCAGTCGTCCCCACCGCTGTTTTGACAGGCTAAGCACCGACTAGTTTTCGGAAAGCTTAACTTGTGAAATTAATTGAAGGACTCTTCTGCGACAGGGACTATCACAACCTGACTTCTATGGTAACTTCGTAAGATTCTAGGGCATGATCACTTTCATACTATCTTTGTTAAAAAGTTTATCAAAAGAGCTTATGACCCTATCATTTTGCAACGTACTGCATGCTTGGTGGTGGACCCTTTTACAGTTCGCCACTATGCTTTCCTCTTTAATTGTACGATGACCGGACAGGCTGTGGACCCTATGCTGACGCCTACCTAAAGCCCATTGGGACGGTGGCGTTTGATGTTTGTCCATGTTCTTTCTTGTCGTGCCCTTAATGGTTTATTCTCTTACTGCTCTGGCTTCTGCAAAGTCAATGAGTACCTTCATTGTGGCTTTCTAGGCTATTGTTTTTTTGTATTATATTTACACGACCATAGTTGTGTTTTACTTATATTGCCTATTGATGCTGCCTTGTTGGTTAGAGATTAGATCATGGCGGGGATTTCTTTATTTACACTGTCCTGTTTTAATGGGATGACAGTAGGGTAAGTGTGAGGTTTGGTGCACCCTAGAACCGGTTTAAACCCCCAGTGGCCTACTTTGCCACTGACCGTTCCAAGGCGGTAGCCCTATTGTCAACCCTTTTGTGTTTGTGATGTCGTTTCCATTTATTATTGCTTCTTCCTTCTTGTTTGTCTGTTTGAGTGTTTGTTTCTGTGTTTTGTGATTGACTGTCCTCCTTGAATGCTACTTTCCCTGTCCGATCTTTTTTATATTTCTTGTATTATTAAATAAAAAGTTCATAAGTGTAAACTATGTATTACACACATGATATTGAGGCGTTTGAGTAATTAAAACTGATGTTCAATTCGAATGCCAAAGTCAAGAGCCGAAATACAGAAAGAATACAGAGAACGAAAGAAACAAAGAGGGTGAACAGTACCTTAAAAAAGAAAGGATTCGTAGAATGACTTATTATGTCAATACAGAACATCTTAATGAAAAAGCGAGAAAAGAAAGAAATAAAAAAAAGTGTTGAAGCGAGTGATAGAAACCCATTAACGGTTCGTTTGAACTTTCATAGAGAAAAATCGTGGAATGAATGAATGGTGTTTTACGGCACGTCGACACATAAATAGGTCATATTGTGCGCAAAAAAATGATGAAAAATGAATAATTAATTAAAAATTAATGTAAATATATAAAGATAAAATTATTAAAAAATAAGGGATGATAAGGTGTAATATAAACTATTTAGGTAAATCAACAAATGCCCGTCAACGGGTATATAAACAAGTAAATATATATAAGAACACATTATAATGATTTATATAGTCTGATCTCTTTAAGGAAATCTAAAACAAGACTAAAATCTACAGTATCAAATAACTCTTTCATAGTATTAACATTGTAGTACCTTTGACGCATAGGATCAAAGTCTACACATTCCAGCAATATGTGTTTGACCGTTAACGGTGCAAAGCAGGGTATACATTCTGGTAATTGCTCACCTTGTAATAAATATGAATGAGTATAACGTGTATGCCCTATCCTGCACCGGGCTAGCACAACTTCCTCTCGACGAAAGGGTCTACTAGAAGAACGGCATTCTCCGAGTAACGCTTTAATTGAATGGAGTTTATTGTTAACTGACAAATCCCAAGCGGTTTGCCAAGAGTTTCGAATATATGTGTTAATACAACTTTTAAAATCAGTATAAGGTAATTTGGTATTAGATATATGTAAATATAATGATGCCTTAGCAGCACTATCAGCTCTATCATTACCACGTATTCCTACATGGCTTGGAAGCCAGCAGAAAATAATAACATTATCAATTATAAGAGAATTGTATTTTCTAAAAGTTGAAGCACAACTGGGTTATGATGTTTCATATTACCCAGTGCTTGAAGAGATGAAAGGGAATCAGAAAAGATTACAAAATGGTCATCATCAGATTCCTGAATATAATTTAAGGCAAGTTCAATTGCCTTAAGTTCAGCTGAAAAGATCGAGGCCTTGTCAGGCAGGCGGCTCTTTATACTGTGTTTGTGAACAGCTGCTGCAGCTACCTTATCTCCATCTTTAGAGCCATCTGTGTAGATATGTTGAAAGTCACTGTATTTCGATATAATTTCATTAAATTTGCATTGGAAGACAGTAGGGTCTGTACTGGATTTGTTATTACTACAAAGATCAAAAATAATTGTTGGAGTTTCCAAAGTCCACGGTGGAATTTGTGGTACTTTGTACTTGGCAATCAAATTTAGGTCGATTTCAGTGTCTCTTACTTTTGGTTTAATACGAAGACCAAATGGTCGAATGGGCTTTGGTTTTCGATCAGAAAGAGGTTCACAACTAGGATTAAAAACATTATCGAAAGTTGGGTTTGAAGGGTTAGACTTTAATTTAATGGCGTATTGGAGAGCTAATTTGTCTCGTCTATGAGACAGTGATGATTCATTGGCTTCAACATATAGACTTTCGGCGGGTGATGTACGAAAGGCACCTAAGGCGAGTCGTAATCCTTGATTATCTATCGTGGAAAAGAACGACAAAATCATTGTCTAAAGCATACGGAGAAATCGGAAAACTGAAAGAGGAAAACCGCAAGCTAGTGAAGAAATAGCAAACTTCACACAGAAATTTAGATAGATTAAGAAAACGTCTTATCACCAAAAACACAGGAAAATCGAGCACACCAAAATTAAATGTCATGTCTCCAGCCGGAAAAAATACAGTATTGAACATTACACCCATAAGAGCACAGCCAGAACTTAACCGAAGAGATGCTGAGGAACCAAGCACGTCGACTTCACCAACCAGCAGAGATACTGAAGAACCAAGCATTGAAATTATGAACATTACAACCCCGAAGAAGCTTACTAGAATCGTTGAAATAACGCTAGAAAAGCAAAAATACTTGAAAAAACTAGAAACAGACACATCAGAATGCAAAGACCACGTGTTCCAGCTTAATAAACAATATGAACAGATGAAACTTCTTAAAGAGAACTTACCCGAGCACCAAATTATATTACACATGGACTTTAATGAAAATTATAAATGCAAGAGTGTCGAGGAAATACAGAGCGCCTACTGGAATAAAACCGGAGTAACTCTTCATCCAGTTGTCGTGTACTGTACTACAAGCAGGATGGAAAATTGGAACACAAAAGTTATGGTATCCGACGAACAGTCACATTCTACCTCAACAGTACTCACCATACTGAATCAGCTAGTACCAAAACTGAAAGAGATTGACCCCGACGTTGATACACTTCACTACTGGACAGACGGGCCTACAAGTCAATATAGGAACAAAACTATATTTGATACCGTTGCCAACCATGAGAAAATATTTAATTTAAAAGCCCGTTGGAACTATTCTGAGGTTGGCCACGACAAGGGTCCCTGCGACGGCCTTGGTGGGACTACTAAGAGAATGGCTGATGAAGCAGTGAACAGTGGAAAAGTATCTATTCAAGATGCGTCCGATTTCTTCAAATGGGCTAAGAACTCATCAATGAAATCAGTAACATTCATGTATGTCTTATCCGAAGAATGCCAAAAAACTGCAAAAGAACTAAAATCGAAATCATTAAAGCCTGTCAAAGGAACGTTCAAACTTCATGCTGTTGTTGGTCTCGGAGATTCAAAGGTAGCCATCAGAAATGTAAGTTGCTACTGTGACATTTGCATAGGCGGAGACTTGTGTGACACATGGGCTAGAGAGTCGTTGTTAGTATCACCAGCTAGTGAGCGCAAGACAAACAAAGGTACATTGAATGATAAGTCGGAGGTTGAATCAATTAACGAGGGTGCACTGAATGATAAGTCGGGGGCTGAACCGATTGAAGAGATCGTTTCAACCACACATGGGTATGAAGTGAACGACTTTGTCGCTGCTTGGAACAACGCCGTCGCTTGTTTCAATGGCCATCAAATACAGACATTGTCTGGGTCAAGTCATGTGATGTACTTTGCAAAATTAATCCGCCAGTAGCTTCTGGAAAAAGTGGAAGAATGTTGAAAATAACAAATGATTAAAGGGAATACGTTGATGATGCTTACAGCAGTTGGTCAGCTAAAGACAAGAATTAGTAATGAAATACAAACTAATGAGACGGTCGGTACATAATGGATTGATAAGTTACTAGTATCATATGTTACATATGCTTAGTTACCGTGTGCACACTGTGGGAACGCCAAGCAATATTTACTTAAAAACGTCACGCGCAAAAAACGTAAACAAACTGCGTTTTGAGCAGATTTCAGGATGGCGGTCAAAATGACACCAGTGATGTCAACTGTATTCCACTGACAATGTACAACGATGACACACATAAACAAATACATCAATTCGTTTGTTACATAATGGATTTTAAGTTTGTACGTATTTTGTCGATTCTTTTTTATTAAAAATACGTTTTCTAGGCTTTTACAAATTACCGAATGTTTCGAAAAATTATGAGGCGTACGAAAAGGGGGTCGGTTCCCTCATTTATGTGAAATTTGAGCTTTTAGTCAAATTGATAATTACAGTTTGTTCTTATAGCGAGAAAAAAGACGAAAGCCATAACGTCGAGAAAAAATCTTCCACTACAGGTCTGTAAAATTTCATTAAAATTTGGAAAAAGTACTTTTTTCTATCCAAAAAAAACGTTTCATGACCGTTCATAAAATTACACACAGAAAAGTGAGACTCTTCAACCGTGTGCTGTCACCAATACCAGTAGTGGATGAGACAAAATTCCTTGGTCTTATTTTCGACCGTAAATTAACGTTTGTACCACACCTTAAATACTTGAAGGCCAAATGCCTTAAAGCTCTTAACTTACTTAAAGTTGTTGCAAACACTAATTGGGGAGCAGATCGAAAAGTCCTCTTGCGACTTTACAGATCTCTTAACAAAGTATCAAAGTGGATTCCGGCGCCAACGAGGCACAACAGACAATCTCATACGATTTGAATCGTTTATTAGGGAAGCTTTCATAAAAAAAGAACATTTAGTCGCTGTATTTTTTGACTTGGAGAAAGCTTATGATACTGCATGGAAGTACGGTATTATGAATGATCTACATGACATTGGTCTTAGAGGCCGATTACCCATTTTTATAGAGAAATTCTTAGATGATAGACAGTTTCGTGTCCGAATGGGTTCAACCCTCTCTGATATTCATGAACAGGAGATGGGTGTTCCACAGGGCAGCATACTATCTGTCACACTTTTTAATATAAAGATTAACAGCATAGTAAAATGCATCAATCCAGGTGTGGATTGTTCGCTATATGTTGACGACTTTGTTATATGTTATCGTGCAAAAAACATGAATACTATCGAGAGACAATTACAACAATGTCTCAATAAACTTCAGACCTGGTCTGATGAAAATGGTTTTAAATTTTCTAAATCTAAAACTAATTGTATGCACTTTTGTCAACTTCGTAAACATCATGAAGACCCTCATCTAACACTGGACGGGTCACCAATACCAGTAGTGGATGAGACAAAATTCCTTGGTCTTATTTTCGACCGTAAATTAACGTTTATACCACACCTTAAATACTTGAAGGCCAAATGCCTTAAAGCTCTTAACTTACTTAAAGTTGTTGCAAACACTAATTGGGGAGCAGATCGAGAAGTCCTCTTGCGACTTTACAGATCTCTTATCAGATCCAAGCTGGACTACGGCTCAGTAGTATATGGATCGACTCGCAAGTCGTACTTGCAGATGCTCGACCCTATACATAATCAAGGATTACGACTCGCCTTAGGTGCCTTTCGTACATCACCAGCCGAAAGTCTATATGTTGAAGCCAATGAACCATCACTGTCTCATAGACGAGACAAATTAGCTCTTCAATACGCCATTAAATTAAAGTCTAACCCTTCAAACCCAACTTTCGATAACGTTTTTCATCCTAGTTGTGAACCTCTTTTTGATCGAAAACCGAAGGCCATTCGACCATTTGGTCTTCGTATTAAACCAAAATTAACAGACACTGAAATCGACCTAAATTTGATTGCCAAGTACAAAGTACCACAAATTCCACCGTGGACTTTGGAAACTCCAACAATTATTTTTGATCTTTGTAATAATAACAAATCCAGTACAGACCCTACTGTCTTTCAAATTAAATTTAATGAAATTATATCGAAATACAGTGACTTTCAACATATCTACACAGATGGCTCTAAAGATTGAGATAAGGTAGCTGCAGCCGTTGTTCACAAACACAGCATAAAGAGCCGCCTGCCTGACAAGGCCTCTATCTTTTCAGCTGAACTTAAGGCAATTGAACTTGCCTTAAATTATATTCCGGAATCTGATGATGACCATTTCGTAATCTTTTCTGATTCCCTTTCATCTCTTCAAGCACTGGGTAATATGAAACATGATAACCCAGTTGTGCTTCAACTTTTAGAAAAATACAATTCTCTTATAATTGATAATGTTATTATTTTCTGCTGGCTTCCAAGCCATGTAGGAATACGTGGTAATGATAGAGCTGATAGTGCTGCTAAAGCAGCATTAGATTTACCTATATCTAATACCAAATTACCTTATACTGATTTTAAAAGTTGTATTAACACATATATTCGTAACTCTTGGCAAACCGCTTGGATTTGTCCTTTAACAATAAACTCCATTCAATTAAACCGTTACTCGGAGAATGGCGTTCTTCTACTAGACCCATTCGTCGAGAGGAAGTTATACTAGCCCGGTGCAGGATAGGGCATACACGTTATACTCATTCATATTTATTACAAGGTGAGCAATTACCAGAATGTATACCCTGCTTTGCACCGTTAACGGTCAAACACATCTTATTGGAATGTGTAGACTTTGATCCTATGCGTCAAAGGTACTACAATGTTAATACTATGAAAGAGTTATATGATACTGTAGATTTTAGTCTTGTTTTAGATTTCCTCAAAGAGATCAGACTATATAAATCATTGTAATGTGTTCTTATATATTTATACTTGTTTATATACCCGTTCACGGGCATACATACTTTATATTACACCTTATCATCCCTTATTTTTTAATAATTTTATCTTTATATATTTACATTAATTTTTAATTAATTCTTTATTTTCATCATTTTTTTGCGCACAATATGACCTATTTATGTGTCGACGTGCCGTAAAACACCATTCATTCATTCATTCATTCCAAGCTGGACTACGGCTCAATAGTATATGGATCGACTCGCATGTCGTACTTGCAGATGCTCGACCCTATACATAATCAAGGATTACGACTCGCCTTAGGTGCCTTTCGTACATCACCAGCCGAAAGTCTATATGTTGAAGCCAATGAACCATCACTGTCTCATAGACGAGACAAATTAGCTCTTCAATACGCCATAAAATTAAAGTCTAACCCTTCATACCCAACTTTCGATAATGTTTTTAATCCTAGTTGTGAACCTCTTTTTGATCGAAAACCGAAGGCCATTCGACCATTTGGTCTTCGTATTAAACCAAAATTAACAGACACTGAAATCGACCTAAATTTGATTGCCAAGTACAAAGTACCACAAATTCCTACTGTCTTTCAAAGCAAATTTAATGAAATTATATCGAAATACAGTGACTTTCAACATATCTACACAGATGGCTCTAAAGATGGAGATAAGGTAGCTGCAGCAGCTGTTCACAAACACAGCATAAAGAGCCGCCTGCCTGACAAGGCCTCTATCTTTTCAGCTGAACTTAAGGCAATTGAACTTGCCTTAAATTATATTCAGGAATCTGATGATGACCATTTTGTAATCTTTTCTGATTCCCTTTCATCTCTTCAAGCACTGGGTAATATGAAACATGATAACCCAGTTGTGCTTCAACTTTTAGAAAAGTACAATTCTCTTATAATTGATAATGTTATTATTTTCTGCTGGCTTCCAAGCCATGTAGGAATACGTGGTAATGATAGAGCTGATAGTGCTGCTAAGGCAGCATTAGATTTACATATATCTAATACCAAATTACCCTATACTGATTTTAAAAGTTGTATTAACACATATATTCGTAACTCTTGGCAAACCGCTTGGGATTTGTCACTTAACAATAAACTCCATTCAATGTTAATACTATGAAAGAGTTATTTGATACTGTAGATTTTAGTCTTGTTTTAGATTTCCTAAAAGAGATCAGACTATATAAATCATTATAATGTGTTCTTATATATATTTACTTGTTTATATGCCCGTTGACGGGCATTTGTTGATTTACATTACATAGTTTATATTATACCTTATCATCCCTTATTTTTTTAATAGTTTATCTTTATATATTTACACTTATTTTTAAATAATACTTCATTTTTCATCAATTTTTGCGCACAATATGACCTATTTATGTGTCGACGTGCCGTAAAACAACATTCATTCATTCATTCATTCAACCGTGTGCTTCATACAAAAAACTTTTAAATCACATTGTTATCACTACAATTAAAACATATTTTATACAAGCCATTTCCTTATAAAATAACCATCATTTTCATGGTCTACTTTTAAAAATAAATTGAGGTCTATGTTGTGTTATTGTGAAAATTATTTCAGTCAACAAACATGCGAAAGAGAAAAATGTCAGCAGTTTATCAATCGACTTCAATATTTTTATTTTGTACCTCGATTTGTATGAAGATTTTAACAGCGACAAAAAAGACAAAAACATGAACGATGAGTTTAATCCTTCCTCCGGCAGCATGTGAATTTTCAAGCAAATTTGAAAGAAGTAATTTTTTCTACCCAAAAAAACGTTTGGTCACTGTTTTATGCAAGCGTTTCGAACGTTGTTTTTGTGTAGCATGGAATACGGCATGCAACATCGGTCAGCTCTGTTTGAGATAAATTCTGAAATTACCTGATATATTGTAGTGAACAGACAGTGACTGTCGATAAGAGACAAAATATTTATGCTAACATGATATATTTTAAATTCGGTTTTTATTGAAAATATTGCAAAAAAATCAGTACCGTGTTTTCCCGAAGACCACATTCCAACACATAATTGTGACGTCACAATGGTTGTAATAGTATAATCACAGGGTGAAAAGGTGTACGCGGACAATTTTTTAAATCTTCGTTCGAAAGGACGTGTGTTTTTATTGTGTTTTTTTGTTCTAAGAGCCCTTTAAAAAAAGTATCATTGGCTATTATCCTTTCGACCCATCCACCCCTCACCCTCCCACACCAAGTACATTTTTTTTTTAATGGACAGAATTAATCTAGAATGCGAACTATGATTTTAAATGTATTTTAAAGGCCATTTGGGTTGTCGACGCAAATATTATATGAACTAGGGCTTTATTGATTTGAACAGCGACCGCAGAGGGAAGTAAGATGGGTGAATAGTCCCACAAGACATGCCATCACCAGGGCTACATCTAATTAGGTTCAACGCCTTTCCACTGTATAACCGAGGACTCTTTTTTTAAATAGCATCTTTGAAACAATCTGTGTATTAAACCGTGCCAGCGCCTTTACCTCTGAGATAATTAACCGACTGCTCGTTACTTAGCAGAGGGGTAGAACCCCCCCCCCCCCACCCGAAATGTAACCCACCTGTTGACCGTGGGTGGCGACCCCTGTCGTTGGAGAAGGGAGTCCTGGTGGTTAAGTGGCGTGGAGATCTGGTAGTTATCTCCACGTTGCAACACACCACTTTGGTCCGGACTTCAACTAGACGGGCTGTCAGATTTGGCCTGATCTGATCAATCTGTTTGTCACGCCAGCTATAAGAGATCCGACCTTATTATTCAGACAGTACCAGTACACTGTATCCTACTTAACCTTTTATATTGTTCTACTTTAAACATTATATACATAGGGTCTTTTATGGCGGTGGCGCACGGGCTAATCATGTATTTCAAAACGCTATATGGCTATACTCGTGCCACTTTTTCAGCGGAACATAAGTGCGGCTCTTTGACTTTTTAGTTAAGGGGTTATGTCCGCTGGGTAGTATGGGGGGTCTGGTGCGTTAGCTTTATATGAGTATACCTTCTACGTATTCTTGGCATTTTGACTGTTGGATATCCACAGCAAATGTCCCCTTGTTGGACTCCGAGGTGGGTGAGAAGCGTGGAAGATGAATTCTTAACGCCCACCATGGCATCACAAAACGCACAAACTACAAACAAACGCAAAAAAACAGAACATGAATCTGATACTGAGGAACCAGTGATCAACAAGTCCTTTCCTCGTTTCCTCATCATCGAATCGGAAAACGGGGAAAGGCCTGTTGCAGATATATCACCTTTTATTATCGAGAAAACTGTCCATTCCATTACAGGACATGTCAAACAAATTAAAAAATTAAAAAACAAAACTATTCTTATTGAAACGGAAAAAAAATCTCATTCCGATAATTTACTAACAATGACACAAATTTTAAACAAAAAAGTCAAATGCTACCCTCACTCCTCTACGAACATCTCCAAAGGTGTCATCAGGTGCCCGGACCTCTCCCGAGTACCTGAAGACGAAATTATTCACGAGCTTGCGCCTCAGTTGGTAACTGCAGCTCGCCGAATAACAATCAAGAGGAATGACAAAATTATTAGTACAAATACTATCATACTCACATTTGCAACACCCGTCTTACCAAAAACAATAAAGGTGGCATATCTGCAATTGCATGATGACGCCTACATTCCAAACCCGTTACGTTGCTACAACTGCCAAGCCTTTGGGCACCACAACTCCAGGTGTACTAAAGAAGAACATTGTGGTAAATGTGGCGATTCTGCATTCAAACATAACGAATCCGATTGTCCTAACGACCTCAAATGTACCAACTGCGGTCTGGGACATCACGCAAATTCAAAATTATGTGAAAAATTTAAAAAAGAAAAAGAAATCATAACAGTTAAATATACACAAAACATTCCCTTTGCAGAAGCAAGAAAATTAATTGAAGAAAAATATAAAATTTCAAGTACGACCTCTTACGCATCTATTCTCAAAACAAAAGCAAAACACACAGAATGCAGGGATGCAAGTACGCAATACGAACCACAGTCAGAAATTCAAAATACAAAGAATACTTCCTCAGTATCAAATCCAAACAAAAATCAACAAATACAACTTAACAAATCAAAATTAAACTTTTCACCTCATCCAACTTTTACATTTAAATCAAACACAAAACCGGCAAGCTCTGGCAATGTCAAGAGCATGTCAGTTTCTCAGAATTGGAAAGGGGGTTCTTCTAAGCCTGTGAAGTTTAGTAGTTCCCCAGTCGTGAAGCCTAATACTTCCTCGGTTGGAAGGCCTAGTGCTGCTCCAACTAGGGAAGTTGGAAAGCCTAGTGCTGCTCCAACTAAGGAAGTTGGAAAGCCTAGTGCTTCTCCAACTAGGGAGCACAAGGAGCAGCCAAAGGTGTCTAACGGCCCTATTGAGCTGCATAACAAATTCGAACAGCTCATGGACATTTCAGAGCCGGCAGCTGCACTGCCACTTCCATCCTCGCATGAAAAGTCAGTTGAATGAATGAATGGTGTTTTACGGCACGTCGACACATAAATAGGTCATATTGTGCGCAAAAATTGATGAAAAATGAAGAAATGAAGTATTAATTAAAAATTAATGTAAATAAATAAAGATAAAACTATTAAAAAATAAGGGATGATAAGATGTAATATAAACTATCAATGATCTTATTAGTTTTACCCATTATTGAGCGCTAAGGCGATTTTTAATTTTATTTTTGGCCTTAGATTTAGGAGACTCAAGCAGCGACATCTCCACTGATGAATCCTCTTCCCTGGAAGAAGTCAGCTGAAGTGGCACCTCAACTAACTTTTCATGCGAGGATGGAAGTGGCAGTGCAGCTGCTGGCTCTGAAATATCCATGAGCTGTTCGAATTTGCTATGCAGCTCAATAGTGCCGTTAGACACCTTTGGCCGCTCCTTGTGCTCCCTAGTTGGAGAAGCACTAGGCTTAGTTGAGGTGCCACTTCAGCTGACTTCTTCCAGGGAGGAGGATTCATCAGTGGAGATGTCGCTGCTTGAGTCTCCTAAGACCTCTCCTAAATCTAAGGCCAAAAATAAAAATAAAATTAAAAGTCGCCTTAACGCTCAATAATGGGTAAAACTAATCAGATCATTCAATGGAATTGTCGAGGTTTGAAACCAAATTATGATGAAATCAGCTTAATTTTAAATGAACACAACCCTATTGCCTTTTGTCTTCAAGAAACATTCTTGAAGACAAGTGATAATGTATCTTTTAAACAATACTCAATATACAATCATATTTGTGATACCGGCGACAAGGCGACTGGTGGATTTCGATAATCGTTAATCGAAACATTCCTCACAGACCTGTTGCGTTGAAAACAAATTTGCAAGCTATTGCGGTCAGTGTTACTATGCACAGAGTCATAACAATATGTTCCTTATATTTACCACCTAGTTCTTCACTAGACCCTAAAGATCTCAATCACCTAGTTGCACAATTGCCATCACCTTTTATACTCTTGGGCGATTTTAATGCACACAACTACATCTGGGGTTGTAAAGATATAAACGATAAAGGCAAAAAAAATGAGGATTTCTTAGCCAAAAACAATTTATGTCTTTTTAATAACAAGTCACATACTTATTTACATCCTGCTACAGGCTCTCATTCTTCCATTGATTTAACAATATGCGATCCAACGCTTTTGATGGATTTTTCGTGGAGTGTTGGAGACGAACTCTGTGGAAGTGACCACTTCCCTATATTTCTTGAAAATATCGGCCCTCCACTTCTCGAAAAAATGCAACGATGGAAACTTCGCAAAGCTGATTGGACTACGTTTCAATCTCTTTGCGAGGAACAATTAAAGCCTTCCGTTTTCGAGGATGTCGAAGACGAAAGTGCTCTTTTTACCAAAACTCTTCATGATATAGCTGATCAAACCATTCCAAAAACCTCGGCAAATCCTAAACGCCCACATAAACCATGGTACGACGATGACTGCAAAAAGGCAGTCAGCGATCGTAAAGCTGCATTAAGTAATTTTCACTTGCGGCCCACTCAAACAAATTTAGATAACTTTAGAGTTTTCCGTGCGAAAGCCCGTCGTACTATTAAGGATAGCAAGAGGAAATCCTGGAGATCTTACGTCTCTAGGCTGAATTCTCGCTCATCTCTTAAGAAGACATGGGACATGGTCCGGAAAATAAGTGGTAAAGGTAATTCTAGTTCTGTAAATCATCTTAAAACAGATAATGGAGATATAACATCTGTCAAAGATATTACAAACACTTTGGTAGAAACTTTTTCAAAAAATTCTTCTTCTGAAAATTGTCAACCAAATTTTCTGAAAAATAAGAAACAAAAAGAACAGAAGAAGCTGAACTTCAAGTCGAAAAACTTGGAAAAATACAATAAACTATTCACTCTTAAAGAACTTCGAGAGTCCCTTAAAAAGGCTCATGATACATCAGCTGGTCCTGATGATATCCATTATTAATTACTAAAACATTTACCTGAATCCTGTCTCTCTACCCTTCTTGATATATTTAATAAGGTTTGGGTGACGGGAAACTTCCCCGATTCTTGGCGGGAAGCAATCGTTATTCCAGTCCCCAAACCTGGAAAGGATCATACGGACCCAATAAATTATCGCCCAATCGCTTTAACGAGTTGTATATGTAAAACCATGGAACGAATGATTAATGAGAGACTCGTTTGGTACCTGGAGTCCAACAAACTGATAACAAGTATCAAAGTGGATTCCGGCGCCAACGAGGCACAACAGACAATCTCATACGATTTGAATCGTTTATTAGGGAAGCTTTCATAAAAAAAGAACATTTAGTCGCTGTATTTTTTGACTTGGAGAAAGCTTATGATACTGCATGGAAGTACGGTATTATGAATGATCTACATGACATTGGTCTTAGAGGCCGATTACCCATTTTTATAAAGAAATTCTTAGAAGATAGACAGTTTCGTGTCCGAATGGGTTCAACCCTCTCTGATATTCATGAACAGGAGATGGGTGTTCCACAGGGCAGCATACTATCTGTCACACTTTTTAATATAAAGATTAACAGTATAGTAAAATGTATCAATCCAGGTGTGGATTGTTCGCTATATGTTGACGACTTTGTTATATGTTATCGTGCAAAAAACATGAATGAATGAATGTTGTTTTACGGCACGTCGACACATAAATAGGTCATATTGTGCGCAAAATATGAATAAATGAAGTATTAATTAAAACTTAATGTAAATATATCAGGATAAAACTATTAGAAAATAAGGGATGATCAAAAAACATAAATACTATCGAGAGACAATTACAACAATGTCTCAATAAACTTCAAACCTGGTCTGATGAAAATGGTTTTAAATTTTCTAAATCTAAAACTAATTGTATGCACTTTTGTCAACTTCGTAAACATCATGAAGACCCTCATCTAACACTGGATGGGTCACCAATACCAGTAGTGGATGAGACAAAATTCCTTGGTCTTATTTTCGACCGTAAATTAACGTTTATACCACACCTTAAATACTTGAAGGCCAAATGCCTTAAAGCTCTTAATTTACTTAAAGTTGTTGCAAACACTAATTGGGGAGCAGATCGAAAAGTGCTCTTGCGACTTTACAGATCTCTTATCAGATCCAAGCTGGACTATGGCTCAATAGTATATGGATCGACTCGCAAGTCGTACTTGCAGATGCTCGACCCTATACATAATCAAGGATTACGACTCGCCTTAGGTGCCTTTCGTACATCACCAGCCGAAAGTCTATATGTTGAAGCCAATGAACCATCACTGTCTCATAGACGAGACAAATTAGCTCTTCAATACGCCATTAAATTAAAGTCTAACCCTTCAAACCCAACTTTCGATAATGTTTTTAATCCTAGTTGTGAACCTCTTTTTGATCGAAAACCAAAGGCCATTCGACCATTTGGTCTTCGTATTAAACCAAAATTAAGAGACACTGAAATCGACCTAAATTTGATTGCAAAGTACAAAGTACCACAAATTCCACCGTAGACTTTGGAAACTCCAACAATTTTTTTGATCTTTGTAATAATAACAAATCCAGTACAGACCCTACTGTCTTTCAAAGCAAATTTAATGAAATTAAATCGAAATACTGTGACTTTCAACATATCTACACAGATGGCTCTAAAGATGGAGATAAGGTAGCTGCAGCAGCTGTTCACAAACACAGCATAAAGAGCCCCCTGCCTGACAAGGCTTCTATCTTTTCAGCTGAACTTAAGGCAATTGAACTTGCCTTATATTATATTCAGGAATCTGATGATGACAATTTTGTAATCTTTTCTGATTCCCTTTCATCTCTTCAAGCACTGGGTAATATGAAACATGATAACCCAGTTGTGCTTCAACTTTTAGAAAAGTACAATTCTCTTATAATTGATAATGTTATTATTTTCTGCTGGCTTCCAAGCCATGTAGGAATACGTGGTAATGATAGAGCTGATAGTGCTGCCAAGGCAGCATTAGATTTACATATATCTAATACCAAATTACCTTAAACTGATTTTAAAAGTTGTATTAACACATATATTCGTAACTCTTGGCAAGCCAATTGGGATTTGTCAGTTAACAATAAACGCCATTCAATTAAACCGTTACTCGGAGAATGGCGCTCTTCTAGTAGACCCATTCGTCGAGAGGAAGTTGTCCTAGCCCGGTGCAGAATATGGCATACACGTTATACTCATTCATATTTATTACAAAGTGAGCCATTGCCAGAATGTATACCCTGACTCTGATCCTATGCGTCAAAGGTACTACAATGTTAATACTATCACCGAGTTATTTAATACTATAGATTTTAGTCTAGTTTTAGATTTCCTTCAGGAAGTCAGACTATATAAATCATTATAATATGTTCTTGTATATAATTACTTTTTTATATACCCGTTTTCGGGCATTTGTTGATTTACATATATACTTTGTATTACTACCATATCATCCCTTATATTTTAATATTTTTATCTTTAAATGTTTGCATTAATTTTTAAATAATCCTTTATTTCATCATCATTCAATCAGTTTTTGCGCACAATATGACCTATTAATGTGTCGACGTGCCGTAAAACACCATTCATTCATTCATTTAAGACATGACGCGGAGCGCCCTGGTTAAAGAAACCAGGCGCGTAACCGGGAGCATCCGCATACCGTCAACAACCGGAGTAGTCATCGGATGATCCTTGTTTTGGGGGGACCACGTTGTTGGTGTTGAAGTCGGAGTCCTTTGCCTTTGGACCGTAAACCTGGCCTGTGCTTGGGTCCGCATATTTGTCTAGGTTTTTGTTCACATCGGATGTATCGACTCCAAACAGTCTGCCGTTCTTGACATAAGTGTCAAACACCACGTTTCTTGTGGCAGTTTTACGTGCCTCTGGTCCCTGTATTCCCTGGTCGTTCATAACGCAATATTTTTCTCCATATGCAGCTTTCTGCAGTGCTTTCCAAGCTCATAGGCTATTCATGTACAGGGTTCCATACTTGACGTGTTCAATTTCATAATCAATTTGCATTCGGATGAATGTATCTAGCAGGAAAGCAGGAAGCCCCTATCCAAAGATGGGTCCTGTATTCCAAACATACAAAAGATGAGACCGTCTGTATAAACAGAGTTTGGTTCTCTTGGGTTCCTCTCGTAATCCCCGAAGTTGTGCTCGTAAGATTCGTAATAATCTCAATCACGTTCGGGAATGGTCTTAAACCAACTTAAGGGTTAGTGAGTTCTCCTGTCTTTCCTTGAGTGTCATAGGCCACCATCATGTCCACTTGGGTTCCGTCAACTATCCATTTCTTGAACATTGACCAAATGGGATTCACAGCCATGCATGCATTTTTCCAACTTTGCATGGTGACAGTACTGTCATGTTTTGCTCTGAAGCAACCTAGCCAGACATTGTACTGGGCTTTTGTCAGAAGTGTTATCTGGCCTGAGATTACCTGCTATCACTACGTTCCTTTCCAGTTGTGAATGAATAAATGAGTGGTGTTTTACGGCACGCCGACACATAAATAGGTCATATTGTGCGCAAAAAAAATATAAAAAATGAAGTATTAATTAAAAATTAATGTAAATATATAAAGATAAAACTATTAAAAAAATAAGGGATGACAAGGTGTAATATAAACTATGTATGTAAATCAATAAATGCCCGGCAACGGGTATATAAACAAGTAAATATATATAAGAACACATAACAATGATTTATATAGTCTGATCTCTTTCAGGAAATCTAAAACAAGACTAAAATCTACAGTATCAAATAACTCTTTCATAGTATTAACATTGTAGTACCTTTGACGCATAGGATCAAAGTCTACACATTCCAATAAGATGTGTTTGACAGTTAACGGTGCAAAGCAGGGTATACATTCCGGTAATTGCTCACCTTGTAATAAATATGAATGAGTATAACGTGTATGCCCTATCCTGCACCGGGCTAGGACAACTTCCTCTCGACGAATGGGTCTATTAGAAGAACGCATTTTCCGAGTAACGGTTTAATTGGATGGAGTTTATTGTTAACTGACAAATTCCAAGCGGCTTGCCAAGAGTTACAAATATATGTGTTAATACAACTTTTAAAATCAGTATAAGGTAATTTGGTATTAGTTACATGTAAATCTAATGCTGCCTTAGCAGCACTATCAGCTCTATCATTACCACGTATTCCTACATGGCTTGGAAGCCAGCAGAAAATAATAACATTATCAATTATAAGAGAATTGTACTTTTCTAAAAGTTGAAGCACAACTGGGTTATCATGTTTCATATTACCCAGTGCTTGAAGAGATGAAAGGGAATCAGAAAATATTACAAAATGGTCATCATCAGATTCCTGAATATAATTTAAGGCAAGTTCAATTGCCTTAAGTTCAGCTGAAAAGATAGAGGCCTTATCAGGCAGGCGGCTCTTTATGCTGTGTTTGTGAACAACAGCTGCTGCAGCTACCTTATCTCCATCTTTAGAGCCATCTGTGTAAATATGCTGAAAGTTACTGTATTTCGATTTAATTTCATTAAATTTGCTTTGAAAGACAGTAGGGTCTGTACTGGATTTGTTATTATTACAAAGATCAAAAATAATTGTTGGAGTTTCCAAAGTCCACGATGGAATTTGTGGTACTTTGTACTTGGCAATCAAATTTAGGTCGATTTCAGTGTCTCTTAATTTTGGTTTAATACGAAGGCCAAATGGTCGAATGGCCTTCGGTTTTCGATCAAGAAGAGGTTCACAACTAGGATTAAAAACATTATCGAAAGTTGGGTTTGAAGGGTTAGACTTTAATTTAATGGCGTATTGAAGAGCTAATTTGTCTCGTCTGTGAGACAGTGATGGTTCATTGGCTTCAACATATAGACTTTCGGCTGGTGATGTACGAAAGGCACCTAAGGCGAGTCGTAATCCTTGATTATGTATAGGGTCGAGCATCTGCAAGTACGACTTGCGAGTCGATCCATATACTATTGAGCCGTAGTCCAGCTTGGATCTGATAAGAGATCTGTAAAGTCGCAAGAGGACTTTTCGATCTGCTCCCCAATTAGTGTTTGCAACAACTTTAAGTAAGTTAAGAGCTTTAAGGCATTTGGCCTTCAAGTATTTAAGGTGTGGTATAAACGTTAATTTACGGTCGAAAATAAGACCAAGGAATTTTGTCTCATCCACTACTGGTATTGGTGACCCATCCAGTGTTAGATGAGGGTCTTCATGATGTTTACGAAGTTGACAAAAGTGCATACAATTAGTTTTAGATTTAGAAAATTTAAAACCATTTTCATCAGACCAGGTCTGAAGTTTATTGAGACATTGCTGTAATTGTCTCTCGATAGTATTCATGTTTTTTGCACGATAACATATAACAAAGTCGTCAACATATAGCGAACAATCCACACTTGGATTGATGCATTTTACTATACTCTTAATCTTTATATTAAAAAGTGTGACAGATAGTATGCTGCCCTGTGGAACACCCATCTCCTGTTCATGAATATCAGAGAGGTTTGAACCCATTCGGACACGAAACTGTCGATCATCTAAGAATTTCTCTATAAAAATGGGTAATCGGCCTCGAAGACCAATGGCATGTAGATCATTCATAATACCGTACTTCCATGCAGTATCATAAGCTTTCTCCAAGTCAAAAAATACAGCGACTAAATGTTCTTTTTTTATGAAAGCTTCTCTAATAAACGATTCAAATCGTATGAGATTGTCTGTTGTGCCTCGTTGGCGCCGGAATCCACTTTGATTCTTTGTTATCAGTTTGTTGGACTCCAGGTACCAAACGAGTCTCACATTAATCATTCGTTCCATGGTTTTACATATACAACTCGTTAAAGCGATTGGGCGATAATTTATTGGGTCCGTATGATCCTTTCCAGGTTTGGGGACTGGAATAACGATTGCTTCCCGCCAAGAATCGGGAAAGTTTCCCGTCACCCAAACCTTATTAAATATATCAAGAAGGGTAGAGAGACAGGATCCAGGTAAATGTTTTAGTAATTGATAATGGATATCATCAGGACCAGCTGATGTATCATGAGCCTTTTTAAGGGACTCTCGAAGTTCTTTGAGAGTGAATAGTTTATTGTATTTTTCCAAGTTTTTCGACTTGAAGTTCAGCTTCTTCTGTTCTTTTTGTTTCTTATTTTTCAGAAAATTTGGTTGACAATTTTCAGAAGAAGAATTTTTTGAAAAGGTTTCTGCCAAAGTGTTTGTAATATCTTTGACAGATGTTATATCTCCATTATCTGTTTTAAGATGATTTACAGAACTAGAATTACCTTTACCACTTATTTTCCGGACCATGTCCCATGTCTTCTTAAGAGATGAGCGAGAATTCATCCTAGAGACGTAAGATCTCCAGGATTTCCTCTTGCTATCCTTAATAGTACGACGGGCTTTCGCACGAAAAACTCTAAAGTTATCTAAATTTGTTTGAGTTGGCCGCAAGTTAAAATTATTTAATGCAGCTTTACGATCGCTGACTGCCTTTTTGCAGTCATCGTCGAACCATGGTTTATGTGGGCGTTTAGGATTTGCCGAGGTTTTTGGAATAGTTTGATCAGCTATATCGTGAAGAGTTTTGGTAAAAAGAGCAGTAGCGTCTTCGACATCCTCAAAAACGGAAGGCTTTAATTGTTCCTCGCAAAGAGATTGAAACGTAGTCCAATCAGCCTTGCGAAGTTTCCATCGTTGCGTTTTTTCGAGAAGTGGAGGGCCGATATTTTCAAGAAATATGGGGAAGTGGTCACTTCCACAGAGGTCGTCTCCAACACTCCACGAAAAATCCATCAAAAGCGTTGGATCGCATATTGTTAAATCAATGGAAGAATGAGAGCCTGTAGCAGGATGTAAGTACGTATGTGATTTATTATTAAAAAGACACAAATTGTTTTTGGCTAAGAAATCCTCAATTTTCTTGCCTTTATCGTTTATATCTTTACAACCCCAGATGTAGTTGTGTGCATTGAAATCGCCCAAGAGTATAAAAGGTTGATGGCAATTGTGCAACTAGGTGATTTAGATCTTTAGGGTCTAGTGAAGAACTAGGTGGTAAATATAAGGAACATTTTGTTATGACTCTGTGCATAGTAACACTGACCGCAATAGCTTGCAAATTTGTTTTCAAGGCAACAGGTCTGTGAGGAATGTTTCGATTAATGATTATCGAAACTCCACCAGTCGCCTTGTCCCCGGTATCACAAATATGATTGCAGGGGTTTTTTTCTGGAAAAGGGGAAGGGGCCTGGGGCCTTTGAGATGGGGAAAATTTCCGCGGGCCGCCGGCGTTTTAGTGAAAAAGGGGAAACAAATTGTAAACAAGTTTAAAGTGCATGATTAACTTTTAATATGGCAAATTCAATTGAATTTGCTATCATACATCTTATGATTATAAGGCCATCACTCTATGTTTAACGTTTTTGAATTCCTCCACCAGATTGTCATAATCTTGATCACTTAAACTACCACTGAAGTCACTGATACGCATTAATGCGTCTAAGGTGTCCTGGGACATGCTTCTTAATTCAGTGGCGATGTCGTTCATCAGTGAAAATCCACGCTCTACAACAGCCGTAGACTGTGGAATAAGCAGTGCCAGTTTGAATAGATGAGGCATGGCAGGAAATGCTCTTGAGGCAGTGGCATCATTCAGTAACTGCAAATACATCTTCTGGACTGTGTCATGACCCTGGTGTCTGGAAGCAAATTAACATTGAGTTGGCGGGTCACATGTTTCTCCCATGAAAGTAAATAAATCAGAAATGTTCATCTGAGCCCAATTCTTCTTAGCTGCAAAGACGCATGTTTTAAACAATTTCTGAATGTATCTCCGATTTCTACTTATTGTTTCTTGTTTAACGGTTTCTGCTTTCTCAGAAATTATCTTGAAGACATTTACATGATCTTGTCTTGAGTGTGTGTATCTAAGTATAGCGTCCTTATGGGAAACAGAATTTTCATGTTTACTAAGGCGCCTATTTGGATGTGTTCCAAGCACTGCCCCACAGGTTACATATGGTGTTGATTCATCCGTCACAGATTTATCAAATAATTCACAATACTTGCACATGTATCCCTTTTGAAAGTGAGAGAAATACACCCACTGAAATGAAGACTGGTACCTAGATTCTAAGAACAAACGCCCATCATGAGTGTGGCTTTTGGATTTTATGTTTGGTGCAGAGCAACTACCCTCAGCACTTTTAATTTTTTTCTTCGGTGGGGAGATTACATGTTCCTCAGACTCGCTTTCACTATCAACACTTTCAGACAGTTGAACTTTTCCTGTGCTAACAGCACATTCTGAGAGCTCCGAAATTGCTGGGCCACTATGCTCAACAGAATGTTCAGGATCTTGCTGGGACTCGGGTTCGACAATGGGGACTCCGACATCATTGGAAACAGAATGATCCGGTTCAGAAGGTTCGGACTCGGTCAAATGTTGTGTGCTAGTGGATTGACTAGATGTACCTGCTGACTCACAGTCAGTGAAGAAAGAATCAATTTTGCGTCCGTTTTTCTGATTTTCTTGTTGAATTGCTTCCAGTTACGAGACATTTTTCCGTGACACGCTGGTAAACAAAAGAACGGAATACGGGATGTCGTAAAAGAAATCTCGTAAAGGGAGATCACTGATTTGCGCAGTGCTCTACCTTGATGAGGTTTATTTTACGACATACCGTATTCCGTTCTTTTGTTTACCAGCGTGACTTACTTCCCCTGACAATAGATGACAGCTGTCTGACTTTCGCATTTCGGCACTGATAAAAAACGACGGCCGATTTTCGCATTTCGGCAATAATAAAAAACGATGGCCGATTTTCGCATTTCGGCAATTCTTCGGAGGGGAATTTATATTTTTAGGGGAAAAACTATACTTATTTTCCAAGGGGAAGGGGCCGTTAAGCGGCCCCTTCTATAGAAGGAAAAAAAAAACTGGATTGTATAGTGAGTATTGTTTAAAAGATACCTTATCACTTGTCTTCAAGAATGTTTCTTGAAGACAAAAGGCAATAGGGTTGTGTTCATTTAAAATTAAGCTGATTTCGTCATAATTTGGTTTCAAACCTCGACAATTCCATTGAATGATCTTATTAGTTTTACCCATTATTGAGCGTTAAGACGACTTTTAATTTAATTTTTAGTTTTTGGCCTTAGATTTAGGAGAGGTTTTAGGAGACTCAAGCAGCGACATCTCCACTGATGAATCCTCCTCCCTGGAAGAAGCCAGCTGAAGTGGCACCTCAACTAACTTCTCATGCGAGGATGGAAGTGGCAGTTCAGCTGCCGGCTCTGAAATGTCCATGAGCTGTTCGAATTTGTTATGCAGCTCAATAGGGCTTTCCAGTTGTGTGTCCTGAGCAGTTTCTGTTTCAGTATTGATAAAATATCCCCCTGCGGGCTGCATCATCTGTTTCTTTTGTACTTATATCTCGGTGGTGTCTATGTAGACCTGGTTCGTTGGGGAATGCCATCTGCATGGTGATGGATGGTCGTTGAATACAACTGAGGTGTTCTCTAATAACATGAACATCTGTCACCCGTGGTACTTGCACCTGGCTTTCAAAGTCGGAAATGTTTTGTTCACATGGTGTGAAGCAGTTTTCAAACTTAATGCCAACAGCTAAACATAGGCGTAGCCAGGTTTTCAAAATGTATTCGCACACCAAAAAAATACGTTTGTGGGAGGGGTAGAGGTGGTACGTGGGACCCCTCCCGTTGGCGGGGGGCCTCCCCCGGAAAAAAAATGAAATAAGGAAGGTAATTGTGCATTCTGGAGCATTCTGAGGCACCTTTCTGGCGTTTTATTATGCTTGGCATTTTTTGTATTACGCACGTGCGTATAGGGCGCTACGCCCTTGGCTAAAGAAATATAAAAAGATCGGACAGAGAAAGTAGCATTCAAGGAGGACAGTCAACCACAAAACACAGAAACAAACATGCAAACAAGAAGGCAAAAGTAACAATAAAAGCAAACGACATCACAAAGGAAAGGGTTGACAATAGGGCTACCGCCTTGGAACGGTCAGTGGCAAAGTAGGCCACTGGGGGTTTAAACCGATTCTAGGGAGCACCAAACCTCACACTTACCCTACTGTCATCCCATTAAAACAGGACGGGTAAAAAAATAAATCCCCGCCATGATCTAATCTCTAACCAACAAGGCAGCATCAATTGGCAATATAAGTCAAACACAACCCATTGTGACAGTGTTTTCCGTCATCCGCTCCATCTTCCTGGTTACTTTTAGTCTCGTCTACTATCATTTCAATTGTCAAAGTATGTGACCCATTGCTTTTTCTACCTCTTTTTGGGACTGGTAAGTGGTCCATAAGGTCATCAAAACCCGCTGCCGAAGCAACCATTTTCTTCCTCTTAGTTACTTTTTTACACGGCATGGTGTGTCCACTTCGTCGAAACCAGTCGCTTTGACTCCGAATTTCTTCTTTAATCTAGTGTCCACCTCTGATAAGTACGACACGGCAATACTTAATAGCATCAACCAAACTTTATCTGGTCCAATCTCCAATGCCAAACAAATACAAGATGTAATTAAACACAGTAGTAGTGTGCTACACTTGAATATAACTAAAACAAGGTACAGATTGAACTTAGTCTGCTCTGTCATGAATAAATAATGCCCAACAGTACCTTGATGCTTTGAATCAGTAAAGATGGCGTCGATTTCAAATCTGGCGGTTGAGGAACGCTTGTTTACATTGGTGACGTCATATGTATCAGTGACGTTTTACACGCGCCACAAGACGTCGTAGAAGGAAACGAACAACGGCATTCGACTCGACGTACCCTAAAAACCCCTATTGATTTTGTTCGATAAAATATTTCATTATTGGAAAAAACTATTTTTATCAGAGCGCTGCGCTCTGCGTCATGTCTTTTTCATCATAGTCTGGTTCAGGTTGAGGGATGAATATGGGAGGGGATTTCACCGCTTTTCCAATGTACGTCGGCTTTTTTCATATTTGGGGGAGTGGGTGCCGTTTTTTCAATGTACGTCGGCTTTTTCATATTTGGGGGAGGGTGTACCGTTTTCACATGGTATTCAGACAACTCGTCTGTTTCTGCATTATACGTGTTGTGATCATGATAGGGGTGGACAGACATACTTAGGCGCACTACATATGACACATTGCACGATTTCTTCCAGTGACCATTGACCCTTAAAACTTTTTTCATGCTAAAGCTTATGCATCTGCAGTGCCTTTTTGTGTGAACCTAGCGAAATATGTAATTTCCACATATTTTTGAAAACATATGTCACAGACAACACATTTGCGAACTTTATCTACATCCACTCTCTTGAACGTGCACCCAACCTTGATTAACACTGTATTACTTTTTATCAACGCGGGGTCGGGGTGACTGTTGCTGATGCATATCGCCGGTCTCTGGGTGTGAGTGGGCAGGGGTCCGTAGATCCTAAATAGGTGTGCACACATATTGGCGAGGAAAGGTCGGGGATTGTGGGGGAGGTCTGGTAACTCCTCTGGTTCCTGTTTGATTTCCTGCAGATATAGATAAAGGAGAACGTCTAGAAGCAATGTCACGTTGCAATAACATAATATTATTAAGCGTTCGATTCGGTCCTTTTTATAGTGTTGCTTCAAAGTGATAGGGCCATATTTAGGCAGTGGTTTCCACCCCAACGACGACGGACGAATCAATTTCCGAGTTTCGGGCATAGAAGGTATCGGTCGGACAGTTTTCATAACAGAAAATGTTACCTTTTTGACCGTGTCCTCGCCACAACATACGTGGTCCTCTTCGTTTTCACTACTAATATAGATCGGATCTTCACATATTGGCTCTTCGTAGTCCAAGGTTCCCTCCGCTGTATCTAGTACTCTGCATTCCGCAAAACATAAATAGAACCGATCCAATAATCCAACATGTTATCAACCTAAATTTTCCAGATCTATTTTTAGAAATTTATAAAATATTTTGACCTTGACCTTGAAAAATATGACCTTGGTTTTGATATATTTGATTTAATTTTTTTGGGGTTTTCGGCGACTCATACCCACAACGTTATGCATACACTTTTTCTATTTCCAACAGAGGTCTGGGTGAAGGTCCGGATCGATGTAACTACTTAGATATTGCACCTTAATTTCAGACATGGTTATCGTTTCTGTTACCTGGGTATAGTTACTGTGGACCTGGAACTATTCTACCTAGTGGAGCTCCAATCAATGAACTGGATGTCATCTGCATGACACATGATTACTGCTATGGAAGCTCACATGATGAAGCTACCTGTGATGAAGATATGATCAAACATTTGGACGAATTACCAACACTGGACATTTTACAATATCCAGCTGTATATTTCTTAGTAAGGACTGCTATCGCTGGAAAAAAAGTGTTAAAAATCAGATTGCATGATTAAATATGTCTGGGTCTAACCTTGTGAAGTATGAATATCTGGGATTTACAAGAAATGTGTTACTATTTGGTGGACTACAATATTATACAATTATGGACTTTTCAGCTGTTATACATGATGTGATATGCACCAAAAAAATCATTATTGACCGAGGCGATAGCCGAGGTCAATAATGATTTTTTGGTACATATCAACATCATGTATAACAGCTGAAAAGTCCATAACTGTTTTATTATATAACCCTCAATAGCGTACGGATAAAGGCGAATGATATTAATAGGCGGCTCGTGGGATTCCCCGGTCTTCCCCTGTTACTATTTATAAAACTGGTCAATATCAGAAAAAAACAGGTCAATATCGCTAGATATTTTTTCTAAAAAATTACTTTTTAGCCAATGAAAACGCGTCTATTTATAGGTTATATAATAAGATGTGTTCATGAAAACGTGGTATGATGATCACTGTCGCATTTGGCGTAAGGATCTAGTGTACATAAAGTGTGATCAAGACTGAATACCTCAATACCTTTGTTGTTGAGATCCTTTGTTGGCGTGAGTGATATTTACCTTCAGACAGTAGAGGATCCTCAACCATCTTTGATGTGTTACAACTGTTATGTGTTGAATGTAAGAATAAGTATGTTCAACGTTTGAACTTTAAAGGACTCGAACCTTGTGCAGTAACAAGTTACTACAGCACCATTGCATAGAACTTTGGTGTTGCACACCTTTTTTCTTTCATTTATTTAATTGTTCATGTTAATTATACAAAGTCTTGGGTATGAATCACGTTAATACATGTTACAACAATGTTATATAATTAACGTTATTAAACAATTTTAAACATACAACATTTCTTGTTTTACTTATTTGGACACATGTGATCACGGTTGCAAGGTCCAAATTCCCCCGAAACAATCAACTGTCTCTAGGACACCGCCCTCTATTACCCTCACATCCCACCTGTCAAGGGACACCTTATTCTTAGACGGCAATTCATTGGCAAAGCATACAATAACTGGTGACATAAATGTTTTTGTTGCAGATGCATACTTCGTTTGCATTTTTTATTACTTTTGTCTTTTCGTTTGTCTGTGTGCGTGTTTGTTTTTGTGTTTTGTGGTTGATTGTCGTCCTTGAATGCTGCTTTCCCTGTCCGATATTTTTACCCTTTTTTTTTTTTTTTTTTTTTTTTGAACTAAAAATGCGCCCATTTTTTAGTGACTCTAATACGTTATAATTAATTTCGGACGTTGAACGTCCGTAATCAAACAAAACTATCTTTTGCTTATTGTAAGCAAAGGTGATGTCCTTAGACGAACCAGATTCAAAACTAATCGCATCGGAGGTGCCGCACAGGAAATTGCAAAAGAAAGATTTTCCCTCATTCCCTAAATAATCGGTAACCCACTATCTTCCTGGTATTCCCCTCCAACTCCTTTATTCTCTGAACTAACTCTACCTGCCATGGCCTCAAAACAACATTCTCCATCCTCTGTAAGTTATCCCCCGAATCTCTCTTGCAACTCCTGTGCGACCACCCACTGAACGATTTTTCTATCACAGGCCGCTATTGATGAGGGGATGTAATCCACCCAATCAACACCTGTACAGCGCCTGTCTCGATTAACATATAAGTGAGCTCGCCATCTAGTTGAGGTGAGCTCACGATCGAACCCTATTACAACACCTTTCTTGTCCTCTTTGGTGACATATCTAACGGACATATGGACGTTTTTTTACTTTCTCAATGTCATTGAACTTTATGTTAAAAAGCCGCTTTAAGCGAGATTTTAACTTCTTAAAAGTACATTTCAATTGTGTATTTAACACTATATGTGTATGCGGATACCCCGCTAGCAGAAATTCGTTACCTGCAGCTATGCTGTTAGCAAAGTTTAATCGCTTGTAGCGATCAGATTTTGTTTGAGAGAATATCCTCAAGTCAGGCGGTCTCAGAAATATTAACACCTTTTCCCTCTTTTGAACAACCCTTGTATGGGCGTTGCTCTTTTTGTGAATCCTTAAGACGGCCCGACCTGAAAATATTCTCTTACATTGGTTACAAACATAGGAGTGCATCAAATTGCTGTATCTATATTTACAAGTTTTATTTTGAGTACAAAAAAATAAGTTTCCACTTCTCGTACCTTCACCAGTGGTGCCTTGGTCCTTTTTTGCAGGTTCCGCCTGTAACCGCACATTCTTTAAAATGTTGCTTAATCTTTAAGTGGCGTGCCAAGTTTCTGGCTCTCGTAAACACCTTGTTACACACTTCACAATGTCCCTCTTTTTCCTTTTCATGGGAGTAGTGGAATTCCTTTTCTTCGGTGAAGTTTTTTTCTTCTTTGGGGTCGGGGGGGGGGGGGGGGGGGGGGGGGGGGGGTTCTTGGGTGTTGGAAGTGGCCACTGGCACTTGTTTCTTTGGTTTCTTTTTGTCAGGCACTTTCCCAGATTTCTTCAGGTTTTCATTGTGTTTCTTCCCTTTTAGGTGGTTCTGGTGGTAACTGTCACTATAACATTTAACATTACACAGTTGAAAATACCACTTTTCTTCAACATAATCACTATTTGTCGCCCGATTTTCCCTGTTTTTAGTACATATTTCACACTCTTGTAATTCTTTCATGGTATGGCACATCACTTTGTCACATATACTATGGGCAGGGGGACTGGAGGGAAGTATTCAAATAGGTCAACTTCAGGTTGAGGAACAAATTAAATATGGAGGATCACCGCTTTCATAGGCTTTTCCATAGAGGGGGGGGGGGGGGGGGGGCCACATCACTTTGTCACATATACTATGGGCAGGGGGACTGGGAGGGAAGTATTCAAATAGGTCAACTTCAGGTTGAGGAACAAATTAAATATGGAGGATCACCGCTTTCATAGGCTTTTCCATAGAGGGGGGGGGAGGGGTGGGGGGGTGCCGCTTTCTCAATGTCTGGTCGGCTTTTTAATAAAGTAATCAGATAATTCATCTTCCTCAGGTTTGTAGGTTTTAGCATCATGGGGAGGGGGGGGGGGGGGGGTTAGGGGGGTTTATATAAACCGAATTGCAAATAATACAATCTTCGAGATCTTTAGGTGTCCAATGACCTTTAAAATTCGTCTCATGATGGGGTTTGTGTTTGATCAAGTTGTCTTTGTGATTAGCCAAAGATAAATGCAGTTTCCACATATTCCTAAACACATGTCTGTCACACACTATACACTTCCGCACTTTCTCTTCAGGAACACGTTTGAAAATGCACCCCACCTTTATTAAAACGGTATTACTGGGGGCTGGGTCGGGCTCTGGCTCCCTGGGGGAGGGGTCCGTACATTCTATACAAGTGGCTACATATTCCGGCGGAGACGGTGGTGGGGTTAGGTCCGGAAGAGGTGGGAGGTCCTCCGGCTCCTCTTTGATTTCCTGTATTAGAAAGTGAGCGCTGATTAAGTTCACGTTGCAGGGTAATTATATTATTTAGTCTCTTTATCCTCTCCCTTTTTAGATGTGTTCGAAGGGTTATCGAGCCATACTTTGGCAGGGGTTTCCATCCCAAGTCTGCCATCCGGACTAATTTTCTGGTTGTGGGCAGAGGAGTGATCGGTCGGACATTTTTCAAAAGTGAAAAAGTTACCTTTTTGTCCGGCCTCTCCTCGCCCCAACAGATGTGGTCTTCCTCGTCTTCCGAGCTAATGTAGATAGGCTCCTCGTGGTCAAACATGCCGTTTGCGGTGTCCAGAATATTGTCTATTCTCCTCCTTTTTCCCTCTGGAGTCTCTTCCTCACTATCCGTGTCACTATTGTCACGTTTCCTTTTCCTAGACACATCACTTTCCGAGTCACTATTCCACACCATTAGGTGCGGGTTTGGAGGTAAGTTGTCATCACTTTCATTGTCACTTGCATCGTCTATTAAACTAGACACATTACTGGCACTTGACAAATCACTGTCACTCTCGGATTCATTAGAGTCTATACATTTATAAATAAATTCCGCCATTTTAAATCCAAAAATTGTCACTGACACTTTTTAATGAATGAATGGTGTTTTACGGCACGTCGACACATAAATAGGTCATATTGTGCGCAAAAACTGACGAAAGATGAAGAAATGAAGGATTAATTAAAAATAATGTAAATATATCAAGATAAAACTATTAAAAAATAAGGGATGATATGGTAGTTATATAAACTATAGATGTAAATCAACAAATGCCCGAAAACGGGTATATAAAAAAGTATATATATACAAGTACATATTATAATGATTTAAGTTAGTAGTCTGACTTCCTTCAGGAAATCTAAAACTAGACTAAATTCTATAGTATTAAATAACTCGGTCATAGTATTAACATTGTAGTACCTTTGACGCATAGGATCAAAGTCTACACATTCCAGCAATATGTGTTGACCGTTAACGGCGCAAAGCAGGGTATACATTCTGGTAATTGCTCACCTTGTAATAAATATGAATGAGTATAACGTGTATGCACCGCGATATATCTGGTAGCTGGTTTCCCAATCCTACTCGCATCGGCATATGATTTGCCAGATGGAGTGGGTGGAGTAAGACTCTCAACAGTTTTCTAGCTTCTGGGAAGGAGATATTTTTTTCTATTTTGATTTTCTGTATTTCTTTCTCGTGTTTCCACTTCGGGCAATCCTTAGAGAAAGCCCCGTGGGTCCCCTTGCAGTTAACGCAAGAGGCGGGATTTTCGACTGTTTAAATGTTCACACTTGTTTGTTGTGTAGAGTTTGGAAATGCGACCCAACATTTCTGCTGAAAATACTGTATCAAGTACTCATTTGATGTTTTTATGGTCTTCCTTTGAAATATGTATGTGTTTGCCAAAATGTTGGTGAAATATCTGGCAAGATGGGCATGACAAACTGTTGAATATATTCTGCTCTAGGCATGAATGTTGCTAAAGCAGGGCAGTATATTGTTTATTGCTGCCCTGCCCTTTTCGACAAACTGCTTCTCGGATACACTCATTTTGTTTATATGCGTCAATTCATGCCTTGTGCGCGACCGAACGCATGATGTAAGTTTTGGGGAAAATATTACCTTGTCAGTGCCTGGCGGTACACTTTTAATTTTAATGGCCTTTATTTTTACGCATTCTGCGCACAAAGCATACATAATACGATATTGGGTGATTAATTGTCCCTTGTAATTCTCCAGTCTTTCCCACCTGTGCACTTGCATCGCTGGTTATCGAGTTTACTTTTAAAAGATTTCCATTTTCACTTTTTTGTCGAAATTGATTCACCGAGCTGTATGGAGTCATTTGAGTTGTAGTTTTTATGACAGTTTTTATGAATACAGTGATGTTTTGCACAAAACGTTTAATCCAAGGACCATTTCTTTGTGTGTGCTAATTTCTACCAGTGGTGTTAATGACTGAGAAGCAGCCTCAAAGCCCTCTTTCGGCCTACTGTTGTAGGGCACCAGTGTGTCGACATATGGCGTAGTTTCAGCTGGGTTCGTGAGTGCTATAACGAATTGACTATCATACACCTGCACATTTAAGGTTTCATGCAGTCGTTTAGTTCATTCATCTTTTTGAACAGCATGAAGTTGATGGGGGGTTTGATGTGTAAACTTGCCAAAATGAATGACAAGTCACTAGGGCCAACTTTTGTTTTCATTGCTGCAAGCAGGAGGCTGTCTTCAGAGAACCGCTTGGTGGGCCTCTCTTGTTTCTACGAACCTCTTTAAATAGCTTATGGGGTGGTGATGAGAAGCCACAATATTCGCAGTTTGACTTTACTGTAAGGCACAGGCCCTGACGCTTCAATATCGCAGCTGTTGGAATGAGTGTATAACATTTAGTGTCTTTACAATGACTTGAAATTGGGCGTAATAGCTGGTTTAACGATTTCATGCTGATAATGATATGTTCAGCCGCTTCCAGGGCCTCTAGTTCCTGTGATAGGCCGCAACTTTACTAGGATTGTGTTGACTGTATTGGAGATTTGCTTGCAAGGTGGACAGTTTGTGCAATAAACAAGTTGGATAAATTGAATTTAATTGGGGTTTTAAGGCGCACCAACACATGAAAAGGTTATATGGTGCCTAGCAGGCATGAACATGCCAGGCTCATCTTCCATGTACATCGAGATAAAATATGGAAAATGGGCCTAGACCCTTCTCACCCTGAACTGCAGAGTTGCTGCAAATTCTATCTTAGAAACTCCATTTACGCTGGAGCCACGTTATTGTTTTTCTGCCACTGCTCTTATGATGCGAGCGAGATGGCACCTGAAACAATGCAGGGATCATGATGAAGACCTTTAATGAACATGGACAAAAAATGATAAAATGAACATGAATTTGGGGGGATTCTACCCCTCTGCCTACCCCTCCAAAGGGATCTGCAGTGGCCCTATTCTTTGCCCCGTGACCAAACGGGGCCCCCGGCAACCACACGGGGCAAGTTGGATAAAATGATAGGATACGAGGCACTACCGAGTATCCTATCTTTTTATTCATCGAGGCTCTACCGAGTATCCTATCTTTTTATTCAGCGAGTTTATTAAAATAAATAATACAGTCACTCATGTAAGATTCTATTAATCACATTACATACCTACGACGTGATACTTAAGAGATATAACCATGCTAAGATTTTCAATCTGGGACAGTATATGAGTGGTTTTACGGTCTGAAATTACGTTTTATGCCGACGTGGTGTATACACACTTGTTTGTTCATTCATCGGTAACAGCATTTTGTTGACGTCATCTATATAATGACGTCGCTTGTTATAACGTTTTGTGATTTCACGTAATTTTCAGACGGTAAGTCATGTTTTTCTTTTTGCGTGTTTTTGGGTTTACTGTGAAAGCTGCATTTCCTGTTCGACTTTTATACTTATTGATGGCATGTGCTTCTTGAGTTATTTACTTTTTTAAAAATGAAAGCACTGGCGACACAGAAAGTATTCCAGATTCATTCTGTATTTCACGGGATAGCTTTTGCTTTTTAAGCTGCACCAGTTCCTCCAATAATTCTACCTCCCTTTTCTTCAGCTGCAGCTTTTGAAACTCTTAATGCGATGCTCCTGTTTTGGGGTATGGTCTGGCTTGTTAAAGCTGTTAATATTTACCGGTACCTCTCCTCCTTATCAATTATGCCCCTTTTCATAAGTGTTAACCATTTAAAAAGCACCTGTCTTTAAACGTTATGAAGAGATTGTCCTTTCTGAAATGAGCACATGCCAGGCTAGTCTATTTATATTAACAATGACCGTGACATTTGACGAAAGGACCCAAATAACAATCCCAAGCTTCTTTTCCATGACAGACTTAGAGCAAACTTACAGTCCACCCTAGTAGAACGGAAGCATGAAATATGTAAATAACCGTTACATTCACAATACTTTTTTATTTCAGTAATTGCAACAAAATGTCGGTGCTGGCAAGACCTGCTTACCATTGAACGGGGAAGACTAGCACTTGAGGAAAAAATAATAAATTCGATATTATTCTTGTAGTTGACTTTTCGAAGAAAATAAAACAATGTAATCAGTAATAATTATATAATAATAATAATGTACATGTGCCGATTAAAAGTATAAGTTTATTCACAAGTTCTTAAAATAACTGTGATTGAATACGAATAAAATGAGCCGTAATAATATACCTGTTTTCTTTACCTTCGAATGATCTCTTGAAGTATGACCACTCTCTGTAAATAAATTGTGTAATCATTTTATATAGAATGAATGAATGGTGTTTTACGGCACGTCGACACATAAATAGGTCATATTGTGCGCAAAAATTTATGAAAAATGAAGTATTAATTAATATTAATGTAAATATATAAAGATAAAACTATTAAAAAATACGGGATGATCAGGTGTAATATAAACTATGTATGTAAATCAACAAATGCCCGTCAACGGGTATATAAACAAGTAAATATATATAAGAACACATTACAATGATTTATATAGTCTGATCTCTTTCAGGAAATCTAAAACAAGACTAAAATCTACAGTATCAAATAACTCTTTCATAGTATTAACATTGTAGTACCTTTGACGCATAGGATCAAAGTCTACACATTCCAATAATATGTGTTTGACCGTTAACGGTGCAAAGCCGGGTATACATTCTGGTAATTGCTCACCTTGTAATAAATATGAATGAGTAGAACGTGTATGCCCTATCCTGCACCGGGCTAGGACAACTCCCTCTCGACGAATGGGTCTACTAGAAGAACGCCATTCTCCGAGTAACGGTTTAATTGGATGGAGTTTATTGTTAACTGACAAATCCCAAGCGGCTTGCCAAGAGTTACGAATTTATGTGTTAATACAATTTTTAAAATCAGTATAAGGTAATTTGGTATTAGTTATATGTAAATCTAATGCCCATAGCAGCACTATCAGCTCTATCATTACCACGTATTCCTACATGGCTTGGAAGCCAGCAGAAAACAATAACATTATCAATTATAAGAGAATTGTACTTTTCTAAAAGTTGAAGCACAACTGGGTTATCATGTTTCATATTACCCAGTGCTTGAAGAGATGAAAGGGAATCAGAAAATATTACAAAATGGTCATCATCAGATTCATGAATATAATTTAAGGCAAGTTCAATTGCCTTAAGTTCAGCTGAAAATATAGAGGCCTTGTCAGGCCATTTTATATAGATGTCGACGTGCCATAAATCACCATTCGTTCATTCATTCATTCATTGTATAGATGTAAAAGGCGGATAACCTGCATTTATTTCATAACTTGCGGTTTGAAAGTGGTTTACGGCCATGATATATTTATCACATAGCAATTGTGTAATAAATATGCAAAATGAAGGAATCGTTTTGTCTTTCCCATTCAAACCATTCTGCATTGTAATTACCTCATCAATTTTATATCGTCTAAAATACCGGATTACAGAAATTGACGAGGTAGATATGTTGTTTGGTGACTTACGGAGAAGACCTAAGTCAACATACGGCGTCATCATACAAACATATGACATCAAGGTTCCTTTTGAGACTTTTTGGGAGTAATGTTATAATTAAATTTTAAAAGGGTGCTTATATTATACAGAATTCTTTTTAACTCATTGCACAGCCTCACATCATATAAGTGTATTTAACTTGTTTAATAAGTTCAATATTATACAGGCAATCATAAAAATCCTAAATAACACAACAATAAAGTAATTATTTCCAATTTAATTGCTGTCCAACATATTATTAGGTTATTTAGAGAAGCCCCATTTAGAGATTAAAGATAAAAAAGGGTCGAGAACTGTGTCCTACTCTCACTAGAAATAAATACTTCACATATCAAGCTAATGATGGTGCCTCATTTTTATATCATATCAGCTTAGACGTGTGTTTTGAAGTTATTTGTTCAGAGCTATTTCTTCTATCAGTTAAACAATAGACTGTGGCTGGTGACATCAGTAACTGAATCTTCTTGTATCAATGACTGAATCTTCTTGTTTCTATTTTGTTAAAAACAAATTCATAACGACAAACAACATACCTCCACATTTGGCTGAATCAGACGGCAAACTGGCCAGCTCTTCCAAGGGCATCGCTGCGATTTCTTCAAATGTTCGATTGAACACATCTGAAAGTTATTTTAATTTGTCTAATTATGAAAATAAAAGTGAGATTAATAGGTTTGTTTAAAAACCAAAATTCAGTAAACGACCGTAAAACGATTTACCCTCTGAAAAGTATGTGATATCACATTACGTGGTAACAAACGACGTCATTGGGTGAGGCAGGGCTTTATATGACATTCATATAAAGCCCTGGGTGAGGTCAACAAAATGCCGTTACCGATGAATTTTGACTTTTCATAGAAAAACAAATGTGTATGTATTATTTTACATTAGAGTTTAGATTGAGGAGAATCACTATGCATTAACAATTATTGTTATATTGAACCAAATCTTAAGTGTTGAGGTAATATTCATTTGTTTCTTATATTGACATTATATATAGATATTGATGGTGCTGATGGGTTAGGGGTACTGTTCTCAGACTGTTCTTCTGTAAAGATAAAGAAAGATGGGTTTTTTCATATTAAACATTTATTATTCCAGTATTGAACAACACGTACTTATTTTAGATATATATATATACTGTACAAAAATAAAAAGTACCCCTTATTCTTTACCCCCATATGGTGTACATAGAACAATTAGATTGACCACCACCAATAGTACAAATAAAATATTGTTTTGAAAGGTTTATTACACAAGGGAGTTATCCTCCTTTTCTTAAACCATGCATTTTTGGTAAAAACGCATTAAATATACGAAAATTACCTAATTTTTTCCAAGACAATATTGTCTATATGAAAAAAAGAAATCACACAAAATCACAACACAGGTTGTGTAAATAGCAGCTTTTGCTCATCAACAAAACATCAAATTACCTCCCTTTAAAATGTCCATAGCAACCATAAGAGTATTGCTTGGCAAAATTTGAAACTGTTTAATGGAATATTTAGCACTCCGTGAAGTGTGCTTACAAACTTCAAAAATTGTTTAATTAAAGCGCTGTTTTAGCTGTCCTACGCCCTAAAAATCTGGCCTCTAGGAATACCAGCAAAAAAAGGGGTACTTTTTATTTTTGTTCAATATATATAGTGCATGTTCTACTAGGACACACAATCGGATCATCAAATATATTAACTAAACGGTCTGGAGGCAATCTGAAAGTGTTTGGTGTCAATCCAAGTAGATATAAATATATTTCGATTGACAACCATAATTCTCAAATCGCCTCCAGTCTCTTTAAGGCCTATGCATTTAATAGCTTTTCTAGCAGTTGTTTTGTTGTATTTTTACGTTTGTTTTTGTTGTGCTTTTCAAAATGTCTCAAGTGGTTATACAGAGCTCTCAGTAATCCATTGTATATGCCTTTATCGACCGAATGCAAGTTATGTAGAAATACTATCGTGATGCCGAGAGTTTAAAAAGAAATTAACTGCCATCTATCCCTTTAACTGAGAATGTAAATAGTATTTTACCTCTACAAGTAGGTCTTGATGTGTCGGCACCTCCTAGGACACCCACAACAATACTTTCTAGCAGGCACGCAATAATCTAAATAATTAAATTATAGTTATATAAAAATATTTAAGAATGTTGGCTGGGAAAGGATGTAATGCTGAGATTTTTTTCTAAATTGATATTTAAAGTTTCTTTAGTATCATTTAAGTAAAAAATTATCAAAAAAAGAGTAGGTCATCACATTTTTTATTTTGAACTCCAAAAATTCACCAAAAAAGAGGAAAAATAGGGTCATTGAACATTTTTACAATTTTTATTCATGAAATAAAACTTGATGAAATACTATAATTATTTTTTCAATTACATACATATCTGTCTTTCACAAAATACATAAACAACTGTTATGCGTAACGGTCTTTGTAATGTAAAAAGCAAAAATGCATTGACTGTACCCCACACATTTATTTTCAAATAAGGCTTTTACTGGTATAATAATTCATGATAAAAAAAATATGTTCTAATGCTCAACTTTTTTAGGAACTTGTATATGAAAATCTTCAATGTCATTTCTTTCAGAAAACGTAAAAAAAATATAGGTCACCAGGAATATAAGAGATTATATTTTTAAAAACCTACAAGTTCACATTTTTCTCTAATAGATTTAGTATTTTTGTATTTGTTTCAATACAAACAAGTTTTAATGTTTATTTTTATAATGCATCATACTGCTAATACAATTCTATACTGATACACTATAGATATAAGAAAATAGTAATATAAGCTATTACCAATCTCTTAAAATTATACAAAGAGAGGATAGAAATTACCCCACCCACCCTAATATAGTGACTTTTTTAAATTCTTATTTTTAGGTGTATCAGGTCATTTGCAAATGGTAATCTAACTTTAAAACGTTACGTATTGTATTTTCATATTAAAAATTGCAACAGTAACAATTCAACACTAACAATGCACAACACCTCATATACTGGGATTATAGTTAATATAAAAAGAACAATTGACAGGATGAAACGTCGAAACGGCCATTTTTACCATCAACCGACAAGAATTCGTTAACATCGATGTATGCTCTAGGAACCTTTGCATAAAGAGAATGAAGAACTTGTGTTTTAGCCAGCGATACAAAAAATGGATATCAGTTACATACCAATGTACATCTGACTTACATAAAGCTTCAACAAAAAACTCTCCATGATGTGGCATCATCAGCTTACACAAATCACTCTATAATGTGGCAACATCGGTCACATACTCATGAACAGCTTCCACAAATCACTCTATAATGTTGCTTACAAAAATCACTCTTAATGTGGCAACATCGGTCACATACTCATGTACAGCTTACACAAATCACCCTATAATGTTGCTTACACAAATCACTCTTAATGTGGCAACATTGGTCACATACTGATGTACAGCTTACACCAATCACTCTGTAATGTGGCAACATCGGTCACATACTCATGTACAGCTTATACAAATCACTATATAATGTGGCAACATCGGTCACATACTCATGTACAGCTTACACAAATCACTCTTAATGTGGGTGGCAACATTGGTCACATACTGATGCACAGCTTACACAAATCACCCTATAATGTTGCTTACACAAATCACTCTTAATGTGGCAACATTCGTCACATACTGATTTACAGCTTACACAAATCACTCTGTAATGTGGCAACATCGGTCACATACTCACGTACAGCCTATGCAAATCACTATATAATGTGGTAACATCGGTCACATATTCATGCACAGCTTACACAAATCACTATATAATGTGTTAACATCGGTCACATACTCATGTACAGCTTACACAAATCACCCTATAATGTTGCTTACACAAATCACTCTTAATGTGGCAGCATTGGTCACATACTGATGTACAGCTTACACAGATCACTCTGTAATGTGGCAACATCGGTCACATACTCATGTACAGCTTATACAAATCACTATATAATGTGGCAACATCGGTCAAATACTCATGTACAGCTTACACAAATCGCTCTATAATGTAACAACATTGGTCACATACTCATGTACAGCTTATACAAATCACTATATAATGTGGAAACATCGGTCACATACTCCTGTACAGCTTTCACAAATCACTCTAATGTGGCAACATCGGTCAAATACTCATGTACAGCTTATACAAATCACTATATAATGTGGCAACATCGGTCACATACTCATGTACAGCTTATACAAATCACTATATAATGTGGCAACATCGGTCAAATACTCATGTACAGCTTACACAAATCACTCTATAATGTGGCAACATCGGTCACATACTCATGTACAGCTTACACAAATCGCTATATAATGTGGCAACATCGGTCACACTCATGTACAGCTTACACAAATCATTCTTTAGTGTGGTAACATCGGTCACATACTCATGTACAGCTTACACAAATCACTCTATAATGTGGCAACATCGGTCACATACTCATGTACAGCTTACACAATCATTCTATAATGTGGCAACATCGGTCACATACACATATACAGCTTACACAAATCACTCTATAATGTGGCAACATCGGTCACATAATTATGTACAGCTTACACAAATCACTCTATAATGTGGCAACATCGGTCACATAATCATGTACAGCTTACACAAATCACTCCATAATGTGGCAACATCGGTCACATACTCATGTACAGCTTATACAAATCACTCTATAATGTGGCAACATCGGTCACATACTCATGTACAGCTTACACAAATTACTATAATGTGGCAACATCGGTCGCATACTCATGTACAGCTTACACAAATCGCTCTATAATGTTGCAACTTCGGGCACATACTCATGTACAGCTTACACAAATCACTCTACTCAGGCAACATCAGTTACATACTCATGTACAGCTTATACATATCAATATATTGTGGCGACATCAATCACATACCATGTATAGTTCATACAAATCACTCAATATCGTTTCTTACGGATGGTGGATGTATACAGTTCTGGTTTTAACTTATATATAGCCTAAAATGTACTGAAAATCACATAAAACACCATTCAACCAACAAGCAACTAACCAACCAACCACTCTATAATCTTACAACATCATTTACTTTGTGAGGGAACACGAAGTCAACGACAGAACCAATGATTTTCTGTGATTTAGTAACACGCACAGTTTATATTTTTTAGAAAAGACATTGTCTATTCCAGTATAACCTTGCCTTTTTAAGACTATAAGTTGTAGTGAAAGACCACTGCCAGCAATCTTCCTTGATTTTCCTAAGCTAAGCACTTTAGGATGAATACACTTTTGTAACGATGGCAATTTTTTGTTTACAATTTGATGATACATGTGCATATTGACAGAGTACATCACGCTAAATAATGCAGATAACGTTTTTTCCTTTGCAAACTAATTAACTAATCGTTGAAGGGCAGTCACATCATCCAAAGTAGTGTGTGCATTATAGTCTTCCTTTAAGAGGTTCTTTATCAAACCCTGCTGAGAATACGGCTTGACATCTTGATGAGTTTTCATGAAGCTTCATAGTATCAATGAAGCCGAAACAATGAATGAATGGTGTTTTACGGTACAATAGGTCATACTGTGCGCAAAAACCAATAAAGCATGGAGGAATGAAGTAGTAATTAAAAATAATGTAAACGTATAAAGATAAAACTATCTACAAATAAGGGATGATATGTAGCAAAAAAAAAACTATGTATGTATGCAAATCAACAAATGCCCGCCAACGGGTTAACGGGCTTGTAAACAAGTTAGTAGGAAAATATTATATTAGATTTATAAAGAAATATAAAAAGATCGGACAGGGAAAGTAGCATTCAAGGAGGACAGTCAACCACAAAACACAGAAACAAACATGCAAACAGACAAACAAGCAGGCAAAAGTAATAATAAAAGCAAACATCACAAACACAAAAGGGGTATAAAGTCTGATTTCTTTAAGGAAATCTAAAACAAGCCTAAAATCTATAGTATCAAATAACTCTTTCAAAGTATTAACTGTGTAGTATCTTTGTCGCATAGGATCAAAGTCTACACATTCCAACAAGATATGTCTGACCGTTAATGGTGCAAAACAGAGTATACATTCTGGCAACTGCTCAGCTTGTTATACATATGAATGAGTATAGCGTGTATGCCCTATCCTGACCCTGGCTATGACAACTTCCTCTCGACGAAGGGGTCTACTAGAAGGACGCCATTCTCCGAGTAACGGTTTAATGGAATGGAGTTTATTGTTCACTGACAAGTCCCAAGCGGCTTGCCAAGAGTTACGAATATATGTGTTGATACAACTTTTAAAATCAGTATAAGGTAATTTGGTATTAGATATATGTAAACCTAAGGCTGCCTTAGCAGCACTATCAGCTCTATCATTACCACATGTTCCTACATGGCTTGGAAGCCAGCAAAAAATAATAACATTATCAACTATAAGAGAATTGTACTTTTCTAAGTTGAAGCACAATTGGATTATCATGTTTCATATTACCCAGTGCTTGAAGAGATGAAAGGGAATCAGAAAATATTACGAAATGGTCATCATCAGATTCCTGAATAAAACTAAGTAAGTTCAGCTGAGAAGATAGAGGCCTTGTCGGGCAGGCGGCTCTTTATGCTATGTTTGTGAACAACAGCTGCTGCAGCTACCTTGTCTCCATCTTACCTAATTTTGTACAACTTTAACAATTGATGTTTCAATTTATCAAAAGTCATTTTCTTCTTTGACTGTAAAATGAAATGACTGTGGGTATGACCACATAATCCGAATTCATTGCAAGCAGCTATAGCGCTTAATAAATTCATTCGTCTGTAACGACGACATTTAGTGGAAGGGAAAATTCTCAAATCCGGCCGTCTGCTGAAAATTCGACGAGTGATTCGCAATACTTTCTCCCTTTTCTCTTTCTTCTGCTTATGTTGATTTCCCCGTTTGTGAATTCTCAGCACGGCCGCATTTGAAAATGTTCTCTTACAAAATATTACATGTATATTACATGTAAAATGAAACAACAAATTTGAATATCTATATTTCACGTTTTTTGCTTCGTACAAAAAAAACAATTTTCCAGCCCTGCTGCCTTTAGTTGCTTCTTTCGTCCCGGTGGTGTGTTGGCAGGCTCATTTTGCAATCGTACATTTTTGAGATGTTGTTTACTTTTTAGATGCCTTACCATATTACGTGATCTCGTAAAAGTTTTATCACACACTTCACATGTAGCTTCACCTTTCTCTGGTGTTTTCTTCTTTGCTGGTGTGCCTTTCTGTGGTTTACCTTTCTTTTTCTTTACATGAGTAGGCACCTTTCCTCCAGTCTTACGTTGTTATGCTTTCTGGTCAGTTCCTCTATTGGGTATGGTAGGGGATTTTATTTGGCATGGTACGCTTCTGCTTTTCTGTAGTTGTTTTTTATGCTTTTTCCCTGAAATGTGATTTTCATAATACTCTCCGAATAACAATGGACGTCACATACTTGGCAATGCCACTTATCAACACTTTCAACAACTTTATCAGCATTTCCGGAACATATTTTACAATCTTTCAATTCAGCAGAGGTATGAACTCAAACCTTATCACAAACTGGTGTTGATGTCGCTGTTGGAAGTGGTGGCAGTAACTCATTTATTTCCTCCCATTCTGACTCGGGTTGGGGGACGAAGGGGACTGGGGATATCACTTTTTTAGTAACAACCTGAGACGGTTTTACCTGGTAATAGGTAGACAACTCATCTTCCTCACACTTGTAAGTATTCTGATCGTGGTGCTTTGGTACAACATACTTTGTACTACAAATAACACATGCGTTGACTTCTTCGCCTGTCCAGTGACCTTTAAATGTAGGTTCGTGGCGGGGTTTATGATCATTTAAACATGCTTTATGTGTACCTAATGACAAGTGTAATTTCCACATTGTTTTCAAGACATACTTTTCACACACTACACGTCTCACCTTGTCTGCAGGGACTCTTTTAAACGTGCAACCCTCTTGCAGAAATACACTACTTTCTGGTGGCGTCGGGGAGACAGCCGTAGAGGAGGTACAAGTGTCCACAAAGGCCGGCGACGATGCTGTTTCTCGATAATGATGCTTCGAGGGGACTGGGAGAACGGGTAGGTCAAAGCAAAGGGAAGATAACTTAATAAGTTTACGTTCAACTTTTGAGTTGTCACTTTCTCATGGACTGTATGCGATAAACCTTTCAAGCTTTGGTTATAGTTACATCTTGGGTAGTATATCTTGAAAGGTTTATTATTAACGGCCACTTAAAATGTGCACGGTTTTCCGTGTTACCTGAATATATCATGAACATTGTGAATTTGGTTCACCTAAACAATGAATTAGGGTGTAACTAACATGTGCTAACAAGAGCTATGTACGACCAATACGCTCTACCCGTGACATTTTGTGACAACATCTCCCCACTTAAAGAAAGTGCTACACTTTTTAAAATTCAACAAAATGATAATTAATATTTACACGTTAAGAAACTATTAATTTTTCTGAGCAAATGAGCGACAAAACGTACAAGCTGATCGCTCAATCGCTTGACATTTTGTGACAACATCTCCCCACTTAAAGAAAGTGCTACACTTTTTAAAATTCAACAAAATGATAATTAATATTTACACGTTAAGAAACTATTAATTTTTCTGAGCAAATGAGCGACAAAACGTACAAGCTGATCGCTCAATCGCTTGAGTATGTTAAATATTACTACCGAGGAATGCAACCTTCAGCCAGTACAAGACCGTCTTCCGGAAAACATCCACAGTTATAACCTAACTATAATATGTAATTACAATTACAACACTATTTTACAATTGTACACTACCCTGTCTTAACATATACTACTATTGAACAATACACTGCAATACACTATTATACTATTGTATTAAACCTGTCATTATGTGCGGCGACTTAAATAGTCTGCCCCAATATTGTCCTTTCCTCGGATCGCTTTAATTTTCATCCGGTAAGGCTGCAGAGTTAGTGCCCACCTCATTAACCTACTGTTAGCGACCTTTGCTTTGTTCATATAAGCTAACGGTTGGTGGTCAGTCTCCAAGACGAATTCCTTACCAAAAACATATCGGTGGAATTTATGACACCCCACACTACTGCAAGACACTACCTTTCGATAACAGAGTAGTTACATTCCCGGGGTAGTAGTTTCCGACTTGCGTAAGCCACGGGGAGACTACACCAATCTTGCTCTTGCAGTAGGACTGCACCCACCCCTATATCGGAGGCATCCGTTCTGAGGATAAACTCCTTGTCAAGCTCAGGTAATTTTAGTATTGGGGTTTTGACCAGACTCCCCTTTAAAGAGACAAAAGCTGTCTCCTGGCTTTCGCCCCAAGTTATACTATTGGGTTGACCTTTCTTTGCTAACCACATGTGTCAAAGACACAACTGGCAAAGATACTGATTTGAACAATCGCACTATGCTATTTCAAACTTTACAGTCAAATACTCATATATTTCCAAGTATTTTGACCTTAGGACTCAATCTTACTTCCATGACGTAATGCGGCCAGTTTTTGGTGTTGACGCATACTGGTATAGACAACAATTTGCAAAGTCTCGAGGAATGGTGCACTGGCATGGACTTTGCTGGAGAGGAGACAGGGAACAGCAGGCAGGGGCAGATGAAAATGGAGATGCAATGAGAGATCTCTGGCCACCACCAGAAGGATTTGCTCCTTTACCACCAGAAGAAAGTAATCCCTTGGTTAAATTGTTAATGGATGTCCGTTCAACGCAAGAGTCACTACTTGATGATCTCTTAGATCGTATAAACATACACAGGTGTTCAGACTATTGTCTCAGACCACCAAGGTAAATGCAACAGGCGAAAAGACCTGTAGAATGGAATTTGGGACACTGTCTGAACCTGGCAAATTGTTAAGACAAAGTCCAGCTATAGTCAAGGACAAAAATGGATCAATGCGATTAGAAATGACAAGAGACCCCCCTATGATGGTTCAACATTCAAGATTCCACACGCAAGGCTGGAGAGCAAACGGAGATATTTCTCTAATTTTGTCAAAAAGCAGTCCTGAAAATCCATCAATTGATGAAATATTGGCAACTGAGAAATATATCACAGGCTATGCATGTAAGGGGAACCAACCAACAGGGGCAGTTTCAGACCTTTTCCATGATTTAGTCAACTGTGCAGATCAATCATCTGGTGCTACAGCAAAGTCACTGGTCACAAAAGCTTTGATAAGCACAGTTAAGAGAGATATATCTGCTGTCGAGGCCTCTTATGAACTGTCATCTTTGCCTCTTTACCGCTCAAGTCATACATTTCAATCGGTTAGTTTCACTGGCTCGAGGGTTCTTGAGCGATCGGCTCAAGGGCAACAAAAAATACACCACTCGACAAATATCTGGCAAGAGATAAAGATGACACATCATCGTTTTACAATTTTATTTCGAAAAGTGGAAAAGTACCATTTTCGCAAGCATCATGGCCACTTGATGAGGAATATTGTAAAATTATGCTTCTTCTGCATTGGGAAAATTGGAGAGAAATAACTGACATAAAACATGAACATTCTTCATGGACTGATAAATTTAATGCATTTGTCCTAAATTCCTCATTGCTGACATAGAGAGAGCAAAAAAGACATACTGACATTATGCATGAGGAGGATGAACTAGATGATTCAAGTCAACAGCCTGAATGGATGGAGCTGGTGCAACCAAATTCAAACTTCGATGATTTTACCACAGGTTTCCAGTATGATGATGGTGGTCCTGATCATGACTGGAGTTTAAAGTCCCATATATATCCAACAGATTTGAGGGAAAACTGATTTGAGCAACTAGACAAAACAGTACATGATGACAATGACACATTAGATATTCCCAATGTTGACTTACTAAACATGAATGATGACCAAAAATTTGCATTCAATATTGTAATGGACACTCTTTCAAAATCAAATAAAAACCAAGAATCTGAGCTATTAAGGCTTATTGTGACTGGCACGGACGGTTCAGGAAAATCATTCCTTATCAAATGCTTAGTAAAAGCTATAAGAACGTTTTTTCAGTCAAATACATCAGTTAGAGTTTTGTGTCCAACAGGCAACAGTGCCAACCTTATTTCCGGTGTCACATTACACAGCTTCTTAAAAATTCCAACCCAAAATAAAGCAAAGGAAATGAATCCTCCTCAAGGCTTTATAGGACAAAACTTGCAAAACTATTGTGAAAACCTAAAGGTTCTTTTAGTCGATGAACGTTAAATGGTTGGAGCAACAAAAGAAATATAAAAAGATCGGACAGGGAAAGTAGCATTCAAGGAGGACAGTAAACCACAAAACACAGAAACAAACACGCAAACAGACAAACAAGAAGGCAAAAGCAATAATAAATGCAAACGACATCACAAACACAAAAAGGGTTGACAATCCTGAACCCTTGGGTGGATGGAGTTCATGTGTAGGTGTGGGGTGAACAAAGGCGATAACGCAAACACATCTTGGGGGTGGGGGGGGGGGGGGGGGGGGTGGGGGGGGGGGGTGGATGGAGTTCATGTGTAGGTGTGGGGTGAACAAAGGCGATAACGCAAACACATCTTGGGGGGGGGGGGGGTATTCTTGGGCGATGACTTACAACTTCCTCCTGTTCTTGATCCAGTGGTTGTATTCTTGGGCGATGACTTACAACTTCCTCCTGTTCTTGATTCACCAGTTTACAACTGCAAAAGTACAATACCTGCTGCAATACATGGTGTTCTTGTATGGAAATAATTTAAACATGCTGTCACACTAAATAACATAATTCGACAGGGAAATGAAGAGACCGCCTTACGAAATGTTTTGACATCACGGAAGTGCATGCAAAATGGCTCCAGGGATTTCAGTGGCATGATTTGAGTGTAAAACATGGTGAAGAATTGTTGACACGCATGAGCAGTCAAGGTCTTTTTGTATTTCCAAGCCATGCAGATGTATAGGAACACAACAAAGCTAAACTTCTCGAAGAAAACAAGCTTTTTGCCATAGCAAATATTGAAGCTGTGTGTCGAGGACCACATTCACGCTCAACTTCAGGCGAAAAATCTGGCTCACTTTTGCATACACTTTTCCTCTGTAAGAATGCCAAAGTAATGCTTTCTGTCAATTTGTGTGTTCTATATGGCCTTTTTAATGGAGCACCTGGGAGAATTGTTGACCTAATATTTGAAAATGAAGACAAGAGAAAATTTCTCTCTGCCAGATGTTGTCATAGTTGATTTTCACACCTACACTGGTCCTCCATTTATAAAAGACAACCCCAAGCTTGTCCCTATATTTCCTGTTGAGAGGAAACTAGATTGTAGCTGTAATTTCTGTAAACGAAAGCAGGTTCCATTACGCCTTAGATAGGCAACAACAATTCTTAGATATCAAGGCATGACATTCCAACCGTTATATCGTCATAAATCCTGGCACTCGAAGTTTTGAGTCGAAGAACCCAGGAGCAACATTTGTTGCCCTGTCACGTGCAAAATCTGCAGGAAAAAGAAAATCAGGACCCTGACTTTGCATGGCACCCATCTACCTTGGTAAATCAGGACAGATTATGTCACATTGTTAAAACACTTACAGTGAGAGCAAGGTCTCAAGAAATTAAAAGGATATGTGAGATGACAAAATCTACTTACAAAACTTTTCAACATATTAAGAATGATGCATACATTTACATACTGCAGATTCTTAAAGGGCTAACTTGGTCGTAAATTTAGAGGCAGTCTCCCAGCCATTAACCTGTCGCTTTAGCACATTTCAATGATTATTATGGGAGCTGATATCTCCAGTCGTGACTGACACCAGCTGGTCAATTCTATGGTCAGTCAAATAGGAATCTGGATACAAGAATATAACTCACTTGGTTTCAATAGAGAAAAACATTATAAAAAAAACGTATACTAATCAGACACATAAAAACCTGGAGTGAAATATTTTGTAATAAACAAATATTAATGAAAATGGTCAATATTAAAAAATGAATCAAAATCATATTCCGTCACAATGACTTTAAATCAATTAATAAAACAATACTATGCAAATCCTTAGATTGCTAGATATATATTACGATGATTATAAATACTGTTGTTATGTAATTGAAAAATATTTGAAACTTAATTTAACTTACAGTATGCAGAACCCATTTATAATAAAGATACATATCAATATAATGCAGTAACCATTGCATACAAGTTACAATACATATGATGCAATAACGATTGCACAAGAGGTACATATACCTATATGCAGTAACTAACGATTGTACAAGAGGTACATATACATATATGCAGTAACAATTGTACAAGAGGTACATATACATCTATGCAGTAACTAACGATTGTACAAGAGGTACATATACATATATGCAGTAACTAACGATTGTACAAGAGGTACATATACATATATGCAGTAACAATTGTACATACATAGATGCAGTAACGATTGTACAAAAGGTACATATACCTATATGCAGTAACTAACGATTGTACTAGAGATACATATACATGTACATACATGATATGCAGTAACTAACGATTGTACAAGAGGTACATATACATATATGCAGTAACTAACGATTGTACAAGAGGTACATATACATATATGCAGTAACAATTGTACATACATAGATGCAGTAACGATTGTACAAAAAGGTACATATACCTATATGCAGTAACTAACGATTGTACTAGAGATACATATACATACATGCAATAACAATTGTACATACGTAGATGCAGTAACAATTGTACAAAAGGTACATATACATATATGCAGTAACGATTGTATAAGAGGTACATATATGCAGTAACCATTGTACAAGAGGTACATATACATAGATGCAGTAACCATTGTACAAGAGGTACATTTACATAGATGCAGTAACCATTGTACAGGAGGTACATATACATATATGCAGTAACCATTGTACAAGAGGTACATATATATATATATATGCAGTAACCATTGTACAAGAGGTACATATACGTATATGCAGTAACCATTGTACAAGAGGTACATATATATAGATGCAGTAACCATTGTACAAGAGGTACATATACGGATATGCAGTAACCATTGTACAAGAGGTACATATATATATATGCAGTAACCATTGTACAAGAGGTACATATACATAGATGCAGTAACCATTGTACAAGAGGTACATATATATACTCTGTAAAAAAAGTTTTGGACCATGGCAGTGTTCGAACCCTTACAATGATCGCTGAACCTTGACATTCGACCATAACCCTTATTATCTCAGTTGATAATTCACAATAGATCAACAATCAACAATAATTATCGTTTACAATGAAAGTTTGCGAAAAAATAATAATATTTTTATTGGTTACTCGAATGTGTCCGTAACTGTTACTTTCTATGGACTTTGCAACATTTTTTACAGACCCTTTGTGTGTTCGCGATTTTTTTTTAAAATCAAATCTTGTTTGGAATTTAATGTTTCTGGTACCAAATTAACCGGGTAGGGTAGACCTTGTAGTTTCTAAAAAAAGATACTTACATTCTGTTCACTAGTTTTATTTTTATATGACTTTATATAACCTGGTCCAAAACCTTTTTTACCGAGTATATATATATATGCAGTAACCATTGTACAAGAGTTACATATACGAATATGCAGTAACCATTGTACAAGAGGTACATATATATAGATGCAGTAACCATTGTACAAGTGGTACATATACGTATGTGCAGTAACCATTTTATAAGAGGTACATATATATATATATATATATGCAGTAACGATTGTACAAAAGGTAAATATACATAGATGCAGTAACGATTGTATAATAGGTACATATACGTATATGCAGTAACCATTGTAAAAGAGGTACATGTACATATATCCCCCCAGTCGGTGGTGGGGTGATAAGAATCAGCCGACTGCTTGTTACTTAGCAGAGGGGTAGAACCCCACCCCCCGAAATGTAACCCACATGTTGACCGTGGGTGGCGACCCGTGTCGTTGGAGAAGGGAGTCTTGGTGGTTGAGTGGCGTGGAGATCTGGTAGTTATCTCTACGTTGCAACACACCACTTTGGTCCGGACTTCAACTAGACGGGCGGTCAGATCAATCGGTTTGTCACGCCAGCTATAAGAGACCCGACCTTATTATTCAGACAGTACCAGTACACTGTATCTTACTTACTTTTTATATTGTTCTACTTCAAACATTATATAGATAGGGTCTTTTATGGCGGTGGCGCACGGGCTAATCATGTATTTCAAAACGCTATATGGCTATACTCGTGCCACTTTTTAAGCGGAACATAAGTGCGGCTCTTTGACCTTTTAGTTAAGGGGTTATGTCCGCTGGGTGGTATGGGGGGGTCTGATGCGTTAGCCTTATATGAGTATACCTTCTACGTATTCTTGGCATTTTGCTGTTGGATATCCACAGCAAATGTCCCCTTGTTGGACTCCGAGGTGGGTGAGAAGCGTGGGAGATGATTTCTTAACGCCTCATCATGGCATCACAAAACGCACAAACTACTAACAAAAGGAAAAAAACAGAACCTGAATCTGATACTGAGGAACCAGTGATCAATCACTCCTTTCCTCGTTTTCTCATTATCGAATCGGAAAACGGGGAAAAACCAGATATTTCACCTTTCGTAATCGAAAAAACTGTCCATTCCATTCCTGGACATGTCAAACAAATTAAAAAATTAAAAAACAAAACTCTCCTGATTGAAACAGAAAAGAAATCTCATTCGGATAATTTATTAACTATTACACAAATTTTAAACACCGAAGTAAAATGCTATCCTCATTCCTCTATGAACATCTCCAAAGGCGTCACCAGGTGCCCGGATCTCTCCGGAGTACCTGAAGATGAAATTGTCAGTGAGCTTGCGCCACAGTTAGTGACTGCGGCTCGCAGAATAACCATCAAGAGGAATGACACAATTATCAGTACAAATACAATCATTCTCACATTTGCAACACCCGTATTACCAAAAACAATAAAGGTGGCAAATCTGCAACTGCATGTTGACGCCTACATTTCAAACCCGTTACGTTGCTACAACTGCCAAGCCTTTGGGCACCACAACTCCAGGTGTACTAAAGAAGAACGTTGTGGTAAATGTGGCGAGCCTGCATACAAGCATAACGAATCAGATTGTCCTAACGACCTCAAATGTACCAACTGCGGTCTGGGACATCACGCAAATTCTAAATTATGTGAAAAATTCAAAAAAGAAAAAGAAATCATAACAGTTAAATATACACAAAACATTCCATTTCCAGAAGCATAAATTGATTAAACAAAAATATAAAATTTCAAGTCCGACCTCTTACGCATCTATTCTCGAAACAACAGCAACACACAAAGAATGCAGGGATGCAAGTACGCAATACGAACCACAGCCAGAAATTCAAAATACAAAGAATACTTCCTTAGTATCAAATCCAAACAAAAGTCAACAAACAAAACTTAACAAACCAAAATTAAACTTTTCTCCTAATCAAACCTTTTCATTTCAATCCAACACAAAATCGGCAAGCTCTGGCAATGCCAAGAGCATGTCAATTTCTCAGAATTGGAAAGGGGGTTCTTTTAAGACTGTGAAGTCTAGTAGTTCCCCAGTCGTAAAGCCTAATACTTCCTCGGTTGGAAGGCCTAGTGCTGCTCCAACTAAGGAAGTTGGAAAGCCTAGTGCTTCTTCTCCAACTAGGGAGCACAAGGAGCAGCCAAAGGTGTCTAACGGCCCTATTGAGCTGCATAACAAATTCGAACAGTTCGTGGACATTTCAGAGCCGGCAGCTGCACTGCCACTTCCATCCTCGCATGAGAAGTTAGTTGAGGTGCCACTTCAGCTGACTTCTTCCAGGGAGGATTCATCAGTGGAGATGTCGCTGCTTGAGTCTCCTAAGCCCTATCCTAAATCTAAGGCCAAAAATTAAAAAATTAAATTAAAAGTCGCCTTAACGCTCAATAATGGGTAAAACTAATAAGATCATTCAATGGAATTGTCGAGGTTTGAAACCAAATTATGATGAAATCAGCTTAATTTTAAATGAACACAACCCTATTGCCTTTTGTCTTCAAGAAACATTCTTGAAGACAAGTGATAAGGTATATTTTAAACAATACTCACTATACAATCATATTTGTGATACCGGGGACAAGGCCACTGGTGGAGTTTCGATAATCGTTAATCGAAACATTCCTCACAGACCAGTTGCGTTGAAAACTAATTTGCAAGCTATTGCGGTCAGTGTTACTATGCACAGAGTCATAACCATATTTTCCTTATATTTACCACCTAGTTCTTCACTAGACCCTAAAGATATAAATCACCTAGTTGCACAATTGCCATCACCTTTTATACTCTTGGGCGATTTTAATGCACACAACTACATCTGGGGTTGTAAAGATATAAACGATAAAGGCAAGAAAATTGAGGATTTCTTAGCCAAAAACAATTTGTGTCTTTTTAATAATAAATCACATACTTACTTACATCCTGCTACAGGCTCTCATTCTTCCATTGATTTAACAATATGCGATCCAATATGGATTTTTCGTGGAGTGTTGGAGACGACCTCTGTGGAAGTGACCACTTCCCCATATTTCTTGAAAATATCGGCCCTCCACTTCTCGAAAAAACGCAACGATGGAAACTTCGCTAGGCTGATTGGACTACGTTTCAATCTCTTTGCGAGGAACAATTAAAGCCTTCCGTTTTCGAGGATGTCGAAGACGCAACTGCTCTTTTTACCAAAACTCTTCACGATATAGCTGATCAAACCATTTCAAAAACCTCGGCAAATCCTAAGCGCCCACATAAACCATGGTACGACGATGACTGCAAAAAGGCAGTCAGCGATCGTAAAGCTGCATTAAATAATTTTAACTTGCGGCCAACTCAAACAAATTTAGATAACTTTAACCCGTCGTACTATTAAGGATAGCAAGAGGAAATCCTGGAGATCTTACGTCTCTAGGCTGAATTCTCGCTCATCTCTTAAGAAGACATGGGACATGGTCCGGAAAATAAGTGGTAAAGGTAATTCTAGTTCTGTAAACCATCTTAAAACAGATAATGGAGATATAACATCTGTCAAAGATATTACAAACACTTTAGCAGAAACGTTTTCAAAAAAATCTTCTGAAAATTGTCAACCAAATTTTCTGAAAAATAAGAAACAAAAAGAACAAGAAGCTGAACTTCAAGTCGAAAAACTTGGAAAAATACAATAAACTATTCACTCTCAAAGAACTTCGAGAGTCCCTTAAAAAGGCTCATGATACATTGGTCCTGATGATATCCATTATCAATTACTAAAACATTTACCTGAATCCTGTCTCTCTACCCTTCTTGATATATTTAATAAGGTTTGGGTGACGGGAAACTTCCCCGATTCTTGGCGGGAAGCAATCGTTATTCCAGTCCCCAAACCTGGAAAGGATCATACGGACCCAATAAATTATCGCCCTATTGCTTTAACGAGTTGTATATGTAAAACCATGGAACGAATGATTAATGAGAGACTCGTTTGGTACCTGGAATCCAACAAGCTGATAACAAAGTATCAAAGTGGTTTCCGGCGCCAACGAGGCACAACAGGTAATCTCATTCGATTTGGATCATTTATTAGGGAAGCTTTCGTAAAAAAAGAACATCTAGTCGCTGTATTTTTTGACTTGGAGAAAGCTTATGATACTGCATGGAAGTACGGTATTATGAATGATCTACATGACATTGGTCTTAGAGGCCGATTACCCATTTTTATAGAGAATTTCTTAGATGATAGACAGTTTCGTGTCCGAATGGGTTCAACCCTATCTGATATTCATGAACAGGAGATGGGTGTTCCACAGGGCAGTATACTATCTGTTACTCTTTTTAATATAAAGATTAACAGTATAGTAAAGTGCATCAATCCAGGTGTGGATTGTTCGCTATATGTTGACGACTTTGTTATAGGTTATCGTGCAAAAAACATGAATACTATCGAGAGACAATTACAACAATGTCTCAATAAACTTCAGACCTGGTCTGATGAAAATGGTTTTAAATTTTCTAAATCTAAAACTAATTGTATGCACTTTTGTCAACTTCGTAAACATCATGAAGACCCTCATCTAACACTGAATGGGTCACCAATACCAGTAGTGGATAAGGCAAAATTCCTTGGTCTTATTTTCGACCGTAAATTAACGTTTATACCACACCTTAAATACTTGAAGGCCAAATGCCTTAAAGCTCAACTTACTTAAAGTTGTTGCAAACACTAATTGGGGAGCAGATCGAAAAGTCCTCTTGCGACTTAACAGATCTCTTATCAGATCCAAGCTGGACTACGGCTCAATAGTATATGGATCGACTCGCAAGTCGTACTTGCAGATGCTCGACCCTATACATAATCAAGGATTACGACTCGCCTTAGGTGCCTTTCGTACACCACCAGCCGAAAGTCTATATGTTGAAGCCAATGAACCATCACTGTCTCATAGACGAGACAAATTAGCTCTTCAATATGCCATAAAATTAAAGTCTAACCCTTCAAACCCAACTTTCGATAATGTTTTTAATCCTAGTTGTGAACCTCTTTTTGATCGAAAACCGAAGGCCATTCGACCATTTGGTCCTCCTATTAAACCAAAATTAACAGACACTGAAATCGACCTAAATTTGATTGCCAAGTACAAAGTACCACAAATTCCACCGTGGACTTTGGAAACTCCAACAATTATTTTTGATCTTTGTAATAATAACAAATCCAGTACAGACCCTACTGTCTTTCAAAGCAAATTTAATGAAATTATATCGAAATACAGTGACTTTCAACATATCTACACAGATGGCTCTAAAGATGGAGATAAGGTAGCTGCAGCAGCTGTTCACAAACACAGCATAAAGAGCCGCCTGCCTGACAAGGCCTCTATCTTTTCAGCTGAACGTAAGGCAATTGAACTTGCCTTAAATTATATTCAGGAATCTGATGATGACCATTTTGTAATCTTTTCTGATTCCCTTTCATCTCTTCAAGCACTGGGTAATATGAAACATGATAACCCAGTTGTGCTTCAACTTTTAGAAAAGTACAATTCTCTTATAATTGATAATGTTATTATTTTTTGCTGGCTTCCAAGCCATGTACAAATACGTGGTAATGATAGAGCTGATAGTGCTGCTAAGACAGCATTAGATTTACATATATCTAATACCAAATTACCTTACACTGATTTTAAAAGTTGTATTAACACATATATTCGTAGCTCTTGGCAAATCGCTTTGGATTTGTCAGTTAACAATAAACTCCATTCAATTAAACCGTTACTCGGAGAATGGCGTTCTTCTAGTAGACCCGTTCGTCGAGAGGAAGTTATTCTAGCCCGGTGCAGGATAGGGCATACACGTTATACTCATTCATATTTATTACAAGGTGAGCAATTACCAGAATGTATACCCTGCTTTGCACCGTTAACGGTCAAACACATAGTATTGGAATGTGTAGACTTTGATCCTATGCGTCAAAGGTACTACAATGTTAATACTATGAAAGAGTTATTTGATACTGTAGATTTTAGTCTTGTTTTAGATTTCCTAAAAGAGATCAGACTATATAAATCATTATAATGTGTTCTTATATATATTTACTTGTTTATATGCCCGTTGACTGGCATTTGTTGATTTACATTACATAGTTTATATTACACCTTATCATGCCTTATTTTTTTTTAAAAGTTTATCTTTATATATTTACACTTATTTTTAAATAATACTTCATTTTTCATCAATTTTTGCGCACAATATGACCTATTTATGTGTCGACGTGCCGTAAAACAACATTCATTCATTCATTACATGTACATATATGCAGTAAGTATTGTACAAGAGGTACATATACATAGATGCAGTAACCATTGTACAAAAGGTACATATATATATATGCAGTAACGATTGTACAAGAGGTACATATATCTATATGCAGTAACGATTGTACAAGAGGTACATATACATAGATGCAGTAACCATTAAACAAGAGGTACATATACATATATGGATGAATGAAAGTCTTTATTTATCGAGGGTGACCCAATTAGTTTATACTAATCTTCCTTGGGGCCCTCTATAACACATGATACCAAATACAAGAAAGGCAAAATACATAAGATACATGTAAACATAATAACATTGTTGGTGGCGGTAGTTTGAACGATATTTACACAATAATAAGATGAGATTATATATATATAGAGTTTAATGTTGTTTTTCCTTTATCCATTTTATGCAGCTGTTTGTAAAACTTTTCATTGTTGCACACTTCTAAATGTGCTTTGGAATATTATTCCATAAAATGGTCCCGGAGTAAGACATGCTGCCCTTGAAAAGTTCCCGATTTGGCTTAGGACTACTAAAATTAGTATCAGTTAGTGATCGAAGTCTTCTGTCAGTTGAATTACGAGTAGTAAACATATCGGAAATATATGAAGGGGCAGTATTGTTCGAAACTCTATACATGAATTTGGCCTTTTGAAGTATAATTCGCTGATCAATTGTGAGGTAATTTAGTTGTACCATAGCGGCTTGAAAAGTAATATACTGTTCACCTTAAATAAGGTGACATGCCCTTTTTTGCATTATTAAAAGGCTGTTGATATTTTTTCGACTTGTGTTACCCCAGATTACTTTGCAAAAGTCTAGATGTGGCTGTATGTAAACTTTATAGAAAATAATTCGATAATTCAAAGGAATAAAATATTTTATTCTTGACAGCAACCATACATTTCTTACTATCTTTTTCTTAATAAACAATATGTGGTCATCCCATTTTAAATTTTCATTTATATTTACTCCTAAAATTTTATCACCGGTAGTAATCTGTAAATCAATGTCATTATAGCGCAAAGAAAGTGATTTATCTTCTAATCTGGCACGTCGATGTGGTTTAATACAATACCGTTATGTTACCACCAGACTTTCAAAAAAAATGCAGTAACCACTGTACAAGAGGTACATGTACATATATGCATTAACCATTTTTCCCATTCCATAACTTTTAAACATCCAGGTATACGAGTATTCAATATTGTGAAACATTCTGTCAAACTCATGCAAGATTCAAATTGTATGGTCTGTTTGTCTACTGCTCAAGGATTGGCCATAGGAAACACAGCCTTATCATAGTTGACCATCTCATATGTGGTGAAATCAGCACCCTTACATGGATCATAAATGGGAATAAAAGTGTATATCTAGTAACTATTATAATTAGGTGGATTACAAAATATATAACTCTCAGTGAATTTTACATCTAATGAACAATTAAGTAGTCTTTATTACACAATAAAAAAAAACAAGCATGTGTAATACTCTGTCGGATAAGATCTCTAAATTCTAAGCATTGTACTGACCAGTGTGAACCATATCAATTACCACCCCATGCTGTTATTTTTATGGCTTCAGTTAGGAATAATAGCCCCTTCTCTGCAGCACATGTCAATCATACAAAAGTTCTCCAGGACAACCAAGCTAGCCCTATAAAAAACAAAACCAACGACAGAAGAATAGATCCTACAGATTTTATTTATTTTTTTAAAAATCAGAAACATTTTATTTCTGATTCCTTGTTGTATGTATGTAGTATTTCTCTTTTAAAATGTCACCTTTGTAAGTTGTGTGATATGATAATCGCTAAACTGAGATGTGACATGCGTGGGGAACACTACTTGTAGCAAAAAGGAAGCAGAGGTAATTCTTTATGAAGTGTCGTGGATATACCATGCTGATACATTGATAAAAAGAAGAAATAATTAAAAAATTGTCACAAGTGACCCGTGACGATCCTACTAGAGAACCGTGGATTACACGAGTTAAAATTGTTACAGTTTTGGGATTTTCACTCTACATGCCATGGCATATGTTTATTCATTGTGAAAAGTTTGTAAGCAAATATATAAATTGTACGATATTGAAACTTTAATGGACTAGACACAAAACATCATTCCACAATTTGGAAGTTGGGTGATATGATAATCGCTAAGCTCCAAAGTTGTGACTCTTTTTCTGTTGATAAACTATTATTCAAGTCAGTGTCTTTGCTTGTACTGTGACTGTCATTCTGCGATGACATTAAATAAAGTGAATAATTACTGTTACAATCATACCATGATACATAAATCGATTGAAAATCTAATAGCTAGACTATTTAACTGCTAGGTTCGATTATAGCCTTATACGGAAAACCTTCACTCGATGGAAGGTGTGTTTTGTTTTATCACTAGCATATGCTCGTTCGTGAAAAGGACCACACGTCTTCCATCTCATGAAGGATTCCCTATAATCAATCTCAGCAGTTAAATAATCTCTATAATTTTCAATAACAATATTGAGCAAAAAAAAAAAATCTATATTTTATATTCAGGATGGGCAATGTTATACTTGGGTTTGACTCCAGAGGAAGGAGGATGGAGGCATACCTTTTCAAAATCAGTATAAAACCAGGGTCCTCTCCATCCCAGGTGCCTCAATCGCCAAGATAAGTGGAGCAATTGAGACCTCTATTTTTCTTAATCCGCCAGATCACACCCTTCCAACAGTTGTTGTCATTTCGGGTGGTTTTTGCAATCTAACAAAACAAAATCACCATCAGGCAGGCACAGAAATAAATTAATGAAATCCATTCATCATTTGGACAATTTAAATCACCATCAGGCAGGCACAGAAATAAATTAATGAAATCCATTCATCATTTGGACAATTTAAATACAGCTACACCTTAAATTTTTCAAAGATTCCGTCTGCTTCCATTTCAAAATTTGCTTTCTTCAATATCAACAAAGGAAGATTAATGAATTCTATATTATCTGCTGAGGACGTTGTTTATTTTCGACCGTAAATTAACGTTTATACCACACCTTAAATACTTGAAGGCCAAATGCCTTAAAGCTCTTAACTTACTTAAAGTTGTTGCAAACACTAATTGGGGAGCAGATCGAAAAGTCCTCTTGCGACTTTACAGATCTCTTATCAGATCCAAGCTGGACTACGGCTCAGTAGTATATGGATCGACTCGCAAGTCGTACTTGCAGATGCTCGACCCTATACATAATCAAGGATTACGACTCGCCTTAGGTGCCTTTCGTACATCACCAGCCGAAAGTCTATATGTTGAAGCCAATGAACCATCACTGTCTCATAGACGAGACAAATTAGCTCTTCAATTCGCCATTAAATTAAAGTCTAACCCTTCAAACCCAACTTTCGATAATGTTTTTAATCCTAGTTGTGAACCTCTTTTTGATCGAAAACCGAAGGCCATTCGACCATTTGGTCTTCGTATTAAACCAAAATTAAGAGACACTGAAATCGACCTAAATTTGATTGCCAAGTACAAAGTATCACAAATTCCACCGTGGACTTTGGAAACTCCAACAATTATTTTTGATCTTTGTAATAATAACAAATCCAGTACAGACCCTACTGTCTTTCAAAGCAAATTTAATGAAATTATATCGAAATACAGTGACTTTCAACATATCTACACAGATGGCTCTAAAGATGGAGATAAGGTAGCTGCAGCAGCTGTTCACAAACACAGCATAAAGAGCCGCCTGCCTGACAAGGCCTCTATCTTTTCAGCTGAACTTAAGGCAATTGAACTTGCCTTAAATTATATTCAGGAATCTGATGATGACCATTTCGTAATCTTTTCTGATTCCCTTTCATCTCTTCAAGCACTGGGTAATATGAAACATGATAACCCAGTTGTGCTTCAACTTTTAGAAAAGTACAATTCTCTTATAATTGATAATGTTATTATTTTCTGCTGGCTTCCAAGCCATGTAGGAATACGTGGTAATGATAGAGCTGATAGTGCTGCTAAGGCAGCATTAGATTTACATATATCTAATACCAAATTACCTTATACTGATTTTAAAAGTTGTATTAACACATATATTCGTAACTCTTGGCAAACCGCTTGGGATTTGTCCGTTAACAATAAACTCCATTCAATTAAACCGTTACTCGGAGAATGGCGTTCTTCTACTAGACCCATTCGTCGAGAGGAAGTTATCCTAGCCCGGTGCAGGATAGGGCATACACGTTATACTCATTCATATGTATTACAAGGTGAGCAATTACCGGAATGTATACCCTGCTTTGCACCGTTAACGGTCAAACACATCTTATTGGAATGTGTAGACTTTGATCCTATGCGTCAAAGGTACTACAATGTTAATACTATGAAAGAGTTATTTGATACTGTAGATTTTAGTCTTGTTTTAGATTTCCTGAAAGAGATCAGACTATATAAACCATTGTAATGTGTTCTTATATATATTTACTTGTTTATATACCTGTTGCCGGGCATTTATTGATTTACATACATAGTTTATATTACACCTTATCATCCCTTATTTTTTTGATAGTTTTATCTTTATATGTTTACATTAACTTTTAATTAATACTTCATTTTTCATATATTTTTTTGCGCACAATATGACCTATTTATGTGTCGACGTGCCGTAAAACACCATTCATTCATTCATTCATTCGTTTCACAGCAAAAACTACTTGAACATGATCTCACAACTATCAATCAACATATCTGTCAATTAAATCCCAGTAGGCACACGACGTCAAAGTGACGTTGGATATTGATTGGATCTTGGTCTAGCCTCGGTCACCCGGCCCGCTTCTGATTTCTTCGTTACGCTATGCTACACGAATCCAGAACCAGGGCCTGGGGAAAATACGACGTTTAAAATCGCCCTCTCGTTTTGGGCAATTTTGCCGAGATTTTGAGAGATTCAATGAGACTTTCAAAACCCTTATTTGTATATTAATTTCATAATAATTTCTTACTTTCAACTGTTGAGAAGCAGCATGTGACGTCAAAAATGGTAACAGGTGCATCAACAATTGACGTTGCACGTTTATTTACAACATGACGTCACGCAAACGTCAACTTTATGCACGTTAAAAAACGCGCGAATAAATTGGACTAATCGCTGGTGGGCGCTTTAATTGGCCTAATCTGCACAGACCGATATCTGCAAGTAAGACATATGCATGATACGGTCTAGCTGGCCGAGACTAATCTTGGTCGCGACGTCGGCGACCTAAATCCAACGTCTAATCGACGTCAAAATCACAACGTTGTATTTGCGTCGCCTCTTGACGTCATAACAACGTTGTATAACAGATCTACATGTTTTCAACATGCTGAGATAAATGTTTTAAATTTTTACTGTTTTTGATATATGAACCAACTTATTGCCGGTATCATACGACAATTGCATTGACTTTAATATCAACAATTGCCGCAATGTTATGTGACGCTAACCTCTCAAATTATATTCTACTTTCGCCTAGGAGTCCAATACTTAAATTCAATTAAGAGATAATAAATAAAACACACACAAATTAACATGCACGCACACGCTAACACACGCACGCGCGAACATATACAATCAAAAAAAAAAACACACACATGATATTGCCACAGCTAGAATGTCGTTTTTCCCCGTGTGGTTGCCGGGGTAGAATACAACCACTGCAAACACACCGTCACATGAAGAGGGGTAGGACCCCCCCCCCCCCCCCCCACTGCAAACACACCGTCACATGAAGAGGGGTAGGACCCCCCCCCCCCCCCCCCCCAATTCATATTCATTTTGTCATTTTTTGTTCATGCTCATTAAAGGTCTTCATGACCCCTGCATTGTTTCAGGTGCCATCTCGCTCACATCACTAAGAGCAGTGGCAGAAAAACAATAAACGTGGCTCCAGCGTAAATGGAGTTTTTACGGTAGAATTTGCAGCAACTCTGCAGTTCAGGGTGAGAAGGTTCTAGGCCCATTTTCTATATTTTATCTTGATGTACATGGAAGATGAGCCTGGCATGTTCATGCCTGTTAGGCGCCATATAACCTGTAATGTGTTGGTGCGCCTTAAAACCCCACTTCAGTCAAAGTTTTTAAATTGGTCCTTTTTTAGAGGTGTCATAAAATAATGACGTCATTATATAACGATCGTGACGACAGAATAAATTTCGTTCTTTTAGATTTGAATGTTGACTAAAGAAGTCGGTGTTTTCTTTCTGTCCGAGGAGGATATATAATAAATTGGATTTTGGGATTTATAAGAATAAGGTAAATGCTAATAATTACATATATTGAAGAATGACACATAGTTGATGCACATGATATGAATTTAAAAACATTTGAAATGAATTTTTTCAACAAAAAAGAGCATTTTAGGGAACATAATATTTTAACACGTGACATTATTTAATGCTAAACTATCAGCATTATATTTATTTATAACTTTAACAAATGTCAATATTACCTCGGCTTAGCATGGTATGTCGTACCTGAAGCGTACTCTTTCACAAAAATCTAAAATTTGCAATAACTTGAAATCTATTATGAATATTTATTATATCATGCGGTATTCAACATTTTGAAAGTAACTGCATTTTCAAGATATAATAAATTAATGCTCTTTCTAGACCAAAGTGTCCCTTAAGTCTTTTACTGTGTTACTGGTAGGCCATTGTTAAAGCTCATCAGTCATAATATTTACACTTATGGAATTCAATATTACTTAAGTATGGCGTGTGATTTTGTTGTATGATGGGTATCTTTTTGGTGTCATCTGTTGCTAACATTAACACTAACTTCAAAGATTACATGCTGCGATGCAGGGTTAAATTTAAGATTTTTGAGAATGTTCGTACTTCAGTTTTGGTGGATTTAAACAATTTGAAATTTATTGGCCTGCATTTCAGTTTGCTCCATATGTAAACATTTAAATAAAAGTATAATATAATAGTACAATCTACTCTAGTTGTAATTCTTCATTCTGCCTTCAGCCTTCTGCATGTAATCTCCTTTCTTCTCTCATTCTTTCATATATACAGTCTTCGAAATAACCCACTTGCCCGAAGCCCGGGACAATAAAAATCCCGGCGGACAAGTTAGAATTATAACCTGTCTGCCCGATCGGAGCAAGTGAAAAAAATGGTCGAAAATGATCAAATTCGGACATTTGAATCGAAAGTACATCAATAATATCTCGCGTCCGGCGGGCTACTGCAAATTTTCTTTTGAAGTAGCCTGGCAAAAAATCAGATTTTAGCTCTAATCCATATCATAAAATCCTGTGTTCCCAGCTAATTAGATAAGATTACACCACCACGCGTCGATAATAACACCAATTAA
>JAWPHD010001514.1:275000-315908 GCA_037043455.1 Cyrtodaria siliqua | reverse complement strand
ATATAGCGGAAATACGCACCCTGCGTTTCTTTTTCTGTAATATCTTGAAACTTTTGGTAGCAGTATTATCAAATTCAATATATTCCTCGGGCTGAATGCTAACATCATCTATGGAATGCCACGACTCCCTAAAGTCTGTATAAAGAAAGTTTTTAAATCGTTTCGACTGACGCATTTTATATAAATGTTCACGAAAACGAACTTTCATGGATCGACCAGTTTGGCATACATGTTGTATACCACATTTAGGATGATTTCAGTTCAAAACATAAACGATATTACTTGAAGATCAGTTAATGTCTGAAGGTATACTGACACTAAACTCTCTACCATTGGTAGTGGACTTAACAGTGGACTTTTGCGACAAGTATTTACATGCACTACACCTTTTCGAGATGTACTTAAGGATAGAGGGATAGAACGTACGTCTACTGTTTAACCTATTAACATTAACTGGTGGTCTAACTTTATATCGATTAAGTACTGACGTTTTAAGTGGTGCTAATGTAATAGAAGCAGTATTTCTGAATATAGAATTAGTGCCAGGAATATGAACAGTAGATTCCGAATGAAGATTAATTCGTGATAAATTGATCGATAATTTACGTGTAAACATATTAGAATTTCCCTGGTGAAGATAAAAGAAGACACAGAGTGAAACTTAAGAGGAGAAAGAATGACTTTTGGTGCTCTTAATATACGACTCATGTTTTTATAAGGTGTAAACTGTTTAAAATACTGCGCAAAACTACCCTAAAACAACGTCGAACGTCGCCATCTCTACAGGATGGGTGAAAATAACAACATTGATCACATGCACGGGAGATGTTTTACCACCGCCACACTCAGAATAACTAATGGTGTGGAGCTATACCACGCTCTATTTTCAAATAAATGGCAGTTAGAGAATGTAGTTATTTTGACAAGGTCACTAAGTACACCATATTACAAAAAAACAACAGAGTATGTCTTAGCTCGGTGGTAATTTAAGTTTAAATGAACCAGCTCAATAAGAACATCTCTAGTCTAGAGTCTAGAGGCTATACTCCATCAATATAGTTCAATATATAATATGAAGGGGTTCTTCAGCTACGTCGTCTTATTTCCACAGTGATGTGGTGATCTGATTAAAAACGGACGTTGCTTAATTTGGAAAAAGAGGAATAATTCTGTCAATCCTAAATTATATTTGTCCATGTTATATCAGTTTATCGTTAACTCAGATGAGTATTGACTTTGCGGATGTCCTTCCTGTATGTGAGACATAAGGCTTATGTTATACGCTATTTGTCAAAAAATTAACTTCAAATAACAACATTGGGTTCACATCAATTACACAATATTCTCCACGGCACATCATCTCGATACTGCGGATAAAATCGTATTTATAGTCTAGGTTTCGGGGAAGCGGAAACAATTTGCAGAAAACATTGTAGTTTTTCTCTCAGAATCCCATCTATGAACGTTTTATTTATAAATCGTCTTGGTTTACCCATTTATTCAGTTTTCCTTATATCAAACACATTAATAAAACAAAGATTCTTATCAACACATATAACATTTATCAGTACTAGGGAGTTTTTAAAGAGTAATTTATCTGAACAGAAGTTAATACAAAATCTTAATTCTAAACCATAAATAAATACGGAAAAGTAACATGGTGTTTTGTACGTAAACAATGTATTGTCTGGCATCTGTAAAAGCACATTCTCAACTCACTTAAAGTGGCATATATTTGTCTAAGGTAGTCAATTATATGTTTGATGCACTTTGTGAATTCATCGCTTTATGATCGGTTGGAAGACGAATTTGCAATCTAAGTAAATATCATGTGATAAACACGATTTTTAGGAACTAACTTGACAAATACAAAATAAAATATTATCATTTATTAAATTGCTTGATCATTTATTAAATTGTTATGGCAAATACAGGGCACGGCTCCAAATAGCGGGTTGCCGGCAACACATATATATATCATGGCAGCCCTTAACATGTTTCACAAAAGAGGGCATGGCCCATAAGCCTGATAGGCTTAAACAAAAGATGACGCCCAATAGGCTAAAACAAAAGAGGGCATGGCCCAACAGCTTTATACCCTTAGTGAAGCCCCAAAAGGCTTAAATAAAATGTTTATTATAACTCTAATTCTAAAGTAAAATGTTTGTTCATTTAACCATTCTTTTCTAAATGCACGACCGAACTAGGCGAGATGCACCAACAATAAGCCCCAAAAGGCTTAATATTTCATGCTCTAATCCCGACCCTGCGGAACAGTGGTCAGTAATACATTGAAATTTACTAATTATAATATTGTTGACTGTCATTAAATTTGATTTCACTGAATTGAAGGATTCGCTGATGGCCGCACGTATTTCATGCTGTAATCCCGACCCTGAGGAATATTGGTCAGTATTACATTGACATTTACTAATTATAAAATTGCTAACTGTCATTAAATTTGATTTCACTGAATTGAATGATTCTTCTGGAGCCGCATCGATGTCTCACCGGCACCGATCATCAGGTCTATCGTTCCGTTTTTGGAGCCGCACCGCTGATGGATCGTCTGGTATATCGTTCAACTTTCGAAACCACACTTGTTCTGTAGCGTGGATGGTCCTGAAATGATATTCAGACAACAGCAGGACATTTTTCTTAATTGAGGATTTACAATGTTTGGCCTAAAACATAAACGAAACAGATGAAATATGGTGATTGATAATGGATCAACTTATTTATCGATATGACAAATAACTACATCACTAGGAAAAGAAATGGTGAGGTGGGTGGGGAAATATTCAGTATTTTACTGAAAATAAACAATTAGATACCTCTCTCTATATTATTTGGCCGGAAGAGAATGTATATGCTTGCGCATACGCAATTAAAAGAACATTTCAATAGCAAATCTAGCTTACAAAACAGTGGGGTCCCTCCAACTAACTATGGCTAATTACGAGTATTAACCCGTATTATTAGGAAAGCACCTAAAGCCCCAATAGGCTTAATATTTCATGCTGTAATCCCGACCCTGGGGAACAGTGGTCAGTATTACATTGATATGGACTAATAATAAAATTGTTAACTGTCATTAAATTTGATTTCACTGAATTGAAGGATTCGCTGACGGCCATATGGCAGCGATCAAAATGAAATTTTGGTAATGTCACAGAGCAGCAATCCAAATGAAATTTTGATAATGCCACCGCAAAAAAACTTTTTTTTGGCAAAAGCGAATCCCTCACAGCCAAAGAAAATATGCAATGCGCATACAGGACAGTATATAGAAAAAGAAATATAAAAAGATCGGACAGGGAAAGTAGCATTCAAGGAGGAAAGTCTATTCAGTGAAATCAAATTTAATGACAGATACCATAACGTGAGCCGTGCCCTACCATATATTCAAAAATAATGTGCTTTATATAACTTACAAAGGAACATTTCTTGGACTGACGACATTTGTTTTGGAGGAGTGAGGCGTTGGTTTCCCAACCTGAACGTGTAAACACCGAAACCTACAGATAGAATATCATACAATGTCGTGAGACCTGCGAGCGTTGATCAATGCCACAACGTGTAATTTGGTATAGCGACACTTGAACCTAAACAATATGCCTAACAATATACGTTAAAAACTGATAGCTCTCTGGTAAAAAGTTCAACAACCTTGCACCGCTTGTCTACTGTGCACACAAAAACTGAGTCATATGCCCCACAATGGAAAAACAAATGGAGTGGGTTGGACTGACGTCAATCATCACCCAACTTTGCTTGCAAATCACCAAAGCACATATTACCACTGCTAAGAGGGGGTATCAAACTCAAATCACAATCCGATTAACAAAGGCAACCGACGAAATAGGAAATGCGATACCCGTGAAGTCTTTAATGAGCCGCCTATTCTAAGTTGACATATGTGGTGGTTGCTCATTATGAATAACAGCTGATTGCAAATTGTGTTTGAGAAAACCAAACTTGAACCAGAGTGCTTGATACAAATTAAAATATATTACTATAACAGAAGTATTACTGGGAGTGGTGCCGATTGGCCAGACATGAGAACCCAGGTTACAAAGCGGGCCGACCAGGCATAAATAAAATTGGAAAAATTCATGCGGGCCCCCGTGAAACCCGTGCTCGCTCTTACCTTCCACCCCATTACCTGAGCTGTTTTACTGAGAGATGTTGTGGCACCGCCGCTAATCAGTATAAAAGCTGATGATTTGCTTCGCCCTGACCATTCAGGCCTGTCCACCACAGCCGGGACAATCAAAGGAGGAGCGCACAACATCGTCATTACAGCAGGCCCGGTCTCTGACACTGGCTGGTTACTTCCCTGCCCGGAAAGCACAACACCTTTTGACAGGCTCGTTCATGAAACAGAATAAAACGTAAATGAATAACCAGTTTCTAACCATATCTAGTTAATTAATTTACTTTACATTTCCCTCCGAAGTATTTTATTATTATTATTATTATTATTAAGGGTATTGATAACTTTGCATATCTTTCAATATATATATATATATATATATATATATATATATATAAGGAGAAATATTTGTGAACCAATTAAGCGTTCAACCACACACAGCTATATTGAGACAGTGACAATGAAAGGTGCCGGATCTTGGGGATACTGTGAATTCAGTAAATATAATAAAGGGAGAGAATTTGAACTCACTACGGCAACTTTCGAAATTGGGATCTCGTAAGAGATTCACGTTCACAAGGCAGAATTATATATAGGGAGAAATATTTGTGAACTACCAAGGACAAACAACCTTCGGACGAACTACGGCAGGGCGCCTAGCTATGACGCGATACACAGAAATCAAGCGTATGAATTCACTCCTTAAAAAAGGTAGCTGCAACACACGTTAATGAACTGTATCTCTACATCATAACACACTCGTCTGTAGGGACAATTAACATATAGACGCATACATTCATACAATTATAGCTCATATGAGTGGGCCACATTTAAGCGTTCAACCACACATATACACACATATATATATATATTATTTACCGTATATTGTTTTAAAGACATATCGATCGTTATAAACATATTTCTTTAATTTTAATTTTAACAGCACATTAAAAAAGATGAGAAAAACGTTCCTATAGAAACATCATTGAATTAAATGCTATAAAAATATAATAAAAACAATAGAATAATTAAGGTGTCTAGCAGATCAACTGAATACAATTTATTAAAACCAATAGAATAAAACACTGCGACAAACAATAAAATACTATTAAGTATTTATTTATTAATTCATGCATTTGCTTATGCACTTATTTATTTATTATTTGGTTTTTATTTTTCATTTATTTATTTGTTTGCTAGTCCATTCAAGTAATCAGTGGCAAACGCCGTCCCATCCTCGATATTGTACTGACAATTATAACAGGTTACCCTATGACGACTATAACTGAATATACGCTAATCTTCTCCCAGTGGATAACACTGTGGAATTGAAACCGAAGTACCCAGGCTTAAAGTACACCGGTTCCACGTAGATATGTCTGTGTGTTTTTGGCAAAACACGTTCCCTTAGCCTCTTCCATAGGATGGAGACGTGAACCGGGCTGCCCTGTGTTTTGGGGTCTACCCGGCCAGCATTTTAAATGACCATATGTATATATTCGTCAGTAAGAGTAGAGCAGGTTGTTCTATGTATTATTTTCCTTTATATATTCTGTGAATATATGAATTCAAATAAAAATATTTCTTCGTAATCCTGAGACGAATTTGTATCATATTATCTATTCATTCATCTTTTGGAGTTTGTTTGAGTCGTCAATGACAATCTCAAATACTCCACATTGATTTTGAACAGAACATAATAACAAGTGTGAACTCTCTTGTCAATAACTGATGGTTCTTTGCGTTTGCAAATACTTTACTACACTATAACTTACCGCCTTTGAATTATCAAACTGTCTAAATTCGTATGTTAAATGAAGGAGACTTCTTTCAGCGTGAATGAGCAAATACTAAAATTAAGTATAAAAGTCAAACAGGGAATGTAGCTTTCACAGAACACAGTAAACACTAAAACACGCAAAAAGACAAACATGAATGGCAATGTTAATAGAGAATAAGGGCATAGACAATAGATCTACCGCCTTGGAACGGTCAGTGACAAAAGCGGCCGCTGGGGATTTAAACTAGGTTTAAACCAGGTTATACGGTGCACCTAACCGCTCACGTACCCTACTTAATCCCAATAAAACGTTACAGTGTAAATAAAGAAATCCCCGCCATGAACTATTCCCTAACCAATTGCACCAAGGCAGATCAATAGGTAATATAAGTAAAACACAAAGATGCTAGTGTATATGTAAATACATAAAAATAATAGCCTAGAAAGCGACAAAGAAGGTACTCAGTGACTTAGCAGAAGCCAGAGCAACAAGAGAATAAACCATTGAGGGCACGACAAGACAAGATTGCAGACAAAGATCAAACGTCACCATCCTTTTGTGCTTTAGGTAGACGTCATCATAGGGTCCACAACCTGTCTGGTCATCGCAAAAGTAAAGAGGAAAGCATAGTGGCGAACTATAAATGGGTCCACCACCAAGCATGCAGTGCGTTGCAAAATGATAGGGTCATAACCTCTTTTGATAAACTTTTTAACAAGTTTAACAAAGATAGTATGAAAGTGATTCATGACCAAGGATCTTACGAAGTTTTTAAATCACATCACCATAGAAGTCAGGTTGTGATAATACTTGTTCTTAAATTACTTTTATTTGGAAAGAAGATCAGGGTTACGATAATAAAATGTTTTTACGAAGTTTATGCATTTTAGAATGATGGTGTAGCTTGTTATTTATACAAAGATTACGAATATTAAAGTCCTCAACTCGAGTACAAGCTCTAGCAAAACGAATACGTTGAGACGCATAGACCCCATAAGAAGTTGCTCGGGGAATATCACCATCTAAATGGGGATAATTTTCAATATCAAATGTAAAATCATCTCTCTTGTCATAGATTTTGCTAATTTATTTCACCATTTTTAATAGACAGATGTTAATCGTGAAAAGAAGCGTTAATATCAGAATATCATTTTCGGCCATCTTTAAAAATAAAGACGATCCATTTATTTTCCTCGTCATAGGTACATGGAGGTCGGAGAATCATCCCGTACAATAATTAGCAAATGTAATAGTGATATATCTATGAAACAAAGTATTCATAGTACAAGCCAGCCAAATAAATATTCATACAAGAAAAAATCTAACAACTTCCTTTATCAAATCGAGACTTTTTCATATTGCATGTATAAGAAACAACAATAAAAAAATAAAAATAAGAGCTATCCAACGTTTTATGTCTCACTGTTGTAAAATGATTGATATTTGGCTAGCGTATACTATGATAAACACACATTAACACATTCTATTACAATTAAATCTAACCACTGCTACGATGGAGAAAGGTGTTTTTCTCTATTATTTTTGCTGCCACAACAATATGCTATGCATACTAAAGAATGGGGGATAATTCATGCTATATTAAGTCAACATGATCAATAGTAAAAAGCGGATTGTTTTCCTTCTTATATACAAATGACATATATACTTTTGTTATTGTCTAAAACAGATTGCTTAGAAAAAAACAACAAATAAATAGGTGGAAAAATAAACTTCTATTGATTTTAAAAGACCCTTATTCTAATTATGTTCAATAAGATTAGTGTAAGTTTGCCATTTTTCATTAAATCTATCAACAGAATGTGTTCTGAAGGCTATTACTTTTCCCTTTACTTATAATGGTAAAGTACTGAGTTTTTATACTTTGTTAAACTCGATGATCTCCGCTCTATTCTACAAGCATAAATACATTTCTTGGCTACTAGATAAGATAATTTAGAGTATCATCAAGTGCAATATCTCCAAATATAATTGAATTTATGTTTAATGTTAAATTATTAAGATGTTGGCATCCCTCTTTAAGCCAGTCGCAAACTTATTCCAGAAAGACTGCACATTTCTATATTGCCAAAATAAATAGATTAATGATTCGGTGTCTGCATTACAAAATGAGCACCTGTCAATATTAATAGTCTTCATTTTAACAAGAAGTTTATTAGTTGCTAAAATACGATGTAATAGTCTTATCTGTAACCAAATAAGTGATGTGTCTTTTGTTATGTTAAAAGGTAGTGAAATTATACTGATCCATTCTTCTTTGCTTTTTTTCTAAATTTTCTTGATTCCATTTAAGTATTGCTTTAGGTTTAGTTCTTTTTCTATTCAGAGTTTTGTAAATATTTTTGGACTCCTTGTCATCTTTCTTAAAAAGATTGAATGGGGCCAAATATTTTACTTTTATCTTTTGTGATTTCTAAATGTTTGACTGTTGATTGTATTGCCCTTGCTACCCTTTCATATTCTATAAAGTTCGAAAAATGTCCGTATTTTTCTTGAAACAAATCGAGAGAGAGAGAGATATTAGCTTTGTTAAGTTGAAGCTGTTTAGGATAAATGTTATTGACCATAGTAAAAACGAAAGGGTTGTCAATGTTCAATATGTCATCCAGACATCGAGATGTGTTATTAAAGGCTTCAATAACATCTGCCTGGGTATCTGGTAATGTGACCACAGGAGTATATTAGTTGTTTCCTCTAATCATTCGACCCACATATGCGTTTATTAAAGAAACTTACCCTCCACATAGCAACAAAAGTACGCTACAAAACCGTTTATCAAAACTCTATACATGTGTTCAGGTCAAACAATAATGTATATGTGTTGATTAAAAGTAAAGCTTTATTAGCGGGTTCCTAAAATACTCGTGAATGAATATGCGCAAAATGTATTATGAGCTGGTAACTCTTAATTTGACGCTCAAATTTTGGGGTTTGCATAGCTTGTTAAACCGTTTATATTGTGTCTATAGAGATTGGATTCTTAAAATATGCAAAAAGAAATATGTATAAAAATCGAACGGGAAAAGCAGCATTCAAGGACGAGTTATATATATATAAAAATTATATCATATTATATATAAGGGTGAGAAAATACATACATCTACAAAATACCTTTCAAAAAGCACTGGATCCCCGAGGGGATACGAAAATGTTGGAACAAATTAATAGATGGGGAAAAAAACATTTATACAGTGCTACAGTTTATAAAAACCCAAGCGCTTTCGGCTTTACGCCTTCATCAGGGGTACAAACACACGAAAATAACAAATACGAAACAAAAAAACACTAAAATACACGGCAGTTGAAATAAAACTCTTTAAAAAACAACTTATCGTTTGGCAGTGTTGCAGAAACTGGTTCCTTTGAATAGACACTCTGGAGCCAAATGTGATACTAATAAAAGAACATATCTGGTTGGATGAGGGTAAAACTGTACCCTGACATTTAGAAAAAGATAACACAAACCCTACCTCAAAACCTAAAATCTAAAATCGATACTGCAGGATAAAGTATAAAGCAAATCCAAAGCTAATAAAAACAATGAGTAAGGCTAAACAAAATAAAATAAAATAAATGGATATATTTTGATCAAGGGAAGTAACAAAAATACTAATAATAGAACATTGCTGGTTGGATGACAGTTAAATTGTACGCTGACATTTATGATTAGTTATGAAGAGAGAGTATGTGAGTGGTAGGGTTATTCACTCACATACTCTCTCTTGGTTTTTTATAAACTGTAGCACTGTATAAATGTTTTATTCCGGATCTATATATATATATATATATATATATATATAGACATATATTATTAAATCCCAAGCGCTTTCGACTTTCACCTTCATCATTGGAACTAATGGTCTATTAGTAGTATCAAATTTGACTCTTGAGTGTCTGGTCAAAGTTGTCAGTCCCTGCAACACTGTCAAACGATATGTTTTTTTTAATCAACCTTGTATTTTAGTGTTTATTTGTTTTCGTATTTGTTATTTTCGTGTCTGTAGCCCTGATGAAGGCGTAAGCCGAAAGCGCTTGTATTTTTACAAACTATAGCACTGCAGAAATCTGTTTTCCCCATCTATTAATTTATTCTAACATCGGGGTCCAGTGCTTATAGAAAGGTATTTTGTAGATGTATGTATTTTCTCAATCTTATATATATATATATATATATATATATATATATATATATATACCTCTTCTTCAGTAAGTTTAGAAACGTATATTTATATTGTAAAACTTGGCTCTTGTTGCGGATAGCTACTTTATAACTGCGTGAATGAATCTCTTTTAATTTTACTAAAGATATAAACTACAAACGCCGATCACGAACCTCAATGATGTTCTGATTTGTTTATCAATTTTGCGTTATTCCAATCTTAAAGCGATAACGATCTTACTGACAAATATAATACTGCCGAATATATTACTCTCTGTGCCAATGAATTGGCAATATACAATCCAGAGAAGCACTTAATAACAAACTGTACAACAGCAGCAAAATCAAGATGTTTGCCTATACAACCTATAATTATATATCGGAATCTTATAAAACTGGCAGAAACAAATCGAATGGCTTAATTGTATCTGAGCGAAAGGTCATCAAATATTTACTCCGTAATTGTTATTTATTAGAGATGTTTGACTGCAAAGCTAAAACACCTGTCGTTAATAGTGTTTTGTTTTATAGAAATCGGAATTAGTTTTGTACTGATGAAAAATGTGTAAAGAAATACTGACCAATAGGAATTACCGGCATAAAAACGACATTTGTCTATTGTAATAATTTCCATATACTCTCAAAAAACAACAACGAAAGACACACAAACAAAAATAAAAAATAACCCCCACCCCCGAACCCCCCCCCCCCCCCCCCACACCCCCCGCAAAAAAACAATAAACAAAATGAACACATACATGTAATCATAAATTTTCTTTAATTCTCTGAAAAAAAAGTATGAAAGGAGAAATTTGGAAATCGTCGAACACGATAAATACAAAAAATGTTGCAGTCTCGGTTTGATTGAACGGTAGTGAAAAGTGCTTGCTACCGGTCACGCCCTCTAAAATGCCAATAGTACATACATTTGAGCCATCCCCAAGACGGTGTGCATATGACGGTGAATGCAACATTCAATGTGGTATTTTCACTCCATTCCATGGCCAGCGGCGTTTGGTCCCAGTTTCTAACAAAACGCGTTACCCTAAACGAGAAAATTATGGGCGGAATAAACAAAATGGAATTAAGCTGGGAGCAGCGGTTATGAAGCCTGCGTATCACAGGTAACAGTCAAAAGACTAAATTAAAAAGCAGGCAACATATCCTGAGGGTGATTAAACAATACTCAGAACCGTTAAAGGCTGGAGTAATGGAACCACCAGTTCGAAATGCAAGTAAGAAACCAAAAGTATTTCAGAATGTACCACCGATATCTGCAAATATCGGGCTCAGCGATCTCCAAAGATCAGAATGAATAACAGTTCTGATTACAAGCACAGGGAGACGTTTTACCGCCGCCACACTACACAGGCAACGCTACTGTGATATATAAAAAAGTATGAAAGGAGACATTTGGAAATCGTCTAACACGATAAATACAAACAATATTGCAGTCTCGGTTTGATTGAGACTGTTCATGAACGGCAGTGAAAAGTGCTTGCTACCGTTCACGCTCTCTAGTCCCGGGTTGAGTAGAACTCAATATTTAAAATGCAAATAGTACATAAATTTGAGACACCCATGTCTTGACGCCTACCTAAAGCCCAATGGGGCGGTGGCGTTTGAGGTTTGTCTATGCTCTTTCTTGTCGTGCCCTTAATGGTTTATTCTCTTGTTGCTCTGGCTTCTGCCAAGTCATTGAGTACCTTCATTGTGGCTTTCTAGGCTTCTGTTTTTTTGTATTATATTTACAAGAGCATATTTGTGTTTTACTTATATTGCCTATTGATGCTGCCTTGTTGGTTAGAGATTAGATCATGGCGGGGATTTCTTTATTTACACTGTCCTGTTTTAATGGGATGAAGTAGGGTAAGTGTGAGGTTTGATGCACCCTAGAACCGGATTAAACCCCCAGTGGCCTTTGTTGCCACTGACCGTTCCAAGGCGGTAGCCCTATTGTCAACCCTTTTGTGTTTGTGATATCTTTTGCATTTTGTATTACTTTTGCCTTCTCGTTTGTCTGTTTGCGTGTTTTTTTTTGTGTTTTGTGGTTGACTGTCGTCCTTGAATGCTGCTTTCCTTGTCCGATATTTGTATCTTTCTTAATACTGACGTTTACAACAGCAGGAAAAGCGAGTATGCATATACCATCGAATTATGTATGGAGATCAACATATTCAAATTAATTCGTATAATGAGAGCATAATCAGTAGGATTTAATCCCTGCTTGTTATTTATTGTTAGTGTTGGAACACAAGGAATTTCATTAATATGTCTACACTAGTGAAAACGTTACACCACAACGCTAAATAATGCTTACTAAATAATGCTTCAAGGCACTTTGTCTTGAAATTATCTGTCTAACATAGGATTTCTAACACAATTACAGTTTTTGTTTCCAGATCTCCAAGGCATTAGCCTTATTGCCAATCCGTTTGTGTTTGTGATGTCACATGTCTTGCTTCTTGTTAACATTGTAATTGTTGTTTGTGATGTCACATGCCTTGCTTCTTGTTAACATTGTTATTGTTGTTTGTGATGTCACATGTCTTGCTTCTCTTGTTAACATTGTTATTGTTGTTTGTGATGTCACATGCCTTGATTCTTGTTAACATTGTTATTGTTGTTTGTGATGTCACATGTCTTGCTTCTTGTTAACATTGTAATTGTTGTTTGTGATGTCACATGCCTTGATTCTTGTTAACATTGTTATTGTTGTTTGTGATGTCACATGTCTTGCTTCTTGTTAACATTGTTATTGTTGTTTGTGATGTCACATGCCTTGCTTCTTGTTAACATTGTTATTGTTGTTTGTGATGTCACATGCCTTGATTCTTGTTAACATTGTTATTGTTGTTTGTGATGTCACATGTCTTGCTTCTCTTGTTAACATTGTTATTGTTGTTTGTGATGTCACATGCCTTGATTCTTGTTAACATTGTTATTGTTGTTTGTGATGTCACATGTCTTGCTTCTCTTGTTAACATTGTTATTGTTGTTTGTGATGTCACATGCCTTGATTCTTGTTAACATTGTAATTGTTGTTTGTGATGTCCCATGCCTTGATTCTTGTTAACATTGTTATTGTTGTTTGTGATGTCACATGCCTTGATTCTTGTTAACATTGTTATTGTTGTTTGTGATGTCACATGTCTTACTTCTTGTTAACATTGTTATTGTTGTTTGTGATGTCACATGCCTTGCTTCTTGTTAACATTGTTATTGTTGTTTGTGATGTCACATGTCTTGCTTCTTGTTAACATTGTTATTGTTGTTTGTGATGTCACATGCCTTGCTTCTTGTTAACATTGTAATTGTTGTTTGTGATGTCACATGTCTTGCTTCTTGTTAACATTGTAATTGTTGTTTGTGATGTCACATGTCTTGCTTCTTGTTAACATTGTTATTGTTGTTTGTGATGTCACATGTCTTGCTTCTTGTTAACATTGTAATTGTTGTTTGTGATGTCACATGCCTTGATTCTTGTTAACATTGTTATTGTTGTTTGTGATGTCACATGCCTTGATTCTTGTTAACAGTGTTATTGTTGTTTGTGATGTCACATGTCTTGCTTCTTGTTAACATTGTAATTGTTGTTTGTGATGTCACATGTCTTGCTTCTTGTTAACATTGTAATTGTTGTTTGTGATGTCACATGCCTTGCTTCTTGTTAACATTGTAATTGTTGTTTGTGATGTCACATGTCTTGCTTCTTGTTAACATTGTTATTGTTGTTTGTGATGTCACATGTCTTGCTTCTTGTTAACATTGTTATTGTTGTTTGTGATGTCACATGTCTTGCTTCTTGTTAACATTGTTATTGTTGTTTGTGATGTCACATGCCTTGCTTCTTGTTAACATTGTTATTGTTGTTTGTGATGTCACATGTCTTGCTTCTTGTTAACATTGTTATTGTTGTTTGTGATGTCACATGTCTTGCTTCTTGTTAACATTGTTATTGTTGTTTGTGATGTCACATGTCTTGCTTCTTGTTAACATTGTTATTGTTGTTTGTGATGTCACATGTCTTGCTTCTTGTTAACATTGTAATTGTTGTTTGTGATGTCACATGTCTTGCTTCTTGTTAACATTGTAACTGGTGTACGTGTTGTCGCATGCCTTGATTCTTGTTAACAGTGTAATTGTTGTGTGTGGTGTCACAGGCCTTGATTCTTGTTAACATTGTAATTGGTGTACGTGTTGTCGCATGCCTTGATTCCTGTTAACATTGTAATTGGTGAACGTGTTGTCGCATGCCTTGATTCTTGTTAACATTGTAATTGTTGTATGTGATGTCGCATGTCTTGATTCTTTGTAATTGTAGTTTGTGTTGATGCGTGTATTTGGCTGACTGTGTTCTGTGAAAGGTACATTTCACGTTCGAATTTTTTTAACCCACTCTAAAAATGGCTACATACAATTCAACACTTGTTTTCCCCAGCAGTTTCTCGCTAAAAATGGTAATGAGACGAAAATGCTTATAATATTTATTTATGTATGTGTTTGTTTGATCTAATATTGACACACAACACACAAAGATCTCAACTTCTGTAAATAATTTCTCTCTGTGATATTTAATTACTCCTACGAAAATACCTTTGTACACCCATAAAGTTATATTAATCACTGTTTAGTTCGAATCTTTATTACACTCCCTAGGAACTTTTGCCACTGACCGTTCTAATGCGGTACCCATATTATCAACATTTTTACGTTTGTGGTGTCGCGTACTTCCATCTAAATGACACTTAGTGTATTTGGTGTTTTTTGTAAATGTGTGTTTTGGTTGACTGCGTTCTGTGAAGGCTACATTGTTGCATCTACTTTTATACTCAGATGTTTCGTATCTTTTTAAATTGAAACATGGCAAACGACCACCACCATTTTTAATATTATGCTTAACAATTCACACAGTGTGCTTTATACTGTCTAATTGATAATTATTTTATGTCGTAAATATTGTACAGCCAAATAACCATGAATTATGTATCAAATCAAGGGATACGCGTATGTAATACAAGTCTAAATCAGCCAAACAAGCACGATACATGCCCATACAATCATATCATTATATCTCAGGACGCTGTTCAACCTAAAAACAGACCTATTCAAATTGATTGACTAGTTTCCATCGTAGCAGGTCATGAAGATTATGGAATCCGCGATTGTTGTTTACATGGGATGTTTTATCAGTAGGCAAAGTTGGTTGTGTCTTGGATAAATGGAGAACATGTTCTTAAAAACAGTGTTGTAAAGATGAATTTAATTGTACATGTTTAGTTGTCAGAATTAAAAAAAACTTTCTTCATATGTGCAATCCTTTAAAAATTACTGAATTAATCAAACTGTCTAAAATCTAATAACTGAAGAAGACGTGCCTGCTCCGTAAAACTGAAGCAGCTAAAATGTACACGAAAGTTAAATTATTGATATGTTCCAGAAACTCTTTGCCCGTAAAATTGTTTGATTAATCGTGAGACGAATAATCTCCTCGTTCATTGACAAATGGGAATTTGAATTGGGGTCGTACAAAAGAAGACATCATACGGCGCCACCTGAAATGAACATTCCAGGACCCAAACTTGAACATATACATCACAATATAGAGAACGGGACTAGAACGTTTTCACTTGTAGACATGCATAGTTGCTGCGCATTATGTTACAGAAACACAATACGCTGGAGTCATGGCCATAGTTTTTTACCACCACTCTAATGTTACCTGAAACTATAGAGGGGTCATGCCGATGCCGATATATGTCCTTTATAATTTACTGAAGATTGTATCAACATTGCATTTTTACCGTCTTAAACTATAGTATTGGCTATTGAATTAGAGAACAGCAGGAAAAGTGTGTGTCACAAAATGTCACGGGTAGAGCGTACTGGTCGTACATATCTCTTGTAAGTTATCGGTTACACCCAAATCTATTGTTCGAGTTGAAACAATTTCACAATATTCATGATCGATCCATGTAACACGTAAAAGCGTGCACATTTTAAGTGGCCGCCAGAGAGGCCGTGTCATAAGTTTAGTTTTGTGCTAATGCATGTAAACGTATAGGTATATTTTCCTTAAACGGCAAAATTGTATAAGGGGCCTCTCGTGTAGATTCAATACTGCAGATTTAGCCACGTTTGTCACGGACTGAACGGGGGAAATAATGATTTGGGCGTAATGTTTGCTATAAAACCCATTGTCTTCTAGCTCTCGCCGGGATGATCGAAAGTACTTTGTTGGAACAGAGATTGGACGGCAAATTTCACAGGCAACATGTGGTTAGTAGTTTTATTAAACTTTTATCGTACATTTGTATTCAGTGGGCGGCGCCATCTTGTTTGGCGGTTACGACATCCGGTTAGCATTGATGTTTCTCAAACATAACTTTAGACTAGCATATGATTTTGAAGTTACTTTATTAGATGTAATTATTGTAATTGATCATTAATTGTAAAACAATATTAATTTGATAACAGTGGATAATAGGTGCATTAGTTAACGTTGGCGTATAACTCAGTGATTGTAATACACGATTGTTAACATTAGTTAACAATGAGATGAGTGACAAGAATAAATGCTTGCATGCATAACTCAGTGAGTGTAATATATGAGTAATTTGATCATGGTTATATTACATGTATTAGGGGCATTGATTAACAGCGACGTACATAGCGTATACATGGCGTTGTAGAATATGTATACATTGCTACTCATCATTAGTACAGCTTACATATATTGATTGAATAATGATTTGTTTGGGTAATGATAATTATGCAAGATTGTTATGTTTGTCAACCGACATCTAAAACGTATGTATAATTACAGCCTAAGCCATCCAGGGTTGGAAATAAGCCATCCAGGATATAAGCCATCCAGGGTTGGAGTAAGCCATCTAGGTTTGGATATCCAGGAGTGGAGCTAAGCTTCCACGATTAACGTTTACAAGCGGTGGAGACGGTCCCCGTACGTGCGCAGCCAGGTTTTACTAACGACAACCCCCGGGACACAAGGTGGGCCCGTTACCAATCCTCACTGGAGGAATATCACTCACAATGTCAGTGGAGGTTAACTATCATTACATCGCGTCATCAACCCTTACAGAAGGCATTTGATGACAATCATCCATTGAATTCGCGCATCATCATCTTCATGAGCTCTCGCGCATCACAGTTATCGCGCTAGATCAACATTGTTATAGCTTTAACAACACTTTAGTGTCTTAGACATTCAGTATTTATAACAATACTAAGAACGTCTGAAACGTTCATGAGAACATTATTTTCATAGTTCATTTGTGTATTCGCTTGTTTTTTTTAGATAATTGTATATATATTAAACATATTTTAAAAGTTGCATTAAACTTATGAAAATGCATTCACCGTCATTGATTTTTTCCTGAGTTAGCCCAACCACTAACTTTAAAGGTCATTCTGTGACAGTGTGTATGAACGAGTATATGCCATGGAATTATGTATGGGGATCAAAATATTCCAATTAACTGGTTCAATTCTATGAGAGCTAAGTCAGTAGGATTTAATCCCTGCTTGTTATTTATTGTTAGTTACAAGTTATTTCTTTAAGATACACTAGTCTCTTGGACAATCCCTTGGAGAATCAGATCAACACTTGTTTTGAACTGATAAGTAAAAATGTGTAAATTTATTCTGACATTATATAGTTATGATAATATGATGACACTACTTTCAACACTTAATATTATATGCAAGCAACTTTGTTGACTTATTTTGATATTATATAGTTGTAATTATATGATAACCTTACTTTCAACACTTAATATTATATGCAAGCAACTTTGATGACTTATTCTGACAATCAGTCAATAAATTAGCGGAGGAGTTACGTAGAGACACGTTTTTCATGTTGAACATCGAAGTTGTGTAGACAATATTCAAAACAGGAATATAACGCCAATAGTTCAAAACAGGAATATAACGTCAATAGTTCAAAATAGGAATATAACGTCAATAGTTCAAAACAGTATAACGTCAATAGTTCAAAACAGGAATATAACGCCAATAGTTTAACACAGGAATATAACGCCAATAGTTCAACACAGGAATATAACGCCAATAGTTCAACACAGGAATATAGGAATTTTACGCCAATAGTTCAACATAGGAATATAACGCCAATAGTTCAACACAGGAATATAACGACAATAGTTCAACACAGAAATATAACGCCAATAGTTCAAAACAGACATATAACGCCAGTAGTTCAACACAGGAATATAACGCCAATAGTTCAACACAGGAATATAACGCCAATAGTTCAACACAGGAATATAACGCCAATAGTTCAACACAGAATATTTTCGACATGATCATGTGCACATCATGACAAAAAGTCTAACCAATTTTCATGGCAATTAGTCAGCATGATATTGCATATCGTGATAAAAAGTCTAACCAATTTTCATGACAATTAGTCAACATGATATTTATGGGAGAAAGAGTTCCGATGTCCTTACAACTTTTATAAACCCCAAAATGGCACATAATACTAGCTCTTTTTAGCGAATATTTATATCGATATGATTATAAAACCATATTGCATCAAACAATGTATATGCTTTATTCTCAAGATATATCCTACATATGGTTTAAACAATATCAGTTCATTTAAAGGACACACCTATCAATCATAAAATGCTAAATTACATTTACATACAAACACGTCAAACTGTATGCGACGATAACAACTATTTAGTCATTACTTCGGAATGCAAATGGAATATGATATATACGAGGGCTGTTCGGAAAGTTTTGAGACAGGCCTTATAAAATAAAGGCAACGGATTAGGCGTAAATAGAACTATACCAGATTAAAGATACACCATTTCAATATTTATCTGTAAAATTTCAGTATGAAATAGTTTATGAATTATGTTAATTCAAAAATATATATACAGGGGAGGGCGGCGCAGCCCGACGTGGCCAACAGCGTCAAATCGTGACGTTACTTGATTTCGTTTCTATTTAGTTAATAATATCTACTCTTCCTGCACACGATATACACTTCTCATGTCTATTCTAACTCTAATATCACACATTTCCGCGATTTCCCTGACGGTGACACGCCTTTTGTTATCTAGCGCCGCCTATATTAACGCCATATTTTCATCAATGACGCTGGGTCTGCCTAATGACTTGTCCAACAATATTTTAGTCTCTGTTGGTGTTTTCCTAATATTTCACAGAATTTAACAATAACACGCTGTTCATTTTCAAATTCTGACGCCATTTGTTTACATTACCTAGTAAAGTACCTTGCTTCAGATTTTGCGATCCACTTGAAACCGTCACTTGGATGACGTCGAATCTTTCCCATACGTGACGTCAATCACTGATTGTTTTAGTTAGACGTTTTCGCGCAAAAAATATGATGGAAATTAGGAAAACTAAAGCGTTGATTGTGGTATATTTGTACCAGATAATGGCATGCGCCGGGTATGCGTCGTATAGGTTACTATAGTAACCATTACTTTGCTTTGTAAGAACCAACTTCGTTCAGGTTTTGGAAGTTAATTAGATATAGGAGAAACTATTACTATACTGAATTTCAATTAAATTGGTCATGCCGTTCAAATTGTATAGCATTTGTCTCAAAACTTTCCGAACAGCCCTCGTATGTTTAAAACATTTCCCAATTCCTGGTTTTGACAGGAAGGCAATAATTTGTTCCTTGTATGACGGTTTTACTCCTCAAACATAAAAAATCAAAATAAGAAACCATCAAGACGGCGCAGTTCATAAGGCCACGAACACAACGGTCAAAATGTATTTTTCAGATTTGATAACTGATAAAAACGGTTAAAATCAATACAAACAATACGCAATACGCTATTAAGTGTCCGTGGTCATTGTCGAATTAAACTACATAATATATGGTTGCCTATAATTCACTTGACGATGAATGCTCCCGTAAACGTTTCACGTTATTCAATTGAACGATACAACGATACAAAAGTTGGTAATTTGAAAACCTTCTTTTAGATAAAGTGTCTACTGCGATTGGGTTCTGTGGTTTCTATAGAACCATTTTCTCATTTCTGTAGTAGTGATTACAAACCTTTAGATACTGCCCATTAATGTAACCCAAAAACCCTTCATAGTAGCCGTCGTTTAGCTTCCATCCCAAAGATAGAAAATGCAAAACAATATTTATAACATTTATAGAATTGATATTGACAGGTATTGGATGTAGTTTAGGTTTAAGGGAATCGTGCTTTTAAATATACTTTAAATTTCTTTTTTTGTCTGCATAATATATCTTTAAAAGAATACTACTGCATATATTAATGACATTTTGTGGGCCTAAAGTCACCCTAGAATTAACCTTAAATAGTAAAAAAAAAAAAGAAAAAAAAAAAAAGAAGTGAGAGGTAATACTTAGACTATTTGGCGCGAGAAAATTTAGTTTACAGAATTATAGCTTTAATTTCGTTAAATTATTAACGTATTGCATATATTGCATATGTAGGTAGGTCGAATCATTATTATTACTATATTTTTTGCTACACGAAGGTAGAATTTACAACGGGAAATCATAATTCTAAACTCTGATTTTGAGGGCCTCAAGGATGTATCTATTAATATATATAATTTAAAATTGCTCCAAAATTGACTTTGAACTCAATTCACATGAAGATGTGTTGCTAGGAAAAATACATATAGAACCGGTGACAGTAATATTGTAGCCTTTATATGTAGGATGAACCTCCCCGATAACATCGGCCACCAATTTGTCGGTAGCAATATCGTCATCATCGCGGCACAAGAGATCGCGATTTTTTCTCCCCTTTTCTCCTTTTTTTTTTTTTCTTTCTTTTTTTTTTGAAACAGGGAAAAAAGGGTTAGGGTCGGGTCAAAATAAAGGTTCGGTCGGGAACCTGAAACACGACTATTTTCGTTCTTGGTCTAATATGATATAACACATCACTTAAACGCTGAACCGTTTTACATCAAACAGTAATGTCTTGCAGTATTTTGGGAATTATATAAAGTATTCAAATATTCAAACTGTCTGTATCATATATTAGATATCGTGATATCGACTCTAAATAATTAAAAACATGAAACGTGTAATTAGATTGAAAATAATCAGATTACGTCCCATTGTTGCTTTGAACATTGTTTCCTGCAACTGTTAGACAGGTGACTTCAAACAAATAATAAATACGTGCCGAGTCTTGGTTAAAAAGGCCGCTGGTGGTTTAAACCAGGTTCTAGGGTGCACCAAACCTCAACGGTTTAGAGATGTTTGTGGTGGTGTAGGCACTAGCATTCGAAATAAAGAGGGCCTTATACGGATTTTTATGTAATTTAGGAATCCAGTACATAGTTGGCAGTTTGTTCCGCTTTTCGTCTACCCCAGCCTTGAAAGTAGTGCAACGAGTGATATGTGTGGAAACAACATCATCCTCAGTAGATTGAACTGGAGTATACGAATTAGTGCTACCGAGTTCCAGAGATAAAAGTAAGTAAAAGTCGAACAGGAAATGCAGTTTTCACAGAACACAGTAAACCCCAAAACACGCAAAAAGACAAACAAGAATGACAATAGTAATAATAAAGGCGTATGACGTCACACACACACTAAGGGTTGATAGTAGGGCTACCGCCTTGGAACGGTCATTGGCAATATTGACGTAATGTAGGCATAAATCTATAATTACATTAATAGCTTCTTTATCAGCAGGAACTAAAACAAATGTATTATGAAATTCTTGAATTTTCGATTTTAAATTACGAATGGAAAACCTAGGTCTTGGAGGAAGTAAAGAGGTTTTAGCATTTTAAAATTAATACGTATATCTATAATAATAAAAAAGAGAGTTTGCGTTCGTATGTTCTATACGACACCATTGTATACTTAAATCCTCAATGGACTGGGAGATCTGAGCACGACATGCTTTAAAATCAAGCGTTAAAGGTAAACTATACTTAGGACCTTTAACAAACAGATGCCGAATTGTTTATTAACAATATCAAAATTACCAGTGATGACTACACCTGCTGGAGCATAGCAACATTTTGATGCGTTACATTCACATTCAATGGGAGTGTTATTTACTATATCAAGGTCAGAAACTATTTTGTTATAGTTGAAAATAATATTTCTAATAGTTTTGTTATAGTTATAATACATTACAGGACTAGGCATGTCAATAAAATAAATACCCTTATTAAGATATAGAATTTTTAGAAATTGCCTGACTTGATCAAGGATCGTTATTGACAAGGAGTCTCTTTGTCAATATGGGTCGGACAACATGTTGTGTGTAGCTTTGAGTTATGGAAGTAGTGTTATACAAGGGATCTGTACGAATGCACATCTCGTCGATCAACTTAAGTAAAGAAATGGACAAAGAGGTAAGTCGTGAAATATAGTGCTTTCCAGACTCTTTCAAAATTGTAGGTTAATCAGCGACTGAACTAATTACACGCGATTTACGTTTGATGTTACCTTTACGCCTACCACCATGAGAACTAGAATTACGCTTTAGAATAGAAAACATAGAAAAAAATGTCAATATTAGGATCTTTTGAAATATTTCATTGTTGATAAATATTGTCATTAAGGCCGAGAGGATATGGTGTCTGTAAGTTTATCGTCCACTTAAGTTCTGCAATATGTCTAGCTTTTATTTTAAAGCTTTCAGTAGCATCATTATCATGAATCATATATTCAACCGGTTGAACAGTAACGTTATTATTACAGTTAAAGTTAACGGTAAGTACGACCTGACTGACGAAAGTTTTGGTACAAGTAATCTTTTAACTTTTTAGGATTACCTGCATTATAGTTATGTTCACGTAATCGACTTCATTAATAACAGCTGATTTAATGGTGGACTTGCAAGATACATAATTACAACGACTGCACCTCTTAGCATTATTAGAGGAAAAGTATGCCCACTTAAAGTCTTATTTGGTTTGACAGTTTCCAGAAAGCTACACTGTTTACCCACACACGACGTTTTGTTCTTATTTATAGTGCTGGTTTCTGTTACATGTATGCATGTGTTCTGTTCCTTGTATAGTTCTTGGTCTTGTATGTAACTTATACAAGTATGCGAAGTACAGACCTGTAAATAAGTTTAAATGTTTTCTTTTTCTTTTACCAACTCATTGTGAGTAGATTTTTTTAATTTGTTAATTAAAAAATATCCCGTCAAGTATACGCTTCTATATAAATGCTCTTATTGGTTAAATTTTCGTAGGAAAGACACTTTATCCCTTGTAAGGTTAGTAACTAAACACTAACGTCAAACCTTTATAGTTTTATTTGTAGTAGACGACGTAGAAAACACGTTCCGCTCATTTCTCAGATGGCAGTATGTAGAAGTCCACCCATTGCAAAAAATGATTACGTAGCAGAATTGTCAGTTTTCTTGTTGGTCTGTAAGTACTAGGCCTGTAGCACCTTTGAACCACACACCTAAAGGTTTAGCATTTACACTTGTATGGGTATTTGTTTGTTTGTTGGTTTCTTTTAAGTGGTAAACTTATGTGTTCTTCCTCCTTCCCAAACATCAAATCAAAGATATACTGATAGATATAATCGTTATAATTATACTGGGCGATGTTGGTATACTGACTAGATTAAATGATATTTGTCTTGTTTTTTAAAACAATGCTCTATAAAACGAACAGCGTATTGAGATCTTGGTCTCTTAAGTTTGCATGGCAGTCACACATCTTAATGGGACACATTAAAAAGCTTATAGGAAATATTGTGTTTGTTTGTAATAGATGATTTTGCAGTTATTTTTAACTAGCCATCCATCCATCCATCCATCCATCCATAGGAAATATTGTGTTTGTTTGTAATAGATGATTTTGCAGTTATTTTTAACTAGCCATCCATCCATCCATCCATCCATCCTACAGCCATCCATCCATCCATCCATCCATCCATCCATCCATCCATCCATCCATCCGTCCGTCCGTCCGTCCGTCCGTCCGTCCGTCCGTCCAATCCATCCATCCATCCATCCATCCATCCATCCATCCATCCATCCATCCATGTCTGTCTGTCTGTCTGCCCGTATCTGTCTATCTATCTATCTATCTATCTATCTATCTATCTATCTATCTAGGATGAAAAGGATCTTAAATTCGTCTGTCTGTCCCAATTCCATATAACATTTATAAAACTCGTTATGAATTCTTTTTAATATTAACTCTCCAAAACCTCGTTCAAATTAAAATAATTCATAACTCGTTTCATCAAACATATATGAAATGGGAACTCGTTCAAGATCCAATATATATATTAAAACTAAATTGGGGCCTCTATGACATTCCGTTGAATTAATATGTATGATTGAAACTTTGGCGACTTTACGACTATAATTTGTGGTTAAATCATACATATTAATTCAAATGGAGTTCATACCGCTTTGAGTTGTAATTTTAATTGAAGAAAAACATGTTTACTTCTCTCACAAATCATTTCAAATATACTGTAGAGAATGACGCAAAACACCATACAAACAAACGGACAAATTTTACTCATTTTAGCATACATGCTATTTGCTTTTGACTCTGTTTTGCTTGTATGTGTGAATACGTAACGAATCATTTGATAGAAACAAACTATTACTAGACGCACAAAAATCTGTTTTCAAAATTTAAAAGATTTATAACTATATACTATTAGGCTTTTTAAGAAATGATACAGTAAACAATGTACATAGTATTTTGTCACGAGGGTAAAATCGATAGTGTGCGAATAAAACCACTGTCATGAACGAGATACGGATGTAGGTACCGTATTTTGCTGATACCACTTTAAATACACCGTTACGAAACGTGGCATTGTGTGGTTCGATAGTACATTGGATCAGTTATGATCGTAGATTTGTTTATTCTTATCGATATAGGTCAAAAAACTGTATCTAAGTCGTGACTGAACGGTGATAAAAAAAATTGAAGCGATTCTTTTGCCTTTTTCTCATCCTATCTACAAAACCACGACCAATAAGCACTGTATATATATAATTTGAGTCGTTACATACTTACACCGTAACAAAGCTTCCTTCTACGCAAAAAAACAATATCTTTTTATTTCCATTACCACGGAGGGGTCACTATTATACTGGGTGTCATTTTCAGGCAATGTGCACGGAGGTGTCTCGAAAAAAGGATACGGAGGGGTTATTGGTCGAAAAGAAGATATGGAGGAGTCATTATAACTAATGAAGCTACAGAAGCCTTGATATATATTGTTTTATTTTTCGACGCATTTAGGGTAGTTATGTGCAAATGACGTATACATATGTGTTAATCACATATATGTGAACCATTGTAACTTTTTTCCTTATGCTTGGATTTGTCAATACACCGTGAAGAATGAATTTGAAATAGCTGCTGGCATTAATACTTGCCCTTCCGGTCTTTGAGAGCGGTTCTAAATGGAATACTGAAGATTAGGTCATTTGGATAATTAATTAGCACTATCTCTCCTGTTTTTGAGCTAAAATATATTGTTTTTATTTCATAAACATTGTGCTATAAAATAAAATATAAACAAATTCAATAGCGATCTTATTTTTATGTCTTTTAGAGATCAAGGATTTGATACCCCTGGTAGAAAGCAAGTGATAATGAAAAGGACACGTGGGGATGTGTCTAAACCTGAATGTCCAGTTCGACGCCCGCAAACTGTTCGAGTGATTCACTGGGCCCACGAAGCTAAAATACTCCCACATGTCAGAAGAGCGTTTCAACTTGATAATGACTTGTGTAGCCCTAAGGGGTCTTATTACATGCTTGATACATTTAATAACAAGGTCCGGACTTCGCGTTGTGATTTCCATAATTTATTGGCACATATAAAACAGTCCGAACAATTACTCATTCATAATAGGCTATGAACATCCTGTTATATATTTACATATCCATTTCGTATAGTGGTTTTCCGAAAATACGATTGTCAACTGTTCTTTTAAAGGGACTGGATGCAATCTGGGTCGAGTTGGGTGGTCAAGCCAAATAAAGTAAAACCATGATTGTATGTATATTGACTTGATTTCCCTTCCAATTTATTTAATATTTATGAAAAAGCTAGGTCTCGAAAACCGGCGGACTCTGCTGTTTTTTGCTCTCTTAATCATATAAAACAAGAATCATGCTGGGAAAGCCTTGAATCTCATCAAACTAACATAAGCTTATACAAAAATGATAAATCGTGCTACCCCTCCATACCTTTCAAATTTAGTTGCACCACTAGTTAGTGAATCATCTCGATACAATTTAAGAAATGCAACTGATTTGCAAACTCCTGCTTTCAGAACTAATCTTTACCTCAACTCCTTTGTTCCTTCAGTTGTTCGCGAATGGAACAAACTCCCACTAGATGTAAGAACTATGGTATCATTAACCTCATTCACAAATTACCTGAAATATGACATTACGCAGCCTCCTAAATATTATTATTATAGCAGTAGAAGAGCGTAGTTACTCCATATTCGTCTGCGCACGAATTGTAGTTCATTAAGTCACGATTTGTTCATAAAGAACATAGTTGATTCTCCACTATGTCGCTGTGGCGGAATTGAAAACACTCATCACTTTTTCTTCAAGTTTCCGATATATCAAACTAGTCGAGACGAACTTATGCATGCTCTAGAACTGTTGTGCACAGTTTCACTTAAAACAATTCTTTTTGGAGATTCATCGGTCTCATACCAAACAAATGTGGCAATATTTGAAGCTGGGCATATATATCTACTAGCACGCAAACGGTTTTAATTTGTTACGAAAACGACTTCACTACCTTTCTAACTGAGGAGTTCTATTAGCTGTTAACATTTTGTCAACTGTTACACGTCCTCGTCCCTACGCCCCGCCCTAACCCAAGAGTTCCCTGTTGCTGTTTCTTTATTGTTGTTGTTATAGTTTTTCTTCTCCCTATGACATCTTCACTTTCATATACGTTTTCTTTCTTTATGACTAAATAATACTACAAAACTATTGTCATGTTGATGTTAATTTGTAATTACCGCCAACATCAATTGCATTTGAGAAATACCAAGGAGAGGAACTCAGATTTTTTTCGTGCCAATCCTATTAACTATGTACTGTACCAATATACAATATATATATGTTGTAAAAATGTTGAAATAAAATACGTTTAAAACAAAGTCTTGGAAAAAATGTCTTGGATATGAAAGAGAAGTGTACCTTTTGGGAGGACTTGATAGTAATCCGGCAAAAACATACCAGGGGCATATGAGGTAACATATGTTAGGTTATATATGACGGTCGATTTCTAGCCTCGTGTTGGTCAAAATTCAATATTTAAAATGTCAATAGGTCTTAAGCCTATTAATTTTCTCAGTAATGTTTGGTGAATTCGAGCACTGTACTTACAAAAAGATATAATGTTTTGTTTGTAAACATGTATTTCGAAATCGATTAAATCATGAAACTGTACATGGCTGCGGCATTTTAACCTACTTTGTCCAGCTAGGTCTTTTTCTGTTCTGTTTCTTGCTTTTTTTTTATCAAAATTATGACCATTATTTACACGTGTATTTAATTATAGTCAATTTCAGTTCTTTTTTCCATCTATACATTTCGATCTTTTCGATCTTAACTAATGTGACAGACACAGGGAAGTTCAATCAACGGGTAGTGCCTCTTATTAAGTTATTTGTCCATGCAGCAGAAGGCTTTGTTTAGGTACGCCACTGACCCCTGATTATATAATGTCTGTCCACAAAATGTACATAGAAATTGCTTAGTTACTTAGTTAATAGTTGCTCTACCATTTTCACCGGTCTTATATGCCTGTTGACAATTTCATCAAAGTCTTTAATATGTTTATTATTTCCCTTCTTTTCTCCTTCCTTGACTATTGGAGGCAATATTGTGGGGAAAAAACTTGCCCACAAGTAATTCTAATTAAATATGCATAGTAGGTCCCATAACACGTGTGACTTCCTACCACGGTAACATATTTAAAGCCGTTGTTAAAGATTGTCCGTCATTTGGCCTTTGACTTTTTGTTGTTAAGACTCTAGCATCTTCATTAAATATCCGATCTTTACCAAACTTGGTCAGTATCTTCATATCTATGAGAGTTCGGACAAGTTCGATACACCAGTTATTGCCCTTGATTTGATAAAAATCCAATAGTTTGCCTTGTGAACACACTAGCACCTTCATTGTGCATCCGATATTTACCAAACTTGATCAGAGTCCTTATATTAATGACGGTAAAACAGGTTCGAAAACCATCCATATTGGATAATGAAAGCCAAAGTTATTGTCCTTGATTTAATGGAAAATCCTATATTTTGCTTTCTGAACACTAGTAGTACCTTCATTTTGCATCCGATGTTTACCAAACTTCGTCAGAGTCTTTATATTAATGGAAGGTTGGACAAGTTTGAAAACCACCCATATCGGATAATAACGCAAAAGTTATTGCCCTTGATTTAATGGAAAATCCTATATTTTGCATTGTAAACACTAGCCCCTTCATTTTTCATCCGACCCTTACCGAATTTGGTCGGAGTCTTTATATTAATTAAGGCTCAGACAAGTTTGAAAACAACTCATATCGGTTAATAAAATTTAATGGCAAATCCTATATGTTGCCCTGTGAACTCTTAATATAGCATAACCCCCTCATTATTTAGCAGGTCTTTACCAAACTTGGTCATAGTCTTTATATTAACGAAAGCGTGTACCATAATGAAAACTACATATATCGTATAATAAACACGATAGTTATTGCCCTTATTTAATGACAATGTCCTATACATATCTTTCATTCGATCTTTACTAAATTTAGTTAATATATTTATATTAGTAAAAGCCTGGACTAGTTCAAAACCAGTTGCATCAGACTAGAGACATCAGAGTTATAACCCTTGAGTTTTAAAAAAAATGTTTTCAATAGGCCTTAGACCATTCAAGCCAGTAGAGTGATACAGGCCCTCTTGTGCATATTGTTCCCGTAAGACTACTTAATACACGCCACTCTGTAAATGACACAATTTTAGACATGGAGGTCATCTTGAGTGACAGTTTGGCCATAAAACATAAATCTGTCTGTCCATCAGCAATTTCATAAAATAGTATTCAAGTCTAGATTTGAAACAGTTTGATGCAATTGATCACAATTTGGAATGGATCGACCCTCTAAGATTTCTGTAGGTCGTCCAAGGTCGCCAAGTTGGCTAAAACTATGTCAAATTTATGAAAATTTTAAATGTCCAGCAATCATGCAAATATTCATACAGTCAATTCATATCAAACCTTGCATTCTCAGTATTTTCAGTACTTTGATTTATTTAATTGTTGTGCAAAGGGGTCATGACCTCAATTTACCCCGATTACATCCAAAATTAGGGCTGAACACGGGTACCGCGACAAAGGCGGGAGAATACCCTTTCGAGTGATGTCTCTTTTTTGCTCGCAATATTTTGAACTCGACTCGCAATGCATGGAGTGGCTATTAGACGTTCGTCCGGACGGACAGCAACTAGGCGGACGGACGGCTGTTTGGCGAATGGACGGACGAACGACGAAGAATTAACACCGTACATTAGCTTATATATGAGTCTTTTACTTCTGTTAACTTATGACCTAAAGATGCTTAATGCAAAAATAATAACGTTTTTCAAAAATGTACATAGATTTGAAAAGGGTCATGGATATTTGACTCAATTTACCTGTCACATATAAAATCACGGCAGAACACGGGTACCACGACAAAGGTAGGATATTACCCTTTCGAGTGATATCGGTCTATATACTCCTCGCTAAATGTTGAACTCGACTCACAATTCATTTAATGGCTACTAGATGTTCATCCGGATGAGCGGATCGACGGCGGATGGGCGGACGGACAGTCGACGGACGAAGACTAATCCCCGTACATTAGCTCACCTATAGGCCTTTTACTTATGTCAGCTTGTAACCGAAATATGTTTCGTGCATAAATAAAATAATAATTGCTTTCAAAAATGTACATTCAATTTTTCAATTAAATATTCTGAAAAAGGGTCATAATCTTTGACCACAATTTATCCCTTTCACATACAAAATCATGGCTAAATACGGGTATCACGACACATGCAAGCTATTACTCTTTCGAGTGATACCTCGATACTATCACTATGCTCCTCGCAAAATGTTGAACTCGACTCAAAAATCGTGGAGTGCCCTCTAGACTATTAACGAATTCGTCTATAAATGGATATATCAGTGGCGGAGACATTTACCGTTTATAGTGGGGGCATATTGGTGAAAAAGGTGTGCATTGTTTGACAAAAGCACCAAACATTGCACATAGCTAGACAATACCAATCTGAATTTTCAAAATTAACCATATATTTATCAGGTATTTATCAGGTATTAACACAATATATTATGGCAATCAAAACGAATTCCGCAAAATGATAGACAAAGAGTCATAAAATACAAACTGGGTATATTTTAAGTTTAAAATGGCTACGTTTTTCAAAATGGCAGCCAAAACATGTTGAAAATAGTCAAAAGTGTTATTCGTTTAATAGTCGTTTGTAAGAAAGTAATTAATACGAGGGGTGTTCGAAATATTCATGCAAGTCTTTTTTTTTTACCTATATTTTTTTTGCTGATTTCGCCCATTTTTTCCCCATATACGCATACTAATAACATAATAAGAAAAGGTTAAAAAACTTCAGCTCCCTTTCGTTTCAAAAGAATTTTTTTTTTAAAAAAATATTAAATTTTTTGTAAATTTTATTTGCAGTTTTCAAGTTACTTCGGAACTTTTTGTCTGTACCTTTATACGTATTTTTTTTACATTTTTGAAAACTACTTTGTTTTGTTAAATATAAATATCCAAAAATATTTTTATTTTTATTTCATGCTTCTGCAAAAAGGTCAAGATGTATAAAATTTGTTTATTCCAAACAATTTTCTCATGTAGATTAATATAATAGAATGTTTAAAGAACATTCAACTCCCTTATATTGCAATAAAATTGTATTTTAAACAGTCCAGTTTTCGGCGGTTTTGGTTTCAATTTCGATATTCTGGGCCAAAATAAATGGCATTTTCAAATCTTTGATCCTTTAGGACTGTCTCTTCTGTAGCTCATGACACCTTTACATTTAAAGAAATACTACAAACGACTTCTGTTTTGCTATATTTTAATCATAATTTAAAATTTCATAACCATTCCAAAAATCAGCGACTTTAATTCATTTTATGTTGATTTCCCCCAAAATTTCAAGATTTATATGTTTTATTCATTCTTAATATTTGTTTTCATGAACATGTATATAACAGATAACTTTAAGGAATTTCAATCTCCTTATATTGCAATGAGACTTATATTTTTAAAAGTAATCCCGTTTTTAGTGATTTTGGTTCAAATTTGCATCTTTTGGCCCAAAATGTCCCAGTTTTTCCAAATCTCTGATCCTTTAGAATTTTACCTAAATCTCAGGACATCTTTAGATGACTGAAAACACTTTAAATGCTTCTATGTTTTTAATTGGAAGTGTCAATATATTTTAAAATATTTATTCCAAATATCAGCGATTTGTATGCTTTTTTTTTATATTTCCACCCCCCCCCCCTCCCCCCCCCCCACCCCCAAAATGGCAAGCTGTATATATTTTATATTTTGTTCATTTCAAATATTATTTTAATTTCCATGAATATAACAGAAAACTTTCAGAAGTTTCAGCTCCCTAATATTGCAATGATAATAATATTACAAAAAATATTCCAGTTTTTAGCGATTTTTGTTCAAATTTGCATGTTTTCCCCAAAAATAATGTGTTAAGCTACCGTTTCAGAAAAACTATCCTGGCTGGTTTTTTTTTACTAAGATATATCTTAAAGGTGGTAGCATTTAAAATTTGCCAGCTGAGTTGGTACCGAAAAGTTGAGTAGCCCATGGTCTAACCTAAATTATCTTACGTGTAGCAAAGCAACAATTGAAAGAACGAGTAAACTATGCCATAACGTTAATTAGATGAAATTTAAAACTTTATATATCTGAACATATGGACCATAACTACATATATTATTTCCCAGTTTGTGCTTATTACACATATTATCTTGGGTTTTCATTTATTGTGCTTATGTATTTCTTTAACAGTGATTGAACACATTTAATCACAGAATTAATTTTCAAAAAAGTGTTAAACTATGCGCATAATTTAGGCTACACAGATTGAATATTGTATGTACACATAACATATCGTATGTATCTTTTCATCAGCCAACACTTGTTGGAATTTTCAAATTTTAAGCACAGGAGTTTGTTCCACTGCCTTACCGGATGCCATACAATCTTATGGCTTCCACAATTCACATATACTTCACCCAACAGACTAAAGATGTGTCACATTTAGCCCTTAATAAGTGTTCATAAGATACGTTATGAAAAACGTTTCATACGTTATCTACGGATTTGATAATGTATTCATATGAAAATGTAATGATCATCTTTGAATAGAAACTGAACGATACATAAACATGTATACCAATCAATTTGTGAATTTGTGTTATTTTAAAATAATCAAATTGGGTTAACATATTAAGCATTCGAATTTGCCAAAATACAATATTTTGCATAATATACGGTTTAAAATTTAGCTATTTCTGAATAGAAAATTCGCCAAAATAGATTTTTTTATACACTTCCAGTGAATTATAAATTGCAAAACAAAAAATATGCTACATGCTTGGTCTATGATCATCAAATATGGCATCATTTACAATACTAACAAAGAAAAAACTGGAGAACTGTTGAATATTCACCATAATGCCCGCTATATAATATTTACCAAATACACATGTTCGCGTGATATCTTGTGCTTCCGCTGGATGTAAAAACAACTTTCATTGGGCTCGGGCAAAGTGTATTTCATTTATTTGACGTTTATACAAAACAATTAATTTGTCATAGCGTATCTTATAACGTATCTTATACATGTCTTTGAAAAACTTTGTTTTAAATTATAAAAACGGGCTGTTTGTAATTTATATTTAATTGTAAGCACACCATGGACGGTTGTTATATGTTCAGACCCATTGAATACTGCATAATTATTTGTATTTTGGTATTGCACTTGAAGCAAAGCATAACGTATTTCATGATTTTATTCTGGGGGTTTATATTGTTGAATGATTGAGAGTTTGTGTTGAAATACAGATACAAGTTTCTATAAAATGCTCAGAGAATAACACATATATGTACCCTAGATTTGGCAAACATATACACTTCGTTCCAAGTGATACTTAAATATCCTTTTTATCTATCACTGAATATTGATATTTTATGATAAAAAATGGAACACTGAATTGTCACCGGCTAAAATCATAGGTTTCGGTTTTAATCGAAATTACTATTACTGGGAATCAGGGAAAAAAATACAAATCATTTGTGGTTGTATCATAATAACATTGGCTATTCATGAACTATCCTATTAAGCTCTGTAGTAATGCCCCCTCTGAAGGGACAGTCAAAATGTAATCATTTCAGCCAATCTGAAAATTATTCAGAACGAATTGATTTTGTTTTCAGTTTTTATTTTGACATTTATTAATGCTAGTTTAGCAATGTTTAGGCTGTTGGAAAAACAAAAATTAATGCGGGACATGTTAAACTTTAAATTGAGACCATAAGCATAGACCATTTGCGTAAAATGAATGTATATCGGAGTATGTCCCTAGCACATTAAATAACCATAAAAATCAATTATTTAGCAAGAGTATGAGAGGTTTCCGGATCCCCATGCATACTTCTTCCCTCTCCAGGGCGGTTCAGGATAACCTATAATGTTATTGAGCAGTAAAACAACATTCAGTTTAATTCGTTAAGATTGAAAAGCATTAGTGTTCACCCGAATCTATTCTGCGAAACTATGCATTTATATAACAATGTTTCTGATTAATCCTGAGATGAATATTTTTTATAGTCTCATTTCTTTTGTAGATATTTTAAGGGTCACCAATGACAAACGACAACATTCATCCTCAGTGTTATACATAACATCACAGAACTGTGAAATATCCTTGATAATGGATGATTCCTTAAAGAGACATACGACAATCTTGAGATTTATATCGCGCATTTAAACTAGCAACCGAGTCTGCTACTTTTATCACTTGTTTGTGATTGTTGCTTTCAGTAGTTATTGATTTATTAAGCCTGCATCATTTTGAGATGACAACTATTTAAGAAATAGAACATCGTTTTCTGTGAATTATCGTTTAATATATCACGGTTTGGAGTTCAATTGTAAACAATAATTTCGCGAGCCCGAAGAGCGAGTGATATTATTGTTTAGAATTGAACGACAAACCGTGATATATTATAGATAATTCACCGTAAACGATGTTCTATTTCTATTCTAATACCCCTAAAATGTGAAAATAACGCACACATCTGAAATCTTTTGCATTGCTTTGCTTGCTCTCCTAACGTTGCATACGTTACAATGCGGTATGCGCAATGCGCAATGCTTATTCTCCTAACGTTGCAAAAACTACAGTGATATATCGTTCAATATAACGAGATATTTTAAACTAGGCTATATAGTGCGGGTGTATTAGAATTGCATATAATTAAATACAAATTTGAGATTTCAATTTGCTTCGTCATTCTACCAAATATTTAAAGATATTATTGGTGCAATATTTATTTATCAATATTTAGTAATATGTGAAAAACAATTTGCTTTGAACTACTCTAATGATTAGTATTAATAATTGTAAACTGAAAGTTATGCAGAAAGACTAAGGGACGCCGCCAGTTTTAAACACATCAAAATTGCCTTGATATAAATAAGAAGAATGGGCCTAAAGAGGCGAGACGAGTTGAAACCCAGCTTCTTCCACGCCAGGAACAACCGTTAATAGTTGTTTTTGTATTATATTTACACGAGCATATTTGTGTTTTACTTATATTGCCTATTGATGCTGCCTTGTTGGTTAGAGATTAGATCATGCCGGGGATTTCTTTATTTACACTGTCCTGTTTTAATGGGATGACAGTAGGGTAAGTGTGAGGTTTGGTGCACCCTAGAACCGGTTTAAACCCCCAGTGGCCTATTTTGCCACTGACCGTTCCAAGGCGGTAGCCCTATTGTCAACCCTTTTGTGTTTGTGGTGTCGTTTGCATTTTTTATTACTTTTGCCTTTTCGTGTGTCTGTTTGCGTGTTTGTTTTTGTGTTTTCTGGTTGACTGTCGTCCTTGACTGCAGCTTTCCCTGTCCGATAATTTTATCCTTCTTTATGACAAGTCATATCTTCCAAACGGTTTTAAAACAATTCAACTAATTCACTTCAAACTACAGATAGATTTTCGGGATTTTCACCATAATCGCAATACAAAGTTAAACATCTGTAACAAGCATTTAGTATACATAACCTGAAGGTCTCACCCCACACTTCGATTTTACTGTGTTGGCCATAGGCAGTAAAGTCCAATTTTCCATTCTGAATCATGCATTTACAGTCTAAAAGTATTTTTTTGGGAAAATACAGTTACTGCTGCTGATAAAAATCCACAAAATCTGGTACATAGCCCACTTTGTTTTTTTTAATGCGAGTGGTGTCAGGCAAGGTACGCTTTTCGGCTTTCACTAAACAGTTTGCACCTAAATTCATACGCATACACAATTTTTTCTCCCGGCGTTTTGACTATTTGTTGTCTTTTCGCTCGGCGTTTTTTCATTTTTTCGCCCGGCGTTTTTGTTTTTTCGTCTTTTCGTTATTTCGCCCGGCGTTTTTTCGCCCGGCGTTATTTCGCTCGGCGTTATTTCGCAGCGAAATAACGAAAAGGCGAGATGGCACATATCAGCCACCATACTTACCAGTATAAAGTAATTCTTGATACAAAATCTGTTTCATAAACATAAAGGTTGAAAATAAGCAGTGTGTGGATTTACACAATTGGTTTTAATGATAGCTATACGCACATTTGCTAGACCACTAAGTCACGTAACACATTAACAGAATATTCTAATATACCAATTAAACAATTGATTTTTACATGGTTGCCATAGCAGTCCATCATATAATTTCCTGAAACAATATAATGAGTGATGGATGTAAACATAGTTGCTGTAGCATTCCATCATATAACTTCCTGAAACAATGTAATGAGTGATAGATGTAAACATAGTTGCCGTAGCATTCCATCATATAACTTCTTGAAACAATATAATGAGTGCTTGATGTAAACATGGTTGCCATAGCAGTCCATCGTATAGCTTCTGAAACAATATAATGAGTGATGGATGTAAACATAGTTGCCGTAGCATTCCATCATATAACTTCCTGAAACATTATAATGAGTGCTTGATGTAAACATGGTTGCCATAGCAGTCCACCGTATAGCTTCTGAAACAATATATTGAGTGATGGATGTAAACATGGTTGCCGTAGCTCACGTACACACAACACCCTGAAAGTAAACAATGCGATCTGGAGAAGAAAACCCAGATTAAATCAAAAATATGAATACATATGGCATTGTAACAAATGGATTATCACATTGAAAAGGGATGGGAAAATTGTCCTATAGAAACTACAGCACCACCCAAACAGAAGGCATCGTGAAACATCATAGAATAAAACAGTGTAAAATTTCAATGACTATACTGTAAAATACTTAATACAACTGATTACAATACAGTTGGAAAACAATAACAACAACAAAAAAAGGCCAACAATGGAACACCGTTATTCATTCATTCATTCATTCATTTATGCATTTATTTATTTATAATGACAAACGCCGTCCCATCCCCAATAGTGTACTGACGATTATAACAAGTGTACCCTATGACGAAAAGCCAGACTATGCTAACTATGCTTCATGTAAATGGAGGGTGAGCCTGGAATGTTCATTCTTGTTAGCGCAATATGACCTGTTTGTGTTCAGTTCAGTTGACTTATGTAGTAGTCATCCGTATTCAGTGGGTAGTAACTTGTCTCCAAACATTTGGTTCATCTCCTTTATAATTATTACTATACATTATCTGACTATTTCATGTATTCTGTATATAAATATATATAAAAATCGAACTGGAAAAGTAACATTCAAGGACGACAGTGAAACATCCGGATGAAACACTATACATCTTTCAGCGCATATGTCAGTGCCTACACATGTACATGCAGTATCAACTATTCAGCGAAACATAGATATTCGCTTGGATTTGTCAAAAACAGTATGTGCTTGCGAGTCGATAAATTGTTTCAGGAAGTTTAGTTCTCGTCTAAGTCGCTTTCAAATGGATGCAATGTACCGACAGTATTCCAAGGACATGTTCACATCATGGAAAGCAGCTTCATATGACCCTCTAATAGGTATGTGTTTGTAGAGCAAATTGTTTATCAGCTATTGACAATATTAGAAACATACCTCACCCACTTATGCAGTGCAGCAAATTTCAATGTCGAGAATGTTCATCAAGTATGTTTATTAACTTAGTCGCTCTTCCTTGTTTGCTTTGAAGTTGTCTGACAACCTTTTTCGAACCGCTGTGACTTTCGGGACGAGTTGTCATTTGCAGTTGCACATTCGCCGAGACACGAAATTGTTTCAGGGTTGGTGTTTGCTGAATGAGACGTTTCAGCTTATAGCGTATTCATCTTATTTCTTGTATTGCATTTGTACTCAGGCAATTTGTTCTCTCGTCATATTTTTCATTTCGTACAAATGTCGCGTCATGTCAAATAAAAAAACATCCAATATATTGTGTGTCTGTTTATATATAGGGAAAACAAATCCAGACAAAACTTTAATATACTGTTACATTCTTTATGATCTCTTTTTACGTAAGTTAAAAAATGGATTTAAAATTGGTTTTGGTTCTAAATTCTGATTATAAATTGTATTTTGCACTTAGCAATAAAACTGTGCTAATATATGTTTAAATAAAAAAAATGAGCGCGAATTTCATGTGTTCATTGAAATTCAAGTGAATTTCGCGTCATAATAAAACATTAAATCCTGGTTCTGTCATTATTCATGGAAAGATTGCCTGTGTCGCCTTGATATATTGTTTTCGAAGATCTGCACTGAAATTATTTTTGGCATGTATAGTGTTTTGCTGCAGTATGTATAGTATTATGCTGCAAATATTTTCGCTCTGATCCGAATCGTCAGTATTCAATTTTCACTGCTTTGAGATGGTGTACAGTGTCGTCTGGAAAAATATCGCAGTTGGTCGCAAGCAGTTGATCTATGTTTATCATTTGGAAAATGTTTTGTGATTGATTGATTGACCGACTGACTGACTGACTGACTGTTTGATTGATCGATTGATCGATTGATTGATTGATTGATTGTACTTTGAGATGAATTCAACTATGTAAAAAGCAACGCGGTCATGAAGCATTAGTATCAGAAATATTAGCTTTGTTAAGTTGAGGTTCCTTAGGATATATATATTATTAACCATAGTAGAAAAGAAAGAGTTGTCAATGTTCAATATGTCATCCAGATACCGGGAGGTGTCATTAAAGGCTTCAATAACATCTGTCTGGGTATCTGGTGAAAGACTCAACATGAAATCTCTTACTTAGCAATTTAAAAAATAAATCTGCGACAAGGGGTGCACAGTTCGTACCCATAGGGATCCCAACAATTTGTCCATAAACGGTCCACATTGTGTAATTGTCCAAACAAACTGTTGTTAGTAAAAAACGCTTTAATATTGTTACAGGCCAAAAATGTAGTACATGAATAAATTATTATTTACTACAGAATATATTTGATTAATTATTTTAGTAATATAATGGTAAACAAATCTGCAAATAGTGGGAAAATGTTTATTTGACGAGCGTTAGCGAGTAAAGTATTAGATTAATCAACGAGTTGCATACTGCAAGAAATGATTATTTAGCGTAAACAAATTATTGCGTACTAGACTAGTTTCGATGGTTGCGGGCATACTAGCGCAATGATGAATTAGCGCTCGGTCAAAGACTCAATTTTAAATTAGCGTTCTCGTTTGCTCCGCAGAATTTCAGCAATTTCCAAATGGATTGTTCCATATGAAATGAAGACAGATTTAAGATTAGTTTCATCATATGACATCATTTGTTTGATTTATTCCCTACAACAAGGAGTAACACGCGATATCCCTATTTGAAAAATATAACACTTCTTATATTAACGTTATACACTGCATGACGCTCCGAAGATATATTACATGTGGTAACACGGAATATCACCAATATGTAATGAAGTTAAATAAAATGGCAAACAAACAACGCTGTATTTAAAATCATTATGGCAAGTCTTCCGGACTGATTTATTTGGTCATCAACAACCCTGATCATATTAAGGAGTCATCTATCTATCAGATTGTAAACACTCTACTTAAACAAAACTGGCAAAAGAAAATATCACACATTTGATGATCATATTACATTCCAAAACGATAGATGGAGGATACACAGACTTTATGTTACGCTGACCCAAAGAAGTTGTTTGTGATGTTTGAAATCAAATTTGCATTGTCGATTTCACTCTGTAAAGATTACGAAAATTGGGCAGATTTTTATTGATGCAGTCAAATTTCAAATATGTCGTAAAAGTTCAATACATCGTTTACACTGTACGTCTTACACTTCGTTTGAATAATACCGTAACCTTCTCATCATACTCGACCAACTACCATCGACATGCGCCCTTTATATGATAAGTATGACATATAATTTATATATATGAAAGCATTTATTCAGACACAGACATAGACAATAATTCAATAATTCAACATTTACCAGTACCTTACACTGATACCATATAGATGTATGGTGACATTGATATTGATAGCATTTGTGGGTTAACACAGCAAACCTGCATTTGTAATAAGTGTAGTTCATATAAAATTTGTTAAACAGCATTAATAATTCTACAACATCTGAAAACCAGACTTATCGTACTTGCCGTATTCATTACGTTTTCCCGCCTTAATTCCATTAAACGATGGGAAAGCTTATATTTGCAGAATTTTATAACGGATATTTCGACAATAAAACATGTTTAAAAACATTTTTTACCGAAAAATGCGATAACCTGTTTAAAATTATCTATTACATGTTTCAGTTTCACAATATGCAAAGCTATTAAGCCGAAATTAAGGTTTTACTTCATACCCCAGCCAACCCCGTTTTCGCTTCTTGGAGAAGGGGTTGGATGGGGTATGGAAGTTAATACTCGGACCATGAGTATTAACTTTCATGACCAGTCGCACTTGCTGTGTTTATACTCCTAGGGACATTGTCCTGGTATTAAATGCGTGGAGAGGACATGCGTGTGTATGGGCTATACTATTACAGGGATAACATGGTGGGTAATGTATATCTATTTCATAATCCTTCCGTTGATGAAAGTATGACTATATATGCGAGACTTAGCCTGTAAATGACTCCTCTTCGATCTATCTTCTATCTTAATCAGCATGCTATCTTGTTAACAACTAGGTCTTGTTTTCTTATTATCTTATTTATGTGTATCATTGTATTACACTGAGATGCTACGCTTTTTTAACTATTGCTTGTATATATTCAATATTATATATATATATTATATGTTATAATTTCAGACAGTATGAAATTTAGAACGTGATTTAAACACACGCCGGCCTTTTTTGCCACTGACAGTTCCAGGCGGTAGCCTATTGTCAACCTTTTTGTGTTTGTGATGTCTTATCTTTGTATTTATCTTTAACGTTGTTCTTTGTTTCTGTATGTGTTTGTGGTTTGACTGACGTCCTTGAATGCTA